>SNQJ01S0003239.1:18827-52391 GCA_010110895.2 Picea sitchensis
ATTTATTGTTGTTATGTCAAACAAAATCATAACAGTCCCAACATATGTTTTGTAAAACATGAAATACATACACATGATACAGTAGAGTACAAGTCATTTGACAAAAGTGGCATACATATTTATTAACATCAATAGTTCAATGTTATAGTTGAGTTCCTCAAATTACCAGGACGCCCTATCTAATCAAAACAAAAATTTAAATGAACTACATAAAATTGTCCGCAATTTTTCACAAGGACTAGTGGAAGAAGATGGAATTCAAATACCTTTTGTGGGCATGCCAAGTACTTTTCCAAGTGCATGGGGTGCCTCCCAAACCTGTAACAAATAGATACATGATTTTAGTAAATTACTAATGTACGAAATTATTAAAAATGAATGAAATTAAAGAATTAAAATTACATAACTTGGGTTTCGATGCTGATATGGAGCATCGTCGTTGAGTTATGAAGTCATCAATCCAAGACATAGAAGGGGAGTGAGTGCATTGTTCACCTAATGGGTTCCCTTGCAAGACAAACAGGGACCCATCATCAGTGTATATACTTGCAAAATAATTATTAATTGCGCAAACAAAAAAATCATAAGAAATTCTTCAATTGAGAATAAAGATCTTGATATCATGTAGGTTACAAGATTGATAAAGTAAAAGATCGACAAATAAAAATGGATACCACAGAAAACAATAAATGAGTTATAATAACCGACAACTATTACTTTGGAAAAGGGTAATTTAACTATTGATATAGGGTCGAACCTACGGTGGGAGCAATTTACTTTAATCACAGTTACGTTATACACATAAAAGGGTAATTTTAAAAAAACCTACATTATACACAAACAAGAGAAATACTTACATCAAATGAGAATCGAAAGTATAAATCCTAGACAGATAATTACTATTGATGATTTGGAGAGTCATACAAACTATATAATTAAACAAGACTTGAATCGGAAATTACCACAACGATGCTAGGAGGCGATCTGGGTATGTGAAGCATTCATTAAATATTTATTAAAAATAAATATGAATTTAAGTCTGGCTTTAAACAAACAATAGTATCCTATAGGGTTCGAATAGAGTTGTCGAAGGCACACAGGATTCTCAAGAACTGTGTATGGTTTTCATTCTCTTTTCATCGAGCTAATTTTCAATAGCACGGATCATGGTGTATAGTGGAGATAGCACCAGCTATTCCTCGACAAAGAATTATTTTATCCAATAAAACTTTATACAAGGAGGCGCGGTACCTTTTTCAATGATCAGGGGTTTTTTCCCTAAACATCACAGTGTGCAGAGTAAATGAGGAAACCTATAACAAAACTATTAAGTGTCCGAATATTTAAAGAGAGCATTTGAAGTTAACATCACAAGAATTATTACCCAGCTATGACCTGACTTAGGTTACGCAGTAAAAATACTTAACTTCCTAGTGACCTAGATCATAACAGTGTAGGAAGTTCAGCCACTCAAGTCTTGTAACCTCATCGTAGAATTACAAGGATTTAAAGCAAATAATGAGAAGATGAAAAAAGCAAAGGAAGATGAGTTGGAAATAAATGAGATGTTTCTACGCAGTATAGTAACAAAGAAAAGTCCAAAGGATAATGAAAAAGAGGAAGAGGTCAGGAAAACGCCCTTTAATAATTTTGCTCATGAAACAGAAAAATAGGATCTAGTTCTTCTGAAGGCACACACATGATAGAAAACAAAGCATCTACATGAAGAAAAAGAAAACAAGTAGACCACCTTGAAGGTGAATTCAAGAAAATA
Organism: Picea sitchensis; assembly: GCA_010110895.2. Classification (NCBI taxonomy): domain Eukaryota; kingdom Viridiplantae; phylum Streptophyta; class Pinopsida; order Pinales; family Pinaceae; genus Picea; species Picea sitchensis. The sequence continues at coordinate 20,602 of SNQJ01S0003239.1, forward strand.
AAACCTTCCACCTTTCATGGAGAATCAAATACTTGTGAGGAGGTTGAAGCATTGTTACTAGATATAAAGAAATACTTCCAGATTTATAACTACTCTAGTAATATGAAAGTCAGAATGGCCATTTACAACTTAAAAGGAAAGGCTAGTATCTAGTGAAAAGACCTTAAATTATCCAAGGGATTGAAAGAAACATGAATGGAATTGTCAAATTTTAAAAAGTATTTCAAGAAGTAGTACTTATCAGAAAGTTATTACGAAAGAAAAAATAAGGAATTTTATGAACTACAACTAGGACGAATGGCCATCGATGATTTGATAAATAAATTTCTAGATCTATTGATGTTTATACCATACAACAAAGAAGACAAGGTAAATATACAAAGGATCTTGAGTTGTCTACCATAGTCATACAAGGACATAATTGAATTTGACAATCCCAAGTCTCTAAATGAAGTGTTTAGAAAGGATCAGATGTGTTATAATGCAACCCCCCTACCCTCCTATGGTTCTGCGACCTCCCGGTCTAGGATCTTCCAATATGATGACTCTTCAGGCCTTTGCTAGACCCTTATTAATCTTACACAGTTCCCCTCTCCTTCTATGTGCAGGTCCTGACAGACCCGCAGGCTATTCATGTGCGCTTCTAAAACACCAAGTTTCAGGCGCTAGCCCCTTTGTCATTAGCTCATTCCTTCATATGACCCTGGGCTATGAAATCATGGAAATATGTGATTGCGGGCTTGTCCAAGGATGGTTTTAGACAAACCCTCTTTTTTCCCTACAATTCACTACAAAATGCCACGTATTCCTTTGGCAATACTGTGGTTCCAATTGCGGCCCGCTCAAGGAAAATTAACGTTTGAGCATATCCTAGCCTCGCAATCTTTCTCATCCTTCGATCTCCAATCCCTTGGTGATGATCCATGATCAATGACTATTATCTATCCTCCCTTTCCTTCCTTCTTTCCTCCTTCCACACATGATCCCAGATCTCAACGATCTGTTGACACGTAGCTCCCTCTTGAATCAATGGCTACGATTGATTTCGACTTTCCGGCCTTCGGGAGTTTCAACTCTCAAATATCTCTTCCCCTTCAGTAGATATCTTCGGGAGTGGAAGATCTACTGACACCTATCACTACATATATGAGGCTATAATTTCCTCCGCGATTCCAACCTTTGGGATTTTCAGTTCTCAAAATTTTATTTTCCCTATATGACAATCTTTCGGAGTGGAATATATACCGACACATGTCCCCCTTAATCTATGGCCATGATCTCCTCTGCGATTCCATCCTTTGGGACTTTCAATTCTGAAATTCATGTTTCTTCCAGAGTGATTTTCCCCGTACTGACAGATATTTTTCCACCCGTCTTCTCCAAATCAATGGCCCTGATCCTTTTCAAGACTTTGGAAAATTTTCAAACAAGACTAGATCAACGGTCCTTTGACGTCCTCCTCGATCAAATTTTGATATCTCCTTCGGGACTTCGGTGCTTTCACCCTCTGTTTTCCTCTAGAGTGCTCCGTACCCAAAGTTCCATATCTAGCGCCACACGTCCACTTTCAAATCAACGGCTATCATCCGCTCCGGGACTCTGGCCTTCAGCGATTTCAAATATCAAACTTCTCCGTCACTTTTCTCCTAGAGTACCTTCTTCTGGAGTTCACAATCCATCACCACATACCCTTTCTGAATCTGACGGCTATGAATTACTTCAGGACTTTACCCGGAGTCCAAAAATTCAGGCCACGTCTCCCTCTAGATCTGATGGTCCATATTTATCCTTCGGCTCTTCGGTTCTTCGGCCCTTCGATGCTTCGACTGTTCGACACTTCGACTCTTCAACACTTCAGTGCTTTGTCTCTTTGGCTCTTCGACTCTTCGGTGCTTCAGCTCTTCGGCTCTTCGATGCTTCAATTCTTTGGATCTTTGACTCTTCGACGCTTAGGCTCTTTGGCTCTTCGACTCTTCAACTCTTCGGATATTTTGGCTCTTTGGCACTTCGTGCTTTAGGAGTTTCAAACTCCTATACACTCATTTATACCAGAGTGTGTTTACCCAAAATGCACGACCTCTTGACACATACCCCTCCTGGCGATCAACGACCAAGATTTATTTCGGTTGTTTCTCCTCCTCTCCTTGTCCACAAACTTCTGAATTTGTTGATCTTACACCACATATCCTCCGTGACGATGGATGGTCCCAAGTTACTTCGGGACTTTTGGAATTTGACAAGTCCACCCTCCTGTGCACCCAAGGGTTAAAGATCATGCACTTTACCTTATATCCAATGGTTTATGGTCCTTCGCACTCAAATCCAATAGTTGGAATTTTTTCTTCTCGTCTGCACTTCCTTTATTCACTAGATGTTGATCTAATGGTCTAGACTCCTCCCCAAAACCGATCTGATGGCTATTGTCACTCCTCTTCTTGAGATTTTGAATCCTTCGAACTTTTAAGAGTTTGTGGATGCTCAAAGGTTTCGAACTTTTCCCCTCCTGTGATTCCTTCTCTTGGATCTCATCTACACTCTTGAAAAGCGTTATCTCTTATGATCTTTTTTATTTACTCAGTTTCCTAAGGGTCTTGACCCTTCTGTTTCCTTTCAAAAGAAAACTTCGTTCCCTCCTAGAAACCTTCTACTCAATGCATGCCTTGCAGAGATCCTTCTTAACAGAGTGTCCAAAATCTCTGTGAGTATCTTCCTCTGATACTCTTCTCCCTGAACTCGACAAAGAGTTCTCTTTGTGCGCACTTGCGCCGACTCGATGCCTACCTGACAGAGCTCTTTCTTATAGAGTGTTCAATAACTCTGTCTCTCTATGCCTTCTCTACACACATTCCTCCGCTAAGGTATTTAGTAACCTTGAGGTTCCTCTTTGAGTTCATGATTTCTATGGTGCGCCCTCCTGGCACATTGTTTTCTGACTCCACAGAGTTCAGATGCATAGTCCTTGCGCTGGATACAAAACTTCCAATATTTTGTTTTGCACTCCTTGCACAGCCTAAAGAACTCATAGCAATATAACAACTTCAACGAGGATAAAATAAATCTATCTCCTACTATAAATGAAACTTATCATATATCCACAACATTCATTCATGAAATACATAAACACACTATATGAAGGAAAAAATTAGTTTCTATTATCTTTGTGTGTATATACAGATGTTTACAAAAACTGGACTGCAACAGATTCCCAGTTCGCTCAAGCTCTCCTAATCTAACTCTATCATGAGTTCTCCTTCTTAGACCCCTCTACAAATATCTCTCTCCTTTACAAAATAGGCTCTACAAGCTTATTCTCTTCACCACCTTAGTGCCATCACTGTCTTAGTTATGGCACCATACTTCTACGGATTCATTACAATGAATGATGATCCAAACCTAACTATGATCTAGACCTTCTTGCAAGCAAACATTAATGCAACCCTATCCACTACTTGTACAAAGGTATGGCTTGGCATTTATCATCCTTACAACACAAAATCCGTATAGGATCATATTTTGAATTTAAAAATGGGAGGTTTAATGCCTCTCCCTCTCTGAAATGCACGTTGATGTGCTGGAATGTTGGCACGTTGTTGAGGTGGAGAGATTATCCTACATCATACTCCACTGTTGGGAAAATCATGAGCTCCTGCTCATGAGTTCCTCTTCTCCAGTGCTGAAATCCTCCTGGATCCCAAACACTTCCTTAGAGTTGTCCTCCTACTCCTCTCCAACTATGCCATTGCTATTGTTGCTTCTTCTTATCCTTCTTCCCTGTTGTTGTTGCAGGTTATCCCCTGTTCATCTCCCCTTTGTTGACTACTTCTGCTCACCTCAACATCAACCTTCGTATCTCCTCTATCACCTTGTCCAACTGCTTCAATGGCTATCTCTTCTTATGCAGCCTTCTCTACTGCACTTCTTCCTCAAACACATCAGAGGGTAGATCATCTTGATCCCCCATGTCATTTTATTCTTCTGTGGCATTAGCTTGCCACCCTGCTGTAGACTCTAGTTCTACAGTCTTATCACTGATCTACTGCTCAGCTTCCTCCTTTGACATATTGGTTTCTTCTGTCATCTCCTTTGCTGATACATATCCAACTTCCTCTAATTTCTCTCCTATCTGGTATGCTCCTCCATCTATCTCCAAATTATCCTATTGGATATGCCTACTTCTCTCCAGGGTTTCCCATTCCTCATCCAAATCAACAAAGTTTATGTTGTTTGCTTCCTCTTATGTTGCAGGCTCTGGTGCTGCAGTCATTTCCTGTATAGCTTCCTGGCTGAAAATGTTTAGAAATTCTGTTGAATGCTCTTCTCCTGGAATTTGCATGATTGTCTTCTGGAAGCCATCTGCTAGTTCTGGATTGTCCAACGAATCCTCCAACATCCTCAATTCTATCTCACATTGAGTGAGAATATCAACTGTGTACTCCTCTTCTTCTTCTCATTGGAAAGATTCTAATACCTTCTCCTTCATCATGACAATCAGTGCTAGTTGTCCTTCCTCCACTACTGCACTTTCATCATGTGCAATGGCCTTCACTTGTTTGTTTGGTAGAAATTATTTGATCCCTCCAATGATCAAAATACTCTTCTTCTCTTCTTATTTGATGGTGGAAGTTTCTAACTTCTCATCATCTTCATTCACATGGTCTGCAAACCCACATGAATCTTCACCTATTAGCACTCCTTCCTGACCTAAACCCACTTATGAACTCCTGATTTAGATAGTCTCATTTATTTCCCCTTGTCCACCTAGCAATTTTGGACTTTTCTTCTGCCCACCTGGCATTATATGAGATCAGTTGATCCCACCTCATTTCCCACCTGGAAAATTTAACTTTCAACACTTCTCCTCTGGCAGTATATGAGATCTTTGATTGATCTCTTTCCATTTCCCACCTGGCAACTTGAAATTCCATTTCTTTCCACTTGGCAGTTTACAAAATCCTTTGCTAATCTCATATCATTGCCCACCTGGAAATATGAATTTTGACATCGACCGCACTCTTCACGAGCACGATCGCTCCCACAGGACCTTCTCTTCCTTCGGCCTGAAGAACTCAATGTTTCTTCTACTTCCCTACCGGAAAGTCTGCACCCCACAGTTCTCTTCGGTGCGATCCTCCCTTCTCTACTTTCGTAGGATCGGAACTCGTGACTTCACGAGTCCAATAGTCGAGCGCTACACCCCTGGATCCCCGAGACCCCATGCCTTAGTCACGCTGACTTTTCCCCTGTCGGGACTTCTGCTCTATCACGGTTTCTCAATATCACGACTTCGCTACTCTCGATACCAAGTCCTCGGGCTTCCAATTCCCGATAGCCGATGTGCCGAGTGCCGATATGATCCTATCGCGCTTTTACGACTCGCTGCCTCGCACCTTCCCTACTCGCGACCTCAGACACTGGTTTCTCCATCTTCCGAGTCCTGATGTGACGAGACTTCGATACGTGTGAACTGTCTCTTCAACTCCCCGCCACTTCTACTGGGGTATCGGACCTCGCGTGATCGTGAACCCGAGCGCCAACACCTCGGTGCTTCTCGCTACAAAACCCCGATGACTTATGCCACCTGTGCTCCACTTACTCCTGTGGCCCCACACACTATCCTTTGATTGTTGGGATATCGCGTCTCGCGATATCGCAATTCTCGTTACACACTTTGGAGCTTCGACTTGCGAACTCCCGATACACGACCTTACGTGTATATCCGACGCTCCTCGGAACTTTACAAAACTCTCTCTGAGGGCCTCGACTGTCCGTTCTCCCTTATGAACTCTTTGAAATGGAGAACTACCTCTCCTCGAGACGTTTTGCTCGCTCAATAATCCGTGATGCTTCTCTTCGACCTTTCCATGACAGCTTCCCTACGCTCGCTCTCCAATGGATTCAAAGGCCTATAACTCCTAAGCTTGTCCTCGACTCCTTAAGTCCTTTTTAGAAATTCTTGCGCGCACTCCTTGCGGAAAATCTTCAACAACGTCTAAGTGTTGAAGTCTTTTGACCCTGCACACCCCTGCAACAACAGTCTTCAAATATTTTGCTCAAGTTCACGAACTTGAGGCTTCTTCCTTAGCCTGCGCACTCCTTGCACGGCACTGTGCCTATCTGCACTTTCAAAGAAATGAGAACAAAGTTGTCTCTAATTGAACCCTTCTGTCGGCGCACTCCTTGCGGACAATTCAACTGCACTCCTTGCAGGAATCCTCTGGTTCAATTAGAGAAACAATTGAAACTCATTCTATCTCCCTCTCAGACTTCAATTCAACCATGAAATCACATACATAGCATATGAAAGCAAATGCATGACAGAAAGAAAACATTCATGAGCATAACATTAATACACAGAGAAAAAAACACATAACCATGAAATTGAATCAAAGCTTTCTTCTATTAATTCAATATCTGTACATGGGTGTTCTTTACACAGCTCTCTGCTTGCTCTTTTCTTCTTGCTCCTATTCTTGATATGTTACAATGATACAATGAGGGTGTCTATATCCGTTTTCCCTCTTGTGTCCTAAAGCTATCAAATCTACAATTAAATTCCTATCTACCAACATTAACTATTTTAAATGCCTCATCTACCTAAGGACGAGAGCTATCTGCTCAAGGTCCATTACAATACAAGTTCGCCATCTCTTAAATGATTCATTTAAGACTTGCACAACAATCCCAAAGCATTTTCAAAATTTGGCGCTGGCTTGTCCAACTGGCTTCCGCTCCACGCTGGCTCGCTTGATGTGCTGGCGATGCTCCTGCATCAAATTTGCACTGTTGTCCTCATGATAGTCTACGAGATCTTCCAATGATCTGATTTCATTTCCCACCTGGAAATATGAAAATCCATCTTTGATCTCCTCGCAGTTTATGAGATATTTATATGATGTCAACTCATCCTCATCACTGAGGTGTCTCCCAATTTCTGGTTCACAGATGTGAATCAGTTTCTCCTCTGTGTCACCAAGGTTTTCTAATTCCCTCAGCCACCTTCTCAACTCTTATTGCTACTTTCTGGCCAACAAATTTTGAACGGGCCATTTTGCCTTCTTGTTTAGAGGTCATTCGTACCTCTAGTGTACCCTTGCCTCCTGCTGCATCCTCAATGCTAGTTGTTCCATCCTTTACCTTATCTCATTTAGCTACAGATCCATCTATGTATTACATTTCTTCTGGTGGTCTTCTCTTCGACCACGCCCATGTCCTTCAGTATCCATTTCCACCTTCCACATGCCCTCCTGGCAAGACTATGGATCACTCTGCATCTAAGAGTATTTCCAGCATCTCTCACAACTCACTTGGTTGTTTAAATTTTTGTTGTTGCGCACATGCAACAACCTTCTCATAGAGAACCAATACTTTGCCTTCCTTTCACCTATTGTCTATAGGAAAATTCAAACATCTGATATCATCTAATGTTACCATATCATCTCCTTTCACCTCCTTCTTGTCTATTGTCTGCAAGTAAAAATTAGGTCTTCCCCTCTTTCTCTTTCGCCTGAAATATACAGAAAAAAATTCAAGCTCTGATACCACCTAGTATAAGAGTATATCCTTTCACCGTCTCTCATTTTCCTACATATACAGACAAATAATGGCTTTGTCCTCTGTCTCCTTTGTCTTCTATATGCAAACAAAATTATGCTCTAATACCACCTGATGCAGCCCCCCTACCCTCTTGGGGTTCTGCGACGTCCTGGTCTAGGATATTCCAATATGTTGAGTTGAATTGACTCTTTGGGCCTTTGCTAGACCCCTATTAATCTTACACAGGTCCCCTTTCCTTTTGTGTGCAAGTCCTGACAGACCCATGGGCTATTCCTGCACACTTCCAAAACACCAAGTTTCAGGTGCTAGCCCCTTTTTCATTAGCATGTTCCTTCATATGACCCTAGTCTATGACCTCATGGAAATATGTGATTGTGGGCTTGTCCAAGGATGGTTTTAGACCAACCCGCTTTTTTCCCTGCAATTCACTACAAAACACCACGTATTCCCTTGGCAATACTGTGGTTCCAATTGCATCTTGCTCAAGGAAAATTAACATTTGACCATATCTTGGCCCCACAATCCTTCTCGTCCGTCGATCTCCAATCCCTTGGAGATGATCCATGATCAACGACTACTGTCTATCCTCCCTTTCCTTCCTTCTTTCCTCCTTCCACGCATGATCCCAGATATCCACGATCTTTCGACACGTATCTCTGTCTTGAATCAATGGCTACGATTGATTCTGGATTTCCGGCCTTCAGGAGTTTCAACTCTCAAATATCGCTTCCCCTTCAGTAGCTATCTTCCGGAGTGGAATGTATGCTGACACCTGTCACTACAGATATGCGGCTACGATTTCCTCCACGATTCCGGCCTTCAGGATTTTCAGTTCTCAAACTTTTATTTTCTTCGTATGAAAATCTTACGGAGTGGAAGATCTATTGACACCTATCCCCATTAATCTATGGCCATGAAATCCTCCGCGATTTTATCCTTTAGGACTTTCAATTCTCAAATTCCCATTTCTTCCATAGTGATTTTTCGAGGAGTGATAGATCTTCTTCCACACGTCTTCTCCAAATCAATGACTCTGATCCTCTTTGGGACTTCGACACTTTTTCAACCAAGACTAGATCAATAGTCCTTCGACCTCCTCCTTGATCAACGATCGATATATCCTTCAATACTTTCACACTTTCACCCTCTTCCTTCCTTCGGAGTGCTCCATACCCAGAGTTCCAGATCCGGCGCCATGGATCCACATTCAAATCAAAGGTTGTTGTCCACTCTGGGACTCCGACCTTTGGTGATTTCAAATCTAAAACTTCTCCTTCACTTTTCTCTCAGAGTACTTTCTATTGGAGTTCACGATCCATTACCATGTACCCTTTCTGGATCTGATGACTATGAATTACTTCAGGACTTTACCTGGAGTCCACAGATTCATGCCACGTCTCCCTCTAGATATGATGGTCAAGATTTCTTCTTCGGCTCTTCAGCACTCGTCTCTTTGGTGCTTCGACTCTTCATCTCTTTATCTCTTCGGCGCTTCGGCTCTTTGGCTCTTCGATGCTTCAGCTCTTCGGCTCTTTCGCTCTTCGTCACTTTGGATCTTCCATGCTTTGTCTCTTCGACACTTCAATGCTTCGGGCTTCAGGAGTTTCAAACTCCTATACACTCATTTCTCCCGTACTGTGTTTACCTGAAATGGAGGACCTCTTGACACGTACCCCTCTTGGTGATCAACGACCAAGATTTACTTTGTTTGTTTCTCCTCCACTCCTTGTCCACAAACTTCCAAAGTTGTGTATCTTATGCCACCTGTCCTCCTTGACGATGGAATTTCCCAAGTTACTTTGGGACTTCAGGACTTTGACAAGTGCACCCACCTATGCACCCAAGGGTTAAATCTCGTTCACTTTACCTTAGATCCAATGGTTTCTGGTCCTTCGTGCTCAGATCCAATGGTTGGAAGTTTTTCTTCTATTAAGCCCTAATATTGTATCATTACCCCTTAATTGGGGCATATTGTATTAGTAATTTAATTTTATTTATGTCGTCTTTAGGCCATTAGTTGTAATTATACCTCCTACTCTCCTATATATACCAAGGAGACATTTTCATTTTGAATCATCTTGTACTTGCAAATTTAAGTGGGGTAAAAGGAGGTTGAACCCTCAAAGAGGCTTATTATCTAAAATTATCTCTTTTTCAAGGTGTTGAATACTTTTTCTAAGGTTTTTCTATGCTATATTGATATTTGGTTCTTAACATATGGTATCAGATCTCAATGTCTTGGGGTTTCGTTGCTACATCTGAGACACCTTGGAATTTTCCCTATAAATTTTTTTCTACAATGTTTCAGAAGGAACGGCCTGGAGAATATTTATCATATGGATCAAGGCACGTTCGGTTCAAAATTCAGCTCCTGAGGCCTTATACTTTCAGAGATACATCCTATACAAGATATGGTTCTGGAATCATCATGAACTGAGTCATTGCAGAATTTTTTCTATAAGAAATTGTCTGTAACGTTTCAGACCCTGAACTCCAGAGGATATTTACATAAATTAGTAAGGTATCTATGGTAAAAATTTCTACTTCCGGGTCATCTTAAATTTGTAGATACACCCTGTGTAAGATAGGGTATCTGACTAGTCCTATTGACTAGTCTCAAGAAGGTGTTCCAGGTAAAACAATCATAACTTGTTCCTAGAGTATCCAAATTGAGTGGGACTAGTTTCATTGGATCATGGACATTCTTTAGTATTTCTGGTGTGAGTTTCAGAATTTTATATCAATCATTTTGTGCGGGGAACGCTATACAATTGAGATATCCTGGAAAGTCCAAAAATTCACAAGTTGTGGGGAAGTTACCATAAATTCCACTTGGCTCATCCAATTTTGATCAGACCTATGGCATTGTAGAGAATAAATATTAGAGAACTACATAAAATAAAGCTTCATACCCATAAGGGATGAAACTAGGGAGATACAACAGAACAAATATTGTCTAGCAGAACCACCTCAAAATCAAGGTTCAAAAGTGATACTTGGCCAACATGCCACCCAAAAAGGGAACTTCTACACCAAATAAGCCTCCAGACAATCCTACTTGGAATCTTGATGAAGGTTAAGAAATGCGTAGGGACATAAATGATTTACAGAAGAAGATAGTAACAAAATATGAACTACAAGAGATGATGGAGGGTTTAAAAGGGGACACCATGGAAGTATTGAAAAATTTCGTAACAGAGAAGACACCTGAAAGTGAAAATGCATCCCATGAAATTCATGATGAGGACATAAGGAAGGTGACTCAAGAATGGAGAAACTCCAACTTTGGTTTCAATACCAACCATGTTCCTAAGATTGATATGAGGAAGTTTGATGGCAAGGACCCAATCACATGGATACTTCAGATGGAGTAATTCTTTGAACTCCATAATGTGCCACATACATGAAAGGTACGAATTGATTCTTTATATTTATAACCTAATCAATTTGTATGGTATCGATGGCTTTGTTCTCCCAAATCACTCGTCACTTGGAAAATTTTCACGAAAGAAATGATAGAAAACTATGAGGATACAAGGAGAAATACCTTCTTTAGCCAATTGATAAATCTCGAGCAAAAGGGTTCAGTTATCGAGCACATTGAGAAATTCCAAAGATTGAATATAAAGGTAACCGATATTCCCGATGAGCACTTGATTGATGTATTCATAGGAAATTTAAAGGATAACTTTCAACATGAGGTTCTCCTTTGGGAACCCAAATCATTGGAGAATGCATTTAAGGTGGAAAGAAATGTTGAGAGTAAAAATATGGCTATGGCTACTATAAGGACCAATCCTAACATCTATAGAGAGAACAATGCTCCTTCTTCTAAAACACCTCAACCTACAAGGTTGACACCTCAACAATTGGAGGAAAGGAAAAGCAAAAGGTTGTAATTTAGTGTGACTGGCAAAAGTACAGTAGGAGACATAAGTGTGGTGAGAAGAAATTATTCATAAGTGCGAGAGGAAGAAGAAGAACGAGAACCATCTCGAGATGAAAATGTAGAAGCAATTTAGTATGAAGAGTTGACTCACACGATAACGTGTAATGCATTGAAAACAGGATGCCTCCTCAAACCCTCAAGATCGAGGTATACATAAAAAATAAAAAGGTATGAGTCCTAATTGATTACAGCCTCCCAGAACATTCCTATGAGTAGCCAAGATCTCAATTACGATTTTCCTATATCTAAGAGCGGAGTTTCAAGTAGTTGCAAATGGGAGGAACTATCAATTTCTCGGGGAAAATGCAATAAGATCAATCTTATGGAGATAATAATGAATAGTCCAATATTTGCTATACCCATGGGTGGTGCAAATGTTGTACTAGAAATCCAATGGGTTTACAATAATAGGGCAGTGGCTTTTAATTTTCAGAACTTTTCATGAAATTTTTCATTTGAAGGAAAAGAAGCCGGATTAAGAATTATCCATGAAGCAGGTAGGGTGATAATCTCTAAAGGCATGAAAAATTATTGAAAAAGGGGCATCAAGGCATTGTTGCACAACTATGCTCACTATATGTTCAAAGATACCTTCAGCCATCTATTCCTCAAGATATCAAGGGTCCATTGATAAGCATTCCAAAGTATTTGAAGATATTCCCAAGGTCTTTCCTCTAAATCATGATCATGAAATTCCACTAATTCACAGGTGTTCCTCCCCAGCATGGAGACCATACAAATGCCACTTACACTTGAAAGAGGTGAAATTGAGTGCATGGTTGAAGAAATGTTAGAGCTAGCATTGAACCTGTGGTTCTTACTCTGCACAATGGTAATGGTGTTTCAGAAAGGAATGGCTCATGGTGTATGTGTCAGATTATAGAGAACTCAACAAGTCCCTTACTATTAAAAGATAAGTTTCTGTTCCATCATTGATGAATTGTTATATGAACTACATGCGTTAATGTTTCACAAAATTGGATCTTCGTTTGGGGTATCATCGAGATCGGAATGAAGGAAGAAGATATCTCCAAAACAACATTCTGAACTCATGAGCCATTATGAATTTTGGTCATGCCTTTTGTATACAAATGCACCTTCCATTCCAAGGGGTTGATGATTCCATTTTCAATCCTTCCTTCAAAATTTGTGTTAGTATTTTTTGATGATATAATAATCAAAGCAAGTCTTAGGAGGATCATCGTGACATGTTGACAAAGATTGCTACAACTACTAAAGGAGCAACAAATATATGCCAAACCATCCAAATATCTCATGGAGTAAAGGAATTAGAGTATTTGGGTCATGTGCCTCTAGGTGTCAAGGTGGCCCCTAACAAGATTAAGGCCATGATGGACTAGTAGATTCCCAAAACATTGAAGAATCTTGAGTTTTGGGTTTGACAGGTTACTACTGCAAGTAGGATTTGTTGAACTATGGAAGAATAGCAACACCTTTAATGACACTAACTAAGAAGGGCCAGCATTTTCATGGACTCCGGAGAGGCAGCTAAATGTTTTGAACAGCAAAAAATTTGATGTGTAAAGCTCACGTCTTGACCACCAAACTTCACAAAAACCTTTATTGTGGAGATGTATGCCTGGAAATGGGATGGTGTTGTCCTAATGCAAGAAGGAAGGCCCTTGGCTTTGAAAGTCGACCACTTTCGAGGAAGGACTTACACAAACCCATTTAGAGAAGGAAATGATGGCTGATACTACATTCATTGAAGAAATAGGCGTCATACCTAATAGGTAGGCACTTCAAGGTCAAAATAGTCATGATAGTCTTAAATACTTCTTGGAACAAAGACTATCTTTAGAAAGAACAACAAAATGGGTAACCAAGATATTGGGTTATGATTTTGAAATCATCTATAAAAAGGGAAGCAAATTTTTTTGTAGAGATGCACTCTCAGAAATGATGAAGATGTTGAGACATTTCTGCAGTACTGTCTTGACCATCAGCAGATTGGATAATAGAAACTAGGGATGAATGGAAGAATGATGAAAAGTGCGGACTCTCATTCAAGGTTGCAGCAAGATTCAAGGTGAATGGATACATTTACATGGAAAATGATTCACTATGGTACAAGATGGCTTATAACATGGCAAGAACTCCAACTCAAACAAAGGTACTATTGGAATTGCACACCTCTCCAGTGGGAGAAATTTTCAGGATTTTGAAAACCTACCATAGAGTGAAAGAAGGATTTTTTGGGATGGCCTTAAAGCTGATGTTCAAGGTTTGTGGCGAGGAGGATGTTTGGTTTCCAACAAAATAAGGTAGAAACAATTAAGACCAATTATATTACAACCATTATCCATCCCAGTTCAGTGTTGGGAGGAGGTTTCATGGATTTCATCACAGGTTACCAAAGGTCTAAAGGAAAGAGTGTCATCATGGTGATTGTTGATGAAGCGACCTATGCACACTTTGTGCACTCTCATCCTTCAAATCTATTATAGTTTCCACTGCATTCATGGAGACCATTTAAAAGCTACATGGCGACCCAAAGATTATTGTAAGTGATAGAGATCCCATCTTCACTTGACATTTTTGGATATAATTATTTTTCTTGTTTGGGTACTCAGATTGACTCATGGCTCATCCTATCATCCTCTCAATCTGATAGATGCGTCGAGATAGTGAACAAATTTACGGAAGGATACCTTGGTTGCTTTGTCTACGATAAACAAAACATAATGGTTCAAATGGTTAGCCTTAGCGAGAATGGTGGTATAACACTTCCTTTCATCTTGCAACAAAAGTAGTACACCATTTATGGCACTTTATGGATACCACCCTCTTAGTCACTTCTTCTCCAAAATAAAAATATAAGGTTCAAAGCAGAGTGGAAGATCACATGAGAATCAACAACAAGTTCTCCAAATCTTAAAGTTCTTTGACCATGGCATGTCGCATAAAAACAAGCAGTCAACATAAATTGAGATAAGTTTTGAAGTAGGGGAGTTGGGTGTTTTTAAGACTACAACCAAGTGAAAGAAGTTTTGAAGTAGGGGATTGGGTATTTTTAAGACTACAACCATACAAATAGATGTCCCTCAAGAAAGCCAAGAAGAATAATAAATTATCACCAAAGTAAGGTGTTTCAAAATATTGGTACTATGGCATACAAATTGGAGCTGCCTTCATCTTCATGAGTACACCCAAATTTCCATGTTTCATGCTTAAAGAAGGTTATAGGAGATAAGATCCCAGTTAAAACTATATTTCCAGAACTTGACGAGGAAGGAAAAATCATATTGGAGCCTGAGGCCATCACTGACACACGAATTCGCCAGCTGAGGAATAGATCCATTTCAGAGTATCTCATTAAATGGAGGAAGCTACCGGCTGAAGATTCCACTTGGGAAGATGAGTATTTTATATAGAAGCATCCAGAGTTACTCAAGCATTGTGGACAACACTTGTGTCAAGGGGAGGGGCATGTTAAGCCCTAATATTGGCTCATTTCCCCTTAATTGGGGCATATTATATTAGTAATGTTATTTTATTTATGTCGGCTTTAGGCCGTTAGGTGTAATTATACCTCCTAGTCTCCTATATATACCAAGGAGATATTTTCATTTTGAATCATATTGTACTTGAACATTTTAGTGGGGTAAAAGGAGGTTTCCCCCATGAAGAGGCTTATTATATGAAATTATCTCTTTTTCAAGGTGTTGAGTACTTTTTTTGAGGTTTTTCTATGCTATATTGATATTTGGTTCTTAACATCTTCTCCTCTGTGCTTTCTCTATTCACTAGACTTTGATCTAATGGTCCAGGCTCCCCCCCACAATCGATATGACGGCTACTGTCTCTCCTCCTACTGAGATTTTGACTCCTTCTGACTTGGAAGAGTTTGTGGATGTTAAAAGGTTTCGACCTTTCCCCCTCATGTGAGTTCTTCTCTTGGATCTCGTCTATGCTCCTGAAAATCGTTATCTCTTCTGAGATTTTCGATTCACTTAGTCTCCTAAGGGTCTCAACCCTTTTGTTTCCTTTCAAAGGAAAACTTCGTGCCCTCCTGGAAACCTTCTGCTCAATGCACGCCTTGCAAATATCCTTCTTAATAGAGTTTCCAACAACTATGTGAGTATCTTCCTCCGATACTCTTTTCCCTGAACTTGACTAGGAGTTATCTTTCTGCACACTTGCACCCGCTCGATGCTCGCCTAGAAAATATCTTTCTTACAGAGTGTTTAGTAACTCTGTCTCTTTGTTCCTTCTCTTCACAGATTCTTCTGCCAAGGTATTCAGTGACCTTGAGTTTCCTCTTTGAATTTGTGATCGCTCCAGTGCACCCTCTTGGCACGTTCTTTTTTGACTCCACAGAGTTCAGATGTCCACTCCTTGCGCTGGATACATAAATTCCAATGTTCTTGTGTGCACTCCTTGCATAGCCTAAAGAACTTAGAGCAATATAAAAACTTCAATGAGGCTAAAAGAAATATATCTTCTACTATAAATGAAACTTATCATACATTCACAACATTCATGAAATACATAAACACACTATATGCAGGAAAAAAATATTTTCTATTATCTCTGTGTGTCTATACAGAAGTTTACAAAAACTGGACTGTAACAGAGTCCCAGTTCTCTCAATCTCTCCTAATATAAATCTATCGTGACTTATGCTTCTCAGAACTCTGTACAAATATCTCTATCCTTTACAAAAGAGGGCTCTATGAGCTTATCCTCTTCACCTCCTTAGTGACATCACTATCTCAATTATGACACCATACTTCTATGGCTTCATTACAACGAATGATGATCCAGACTTGAGTATGATCTAGACATGCTTACAAGCAACCATTAAGGCGACCATATCCATTACTTGTACAAAGGTATGTCTTGGAATTTATCAGTCTTACAACAAAAAATCTGTATAGAATCATATTTTGAATTTAAAAATGGGAGGGTTAATTTCTCTCCATCTCTGAAATGCGCGTTGATGTGATAGAATGATGGCATGTTTCTAAGGTGGAGAAATGCTCCTGCATCATGCTATGATCAATGAAAATAGATATATGAAATTCCCAAGGCATGGAAAGACAAGAAACATGACAAAATGAATCAACGTAAGAAAGGCTTCCAACCAGCCCATTTCCATAATTTGGAAAAAGGTTTTCTAAAGAAATATTATCATTCAAATACACAGAATGCCTAAGGGGTGAAATAGACCAGTTAACCTGGGAGTCAAGAATTTTTGGGACAGTCCCAGAGAACCATGGAAGTGTTGGGAGTGTGGAGAACCCCACTTAAGGATAATTTTTCCACGCTTAAATCCCACAACAAGAACTTCAGTGCATAAACTTCAAGGGGCTTCAATGGTTGGATATATTGGTAGAAGTGTGCATAAAATCAATGAAGCTCTGGATGGCAGACACACAGATCATCAATATACTATTGTGGAAGTTGAAGGTAAAATTCCTAGCCACAATGTCTCTATACTAGTTGACCCAGGAGCTAGTTTGAGTTATATTACTCCCTCTTTAGTTGAATTGAACAAGTTAAAAAAGGTAAAGCATGATAAGTCTTGGTTAGTACAGTTAGCAACATGGGCCAAAAGAAAAGTAACATATTTTATTTTTGATTGTCAACTAAGCATAGATGGTCAAAGTACAATGTTATATCTAAACATATTAACTTTGGGGTCTTATGATTTAATCATTGGAATGGATTGGTTAGAGAAACATAAAGTGATATTAAACTGTTACGAAAAGTCGTTTTTGTATAGAGATGAAAATAACAGAGTTAGAATGGTACAAGCAATTAAAAAACCAGTTTTTGTTAGGAAAATATCAATGATGCAATTTAAGAAATGTATGAACAAAGGTTGTCAAATTTATGTTGTACAAGTAACTAAACTCCTAAGGGAGGAAAGAAAACCAAGTTTATAAGAATTTACAGTCCTACATGTGTTCAAAGATGTATTTGTAGATGAAATACTAGAACTACCTCCAATGAGAGAGATATATTTCTCTATCGATTTGCTACCTCAATCTTCCCCGATATCCAAGGCGCCTTATAGAATGAGCGTACCTGAATTAACATAACTGAAAATTCAGTTACAAGAACTATTGGATAAGGAATATATCAGACCAAGTATTTCTCCTTGGGGAACACCAGTTTTATTCATTAAGAAGAAAGATGGGACTTTCAGACTGCGTATTGACTATCGACAACTGAATAAAATGACGATTAAGAATAAGTATCCCTTACCTAGGATTATGATCTCTTTGATCAAGTTGGAGGAGCAAATATATTATCTAAGATGGATTTAAGGTCTGGTTATCACCAAGTCAGAATAAAGGATGAAGTTATAAATAAAACATATTTTATGACACGTTATGGACATTATGAGTTCATCGTAATCCCATTCAGGCTTAATAACGCACCAACAAACTTTATGTGCTTGATGAATAGTATATTCATACAATATCTGGATAAATTTGTGTTGGTTTTTATCGATGATATTTTAGTTTACTCAAAAACAAAAGAAGAACATGAAGACCATATGAAAATAGTATTGCAGACCTTAAGGGAACATAAGTTGTATGCTAAGTTTGATAAGTGCGACTTCTACCAAAGAAAGATACAGTACTTAGGACATGTCATATCCAAACATGGTATTTCAGTTGATCCAAAAAACATAAAATCCATTATGGAATAGCCTATCCCTAAGGACGTAGAAGACATCACATCGTTCATGGGAATTATTGGTTATTACCAGATATTTATCCAAGGATTTTCTAGGATCTCATATCCACTTACATCACTAAAGAAAAAGGGAATAAGATTTACTTGGTCACAATAGTGTGAGGACAACTTTGATAAATTAAAAATATTGTTAAATACAACACCTATCCTAAAGGTAGCAGATCCCGATAGAGATTTTACAGCTTGTGTATATGCAAGCAAAGAGGGATTAAGAGGTGTTCTAACACAAGATGGACACCTCATCTATTATGAATCACGTAAAGTGAAAGAACATGAACGAAATTATATGTCTCACTATTTAGAATTAGAGGCTGCAATTCATGCATAAAAAATGTAGCAACATTATTTAATGGGAAGAAAATTTATGTTACTATCCGACAATAGTGGTGTAAAGTATTTGTTCAGTAAACTAGATGTCAATGCAAGGAAAGAAAGATGATTGGCCTTTTTAAGTGAGTTTGATTTTGAGTTACGACACATCAAAGGTAAGGAAAAAAAAGTTTAAATGCACTAATTTAGACAAATAATAGACTCTATGAAATAACTATCAATAAAGCAGGAAACAACATCGAACAAAGAATAAAATTTGCAAGCAGCAATGACAAAAATTACATTAAAACAAAAACAGAATTGCAAGGAAATGCAGAAAAAACTGAAAAGAATAGATCTGAGTTTAGATAAAAATGGAATGTTAAGGTTAAAAAATCGGTTGTATGTACCTAATTTTGTTGATTTAAAGAAAACAATTCTTGATGAACTGCAAAAAGGTCTATATTCTGGTCACCCAAGATACCAGAAAATGATAACAACCTTAAGAAAATTGTTTTATTGGCCTAACATGAAGAATGAAACAGATGAATATTTGTCTAAATGCTTATGTTTTCAATAGGTAAAGGCTGAACAACAACATCCAATAGATCTATTACAACCTCTTCCTATACCAGAATGAAAATGGGATATTATCTCGATGGACTTCATCACAGGTTTGCCTAAGACTCAAAGACAAAATGACTCCATTATGATAGTGATTGATAAACTAAGAAAATATCCACATTTTATACCTATGAAATCTACTTATAAAGCGATTAATATCTCTGAAATTTTTATCAAAGAAATATTTAGATTGGATGGAATTCCTAACATGGTGATTTCCAATAGAGATGTCAAATTTATGTTAACTTTTTGGAAGGAGTTGTTTGCAGGATTGGATACTAACTTGAATTTCAACAGAAGTTACCATCCACAAATGGATGGTGAAACAAAACAAACAAACCATATTATCAAAGACATGTTGCGAATGTACATAAGGATGAAACCAACTAAGTGGGAGAAGTACATGCACTTAGTTGAATTTTCTTACAATAATGGCTATCAAACATCAGCTAAGATGAGTCCCTTCAAAGCATTATATGGAAGGAAATGGAAAATCTTGATTAGCTAGGATAATCTAGTTGGATTATTGTAGGACAATAAATTCTCTAGGAAATGGAGAGAATGGTAAAAAAAGTACAACAAAACTTAAAAGAGGCTCAAGACCGAAAACAAAGATATGCAGATTTAAAAAGAAGACATTAGGAATTTCAATTTGGGGACCATGTATATCTGAAAGTCAAAGCAAGAAGGAGATCTCTAAAGCTAGGACATTTTTCAAAGTTGGCTGCAAGATTTTGTGGCCCCTTCGATATTTTAACTCTAATCGGGCCTGCGATATATCAACTAGCACTTCCTACAAATTTAAAATTTCATAATGTTTTTTATGTTTCATTACTAAAAGGGTATATTCATGATCTTACTCATGTCATTGAATGGAACATGGTGAAAGTGGAACCAAAAGGATAGTTCCATGTGGAACCTTTGCGCATTCTGGATAGGAGAGAAATAGTACTACAGAATAGAACCATCGCCCACGTAAAAGTGAAATGTAAGCACTTTAGTCCTGAGGAGGCCACTTGGAAATTGGAAGAAGATATGTTGAAATATTATCTAACCTTATTCCGAGAGAGGAATATATGTTGAGGATAGTGTTTTACTTAAGGGGGAGATGATGTAATATCCTCAAATTTTAGAAAAATAAATTCTAAGTGAATTTTGAAATAAATTTCCGTTTTTGGAAAATTTGGATTTGGAAATTATTTGCCATTTATGGAAAATCCAAATTTGGAATTTTGTATTATGTAATTAATTATTTGGAAAACATTTTACTTTACCAACTGTCCTCTTTTATTGGACACATGTATGCGATAAAGTTTTAATAAATTTAATGCTCGAAGACAAATGGAACAACCAGGTTAGAAATAGTTGACCATGACTCCATGAGTGGGGAACATGTTTTAGTTAGCTCAGGGCTAATTTTTACAAGTGGTAGAAGTTGAATTTGACCAATATAAGCCCTAAAAATCATGGATTTGTAAAGCTTTGAATTTCCCCAAGGAGGGAAAGGAATGAAAGACCTAGGGATAAGAATATATACAACATATGTGGGAGGCATGACAATGCTTAGTATGTTGGAGAAATTGAGAATTGTTTCTTCTTATAAGCATTATTAGTGTGAGGAAAAGCATTTTCGGATCTGTTTATGGTGACTATAGCTAAGGAGTAAAATTTAGTTCCCCCTTATGAACTCATGGTCAGGCTAGAGGGTGATCAGGACAAGTGATTGTGGTTCTTTTGTTCTATGGTTGGGTGGAACATGGTTGTTCCATTTGTTTCCCAGGGTCAACTTTTTAGATATGTATTTTCAGATGTGTATTTAAAATTGGTAGCATGCTAATTACATTTAGTATTTATACAATTATTTACATATCTTTGTTATTGCATTTATAAACAAATTTGTTTGAAAGCAATGTATAGCCATATTAGTTGATATGGTTTCCACTATGTAAAGTAGTTGTGGTAGTATGTTATTAAAAATGTAGTTCTATATATATGTGAATACAAACATGAACAAAACTATTGTATATTTGTTGTTGTTATGACAAACAAAAGAATAACAGTTTCCAATATAATATTTTATTAACAATGTAGTTTATATATATGAAATGAATATATATAACCTTAAACAAGACTACCTTACATTTATTGTTGTTATTCCAAACAAAAGAATAACAATCCCAACATATGTTTTGTCAAATATGAAAGAAAGACACATGATACAATAGAGTACAAGTCATTTGACAAAAGTGGCATACATCTTTATTGTAATATCCCCAAAAATAAATATTTATTAAAGTCTGTATGCACTTAAGAATAAATTTCCGTTCTTGGCAAATTCATATTTGGAAAATTATTGCCTTTTATGGTAAATCTAAATTTAGAATTTGATTATTTGTAATAAATTATTTGTGACTCTTGGGAAAATATTTGATTTTCCCAACCTACTCTTTGACTGTGACACATGTAAAAGAAAAACATTTTTATATTAATTGCGGAACGAAAAATGGAACAGGCAGGTTGAAAACAATTGACCATGATTCCATGAGTGGGGAACAAACTTGAGTTACCTCAGGGCTGAATTTTATAAGTGGAAAATGAGTAATTTGACCACTAGAAGCCCCTGAAAATCAAGGATTTGTAACGCTGGGAAAATTCCCAAGGAGGGAAAAAGACCTAGGCAAAATATGCTCATGATATACAACATATGGGAGGAGGCAAGATGTTTCTTAGTATGTTGGAGAGAGGATATCACTTGTTGTTATGAACACTATTTTGGTGTGAGGAAAGGGGATTTTTCTAATATGAAAGGAGGACTGTAACATAAGAGGATCATTTTCAATTCACCCTTATGCACTCATGGTCAGGCTAGGGGGTGAACGGAGCAAGTAATTTTCCTGTTATGCTCTACGGTTAGGTGGAACTTGGATGTTCCATTTGTTTTCCAGCATCGATTTTAGATATGTTCCTCTACCTATTCTCTTGATAAATATTTTAATTAGCTAATAGGAATGAGATGAATCTGTGATAAATTATTTATTCATGTGAATATGTTCATCAAACAAAACTAGTAAAGTAAATGTAAGTTCTATATGTTGATTGATGTTAGGACTATACGTGTATAAATAGTAATGTGGAAATATGTATAATCAGCCATAAAGAATTATTAAAAGGTTTGTTATAGGTTTCAAATAAACCTTAAGTGCATATATACTTATACAAGAAGTGTTTGTGTATGTTTACATGGATCTGAATATATATATATATATATATGATAGGCATTCCAACTAAATAAAATAGAGGTATTGCGGTGTTAATCATAACCTTTACCATGTATGTAGATATATACATATATGTATTAAAACTTAAGGAAAATTGGACTGTTGCGACGCCAAAAATAATCTGGAGATAAATAAATAAATAAATAGCATTGCATGTATAGATACCCGAAGCTATACAAACATATAAGATATTCTTACACATAATTGTTTTTATCGATCCTTCATACACAAAAAGTTTTTATCATTCCTTGAATCACATGAGCTTGTAAGTAATTACCATTGACATAGAAATTACATTACTTTTTACATTACCATAAACCCATAAACATATATTTTCAATGGTATACAATATATGCTACAGAGGTTGTTCAATACTTAACAATATTCAAATGGTTTTCCAAAAATCTATGTATTCATTTAATAATAAGATGATAAAGGATCTGTACAGCCACATTTTCTTGGTCCAAAATTTTACAACAGAGTACCCTAGGGCAAGGACCCGGTACCACTAGAAAACAGAGCCTGAGCATTTTAGCTAAAACGCAAGAATCAGAACTCGAATACCTTTTTCGAGAAAGGTGATCCCCTTTATTTGATTGCCTTCGAACTATTTAATCCTGCAAAGGGAAACAATAGGGTTAGAAAACTATGTTAAATTAATTGAATGAAAGTAAATATGAACTTTTAAGCAAGTGAATGATACTTAGCTTATAACTGGCGTAGAAGCAGTTCCCCACTAACTCTTAAGTGACGATCCATCCATAGTCGAAAGGGGAGGAGTGGACCCAGGAGTGACGGATGGGTACCCTCACTAGAGAATACATAGCCCCATCATTAGTTTTTAGTAACTCAATTTAAATGCTTTAATATACAGGTAATTAAATCAACTAATGCAAAAGAAAACACATGATGTAAATAACGAGTGCATAGTCAAACCATATTGAGATTAAGTAATTCCCAGTGGAATTGTAGAATCATATAGAGTTAGGATAACTCATAGAGATCGCAGTATGTTTTTTCCGAAAGTAAGTCGTGCTCTCATTTTTTATAAGAGCTTAAATATAATGTTTAAATTCATAAACAAGAATCTTTTATGATTTATGAATTGGACAGCGGGAAAAGTTAGAACAAGTCCAGTGACCGAAAAGTATTGTAAATCCACAAATATCCTTAAAGGCACACAATACTATGTGTATACAGATATTGGGCACTCACGATTTATTTTCTCTCATAATTTGAGTTCATCCACAATAAAACTCCTCTAACAGCTAAAGACACATACATGACATACTTCAGTGAATCCTCCTTACCCTTTTCATTCTGGAAATCATTTATGAATGAAGGTTTGTAAATGTCGTAAGATCCAAGTTAGTTTGGGAGAAAACACAGACCTCTCGGGTTGAGGGTCATCAGTACAGGGGATACTTATGCCTACACAACGTAAAAATACAGAGATTAATTTATGCAACAAGTTAGACAATGAATGATCACCTTTACAACTTATCACTAATGGATTTTACATAAAGATGGTTAAATATTGTTTTTCCCAATAATCAGTTCGGAGAAAACCTAGATGGTAACACACGAACTAGGGGACAACCCATTTAGCTAACTGAGTGTAAAAAATGCAAAGGATTTTGATGACTTTGTATTCGAGAGAATGTGAAACTAAGGGCTCACATCCATGAGACCTTAAGGGTTTTTTCCATTATGCCTCAACTTTGAGTCATGCCGAGAATGAACGAATTCCTCTAGTGGGTAAGGTAAAGACACAATGTGTAAAGAAAATGAACTACATAGGTTAAATATTATGCATTTGCAAGCACCTTCGTGATCCTATGAGTGCAACGAGACAAATACCAAACGGAGTTACAATATACAGAGTTACAATATATATCACAAGAGGATACTGAAGATTTAGGGGTAACCCCATAAGGTCAACGAAAAACCCTTAATACTGGTTAGTGGCATAGGCAGTAACATTGCTTACGGGAGGAGTCGAAAAAGTACAATGAAACAACCAAAATATGCTAACATCTAAAGGACTCTCATAGAACCTAATCCGAGAAATATAAACCAGAGTAGGGGAATGAGATAAAATGCTTGTAGAAGAAGTAACCATTACAATGTCAAAGTTAGGTATGCCTAACTTATAGGATGTGGAGATTACCTTTTAGCGTATAATAGAGGCACCGCATACGCCTTAACCTCCTCCATCACATTTTTCTACAAGATTCGTTGTCCATTCTCGCCGACCAAACAACAGAAGAATGAAAAACACACAGAGAAAAAACCCTCGACATGCCTGGGTAGAGAGTTACAATGAGTTACCTCGGTCCTCACCAGAGGAGTATAGTGAGGGATACATGTTAGTACACTACCATGTGAAACGATGGAGGTGGTTGGTCTATATTGGACACGGTGGCTAAGAATCCATCCTAGGGAGGTACCTTCACAGGTAACCATAAATGGTTTAGACAGGGTTTTTAATACAATGAAAGACATTCCCTTTATTTCAACTTCATATCAGTTTATTATGAGATGGTGATACGAACCAATTAGGGCTATGACTGCACCTTTTAGTCATTCCCATCTCTCATTTAGTTATAAATCTTACCCTTCTGGTTCTAATTCGTTATCGAGCTCAAAAATTGGGGATTGGTATCATTGGGGCTTCACAACGATACCCAACCGTTAACCACTCTTACTAGTCTTATTGTATAGTGGTCAGAGCATTTAATATAGACACCTTACCATGAACGAAGTATTTCCTTATATGGGTTAATAAATAAAGTCCACACAAAGATTAAAGTCCGTGATGTATTTGGGAAAGGAAATGCATATGTTATAAATCAAATTTCGTATAGGATTCTTATAATATATAAAGTAATATTTTTAAACATGGATGATGGAGGTAATACTAATCTTGGGATTGTAATAGTTCAAGTGTTAAACTCTTTATACTTTCATCCTTGAGAATAAATGATGTGCATTAGGAGGCTTATCTGTTTACACCTAGTAACATAGGTGGGTATGTATCTTACTGGGTAAAACTTTAATGTTCATGGGTAGACTAGGGAATAGTTGAGCTATCCCTTATTTGTTACGAAATATGATTTTTGTATAGCCTAGAGTAATTTCAGAGATACAGTCTTTTTATGAGTCATATTACATTTGTATCAAGAAAAGGATAAGCGTAACCTTTACGAAGGTCAATAGAAATGGAAAAACTATCCTACACATATTAAAGTTATGGTTTTGAAATAGTTTTTGTAGATGAAAAGAGATATATTGTCCCTAATAATTTATTTTTTTTAAATTTGGTAAATTTGGGGTACATTACATATGGTATCAAAGCTTAAGGTTACAACACTTGGAACTCAAAGCAGGGCCAAAGTTAGTTTAGTATATTTTATCATGTCAAAGGAAAAACTAACAAACATTTTTAGTGTTACAAACATAAAAAAATTATTCTGTTGTGATAATGGTAGGAAAGAACAAAGAGGAGATCAGACTTGAGGAGAATCTCGATCAATGAACTCCTAGATAGCTTGGGAAAAACAATGAAGGAAGTTCAACCACCCAGGTTTTGAAAACAATGAGGAACGTTATTGTGGAGTTGCAAGAGTTCAAGGTAGATAACGAGAAACTGAAAAAGGCACATGAAGATAAAGAAGAGATAAATGAAGTGTTTTTGTGCAACATCGTAACAAATAAGAGTCCAAAAGACCACGACAAGGATGAAGAGGTTAGCAAAAGATCCTCCAAAAAATTTGGTCCTGAAGCAGAAAATGAAAACAGTTCTTCCGAAGGCACACCAACAACAGAAAATAAAACAGCCACAGGAAGGAAAAGGAAACAGGTGGATCACCTGGAAGGTTAATTCAAGAAGATCAAACTGTCCACTTTTGACAGAGAGTCTAGGACAGGGGAGGAGGCTAAAGCATGGTTACTAGATATCAAGAAGTATTTCTAGATGTAAAATTATTCTAGTAACCTAAAGGTCAGAATGGCTATATATAACTTGAATGGAAAAGAAATCATCTGGTGGCAGGACCTGAAGTTAGCCAAGGGATTAAAATAAAAACATATGGAATGGTCGGATTTCAAGAAATACTTAAGGAAACATTATTTATCAGAAAGTTATTATGAGAGAAAGAACAAAGAATTTTATGAGATAAGACTCAGCCAAATGACCATGGACGACCTGATAAACAAATTTATTGAATTATTAAGATTTGTGCCATACATCAGGGAAGGCAAAGTAAAATCCAACGGTTCCTAAGTTTCCTACCACAATCCTATAAGGAAAAAATTGAATTCGACAACCCCAAGACCTTAAGAGAATTTTTTAGAAAGGCCTAGATGTGCTATGATCAATACAAATAGTGGTCTGAACTTCTCAAGGCTTGGAAAGATAAGAAACATGATAGAATGAATCATCGGAAGAAGGGATTCCAACCATCCCCTTTCTGGAATGCGACAAAGAGTTTCCAAAGGAAATATTTTCATTCCAATAACCATAAGACCGAAGGGGGAGGTAGACCAGTTAATCTAGGAACCAAGAAATTTGGGGACAGCCCCAGGGAACCGTTAAAATGTTGGGAGTGTGGAGAACCTCATTTAAGGAGGAATTGTCCACATTTAACTTCAACAGCAAGGACCACAGTTCATAACCTACAAGAGGCCTCTATAGTAGGATATGTGGGTAGGAGCGTACACATATTTAATGCAGTTGTGGATGGCTGACAAGCTAATCATCAATCCACTATAGTGGAAGTTGAAGGTAAAGTTAATAATAATCATATTTCTATTTTAATTGACCCAGGAGCTACTCTGATTTATATTACTCTTGGTGCAGTTGATTCAAATAAGCTTAAGATAGTAAAGCATACTAAATCCTTGTTAGTGCAACTAGAAACATGGACAAAAAGAAAAGTAACAGATTTCATTTTTTATTGTGAACTCAGTTTAGATGGCCAAAATACAAAGTTAAATCTAAATATTTTACCATTAGGGTCATACGATATAATCATTGGAGTGGATTGGTTATAGAAGCATAAAGTAATTTTGTATTGTTACGAAAAATTACTTACTTATAGAGACGAAAACAACACAGTTAGGACAGTACAAGGCATCAGAAAACTAGTCTCAGTTAGGCAGATTTCAACAATGCAGTTTAAGAAATGCATGAATAAAGGTTGTCAGGTTTATGTTATTCAAGTGACAAATCCATTAGAAAAGGAAGATAAACCCATCCTAGAAGACTTTACCATCTTACATGAGTTTAGAGATTTATTTGTGGACGAAATACCAGAACTGCCTCCAAGGAGAGAGATAGATTTCTCTATCAATCCGTTGCCTGGATCAACCCCGATAACTAAGGCACCCTATAGGATGAGTTTACCTGAATTTACAGAGCTGGAAATTCAACTACAGGAAATATTGGACAAGGAATACATCTGACCAAGTGTCTTGCCTTGAGGAGCACCGGTCCTTTTCGTTAAAAAGAAAAATTGGAATTTAAGATTATGTATTGATTACCGATAGTTAAACAAAATGACTATTAAGAACAAGTATCCCCTGCCCAGAATTAACGATCTGTTTGACCAAGTGGGAGGGGAAAATATTTTCTCTAAGTTAGATTTAAGATCTGGTTACCACCAGGTCAGAATAAAGGATGAAGACATAAGTAAAACAACTTTTAGAATGAGATATGGACATTATGAGTTTGTTGTTATTCTGTTTGGTCTCACTAACGCACCGACAACGTTTATGTGATTAATGAATAGAATATTTAGTCAATATTTGGATAATGTTGTTTTGGTATTTATTGACGACATTTTAGTTTATTCGAAAATGGAATAAGAACACCTAAGAATAGTATTGCATACATGAAGGAAACACAAGTTGTATGAAAAATTTGACAAATGTGCCTTCTACCAAAAGAGAATACAGTACCTAGGACATGTAATATCTAAAGAAGGTATTGTAGTTGACCCAGAGAATATAAGACCATCATGGAATGGCCTATCCTTAAGGATGTGGTGGACATCTAGTCATTCATGGGAATTATTAGTTATTACCGCAGATTCATAGAGGGGTTCTCGAAGATTGCATACCCAATCACATCCCTATAGAAAAAGGGGACAAAGTTTACTTGGTCGTAGAAATGTCCGAACATTTTTAATAATTTAAAAGAAATGTTAACTACCACACCTATTTTAAAGGTATCAGACCCTGATAAAGACTTTACAGTCTGCATGGATGCAAGCAAAGAAGGCTTGGGAGGTGTCCTAACTCAAGAAGGACACATTATTTGTTACGAGTCACGAAAGATAAAAGAACATGAATAAAAATACATCACACACAACCTAGAGTTAGAAGCTGTAACTCATGCATTAAAAATGTGGCGACACTATATAATGGGCATAAATTTTTTGTTTTTAACCGATAACAGTGGTGTGAAATTCTTATTTAGTTAACCATACCTTAACACAAGGCAAGTAAGGTGGGTGTCCTTCTTGAGTGAATTCAATTTCGAGGTAAGACACATCAAGGGTAAGGGAAAAAAAGTTGCAGATACCTTAAGAAGAAGAACTCATGGGTTGTTTGAGATATGTATTGGCAGGGAAGAAAGCAACATTGAACAAAGGATAAAATCTGCAAGTGGTAATGACGAAAAATACATCAAAATAGTGGCAGATTTGCAAAGTAATGCAGAAATTTTGGACAAAACAAATATGAGTTTGGATAGAAATTGGTTGTTAAGATTTAAAACTAGGTTGTACATACCATATTCTACTGAATTAAAGATAACAAATTTGGATGAAGAGCACAAGAATCCATATTCTTTTCATCTGGGATACCATAAAATGGTAACATCATTGAGGAAGTTGTTTTATTGGCCTAACATGAAAGGTGAGACATATGCAAGTGGTAATGACGAAAAATACATCAAAGCAGTGGCATATTTGCAAAGTAATGCAGGAAATTTGGACATAACATATTTGAGTTTGGATAGAAATGGGCTGTTAAGATTTAAAAATAGGTTGTACATGCCAGATTCTGCTGAATTAAAGATAACAATTTTGGATGAAGTGCACAAGAAGCCATATTCTGGTCATCCTGGATACCATAAAATGGTAACACCATTGAGGAAGTTGTTTTATTGGCCTAAAATGAAACACGAGACAACTGAATACTTATCTAAGTGCCTAGATTGTCAACAGGTGAAGGTTGAACATCAACATCCAGCTGGCTTGCTACAATCTCTACCTATACTAGAGTGGAAGTGGGAAAATATCTCATTGGACTTTATCACAGGTTTGCCTAAAAATCAAAAGTAGAATGATTCAATTAGGATAGTAATTGATAAACTTAGCAAGTCTACACATTTTATTCCTGTGAAATCTACTTATAAAGCTATTAACATCGTTGAAATATTTATGAAAGAAATATGTAGATTGCATGGTATTCCTAAAATGGTGATTTCAGATAGAGATGTCAAATTTACATCAACATTTTGGAAAGAATTGTTTGCAGGGTTGAATACTAACCTAAATTTAAGCACAGGTTACCATCCACAAATTGATGGGAAAAGTGAATGAATGAACTAGATTTTGGAAGATATGTTACGAATGTACGTAAGGATGAAACCAACTAAGTGGGAAGAATACCTACACTTAGTGGAATTTGCATACAATAATGACTATCAAACATCAGCTAAAATGAGTCCCTTCGAAGTACTGTATGACAGAAAATGTACAACTCCAATTAGCTGGGATGACCCAGTTGATAGACTCATGATGGGACAATAAATGCTCCAGGAAATGGAGAAAACAGTAAGAAAGGTACACAAGAATTTAAAAGAGGCACAGGACAGACATAAAAGCTATACAGATTTGAAAATAAGATACCAAGAATTTCAAGTTGGAGACCACGTGTATTTAAAAGTCAAAGCAAGAAGAAATTAATTAAATCTAGGAAACTGTTCAAAATTGGTGCCCAGGTTTTGTGGCCCCTTTGAGATATTAGCTCGAATTGGACCCGTGGCATATCAACTTTCACTCCCTGCAAATTTAAAGGTTCACAATGTATTTCATGTTGCTTTGTTGAAAACGTATATTCATGCTCCTACTCACATCATTGATTGGAACATTGTGTAGGTGGAACCAGAAGGTGAGTTCCATGCATAACCTCTGTGCATTCTAGACAAGAAATAAACAATACTACGAAACAGAGCCATCACCTAGGTAAAAGTGCAATGGAAGCACTTTAGTCCTGAGGAGGCCACTTGGGAATTGGAGGAAGATTTGTAGAAATCCTATCCAACACTATTCTGAGAGAGGAATGAACACTAAGGACAAAGTTGTACCAAAGGGGGAGAGGATGTAATATCCCCCAAAATAATTAGTTATTAATTTCTGTATGCACATAAGAATAAATTTCTGTTTTTGGCAAATTCGTACTTGGAAAATTATTGCCATTTATGGAAAATCTGAATTTGGAATTTGATTATTTGTAATTAATTATTTGTGACTGTTGGGCAAAGATTTGATTTTCCCAACCAACTCTTTGACTATGACACATGTAAAAGAAAAATATTTTTATATTAATTGTTGAAGGACAAATGGAACAACTAGGTTGAAAACAACTAACCATGATTCCATGAGTGGGGAATAGACTTGAGTTACCTCAAGGCTGAATTTTTCAAGTGGAAAATGAGGAATTTGACCACTAGAAGCCCCTGAAAATCAAGGATTTGTAAAACTGCAAAAATTCCCAAGGAGAGAAAAAGCCCTATGAAAAAGATGCTCATGATATACAACATATGGGAGGAGGCTGGACACTTCTTAGTATGTTGGAGAGAGGATATCACTTGTTGTTATGAACACTGTTTTGATGTGAGGCAAGGGGAGTTTTCTGCTCTAAAAGGAGGACTATAAAATAAGAGGATCATTTTCAATTCTCCATATTGGACTCATGGTCAAGCTAGGGGGTGAACGGAGAAAGTAATTTGGTTGTTATGTTCTATAGTTATGTGGAACTTGGCTGTTCCATTTGTTTTCCAAGATCGATTTCAGATATGTTCCTCTACTTGTTTTGTTGATCAATATTTTATTGTGTATTAGCTGATAGGAATAAGATAAATATGTGATAAATTATTGATTCATTTGAATATGCTCATTGAACAGAACTAGTAAAATAAATGTAAGTTCTATTTGTTGATTGATGTTAGGACTATACGTGTATAAATAGGAATCTGGAAATATGTATAATCAGACATAAAGAATTATTAAAAGGTTTGTTATAGGTTTAGAATATACCTTAAGTGAAGATAT
>SNQJ01S0003239.1:52653-64834 GCA_010110895.2 Picea sitchensis
AGATACACAATTTTGTACAAACATATAAGATATTCTTACATAGAAAGCTTTTATCGTTCCTTGAATCACATGAGCTTGTAAGTAATTACCATTGACATAGAAATTACAGTCCTTTTTACATTACCATAAACCCATAAACAAAGATTTTCAATGGTATACAATGTATGCTAGAGAGGTTGTTCAATACTTAACAATATTCAAATGGTTTTCAGAAAATATGTGTATTCATTTAATAATAAGATGATAAATGATCTGTATAACCTGATTTTCTTGCTCCAAATGCTTACAATAGAGTACCCTAGGGTAAGGACCCGATACCACTAGAAAACAAAAGCTGAGCATTTTAGCTAAAATGCCGCAATCAGAGCTCAAATACCCTTTTTGAGCAAGGTGATCCCCTTCATCTGATTGCCTTCAAACTATTTAATCCTACAAAGGGAAACGATAGGGTTAGAAAATTGTGTTAAAGTAATCGAATGAAAGTAAATATTAACTTTTAAGGAAGTGAATGATACTTATCTTATAGATGGCATAGAAGTTGTTCCCCACTAACGCTTAAGTGACGATCTGTCCACAGTCTAAAGGGGAGGAGTGGACCCATGAATGACTGATGGGTACCCTCGCAAGAGAAGACAGGGCCCCATCATTTGTTTTTACTAACTGAATTTAAATGCTTTAATATACAGGTAATTATATCAACTAATGCAAAAGAAAATACGTGAAGTAAATAACCAGTGCACAGTCAAAGCATATCGAGATTAATTAATGCCTAGAAGGAACTAGAATTGAAAATGTAGAATCATACAGAGCTAGGATAACTCATACAGATCGCAATGTGTTTTTGTCAAAAGTAAATTGTGCTCTCATTTTTTATAAGAGCATAAATATAATGTTTAAATTCATAAACAAGAATCTTTTACGATTTATGAATTGGACAGTGGGAAAAGTTAGAACAAGTCCAGTGATTGAAAAGTATTATAAATCCGCAAATATCCTTAAAGGCACTCAGTACTGTGCGTATACATAGATTGGGCATGCATGATTTATTTTCCCTCATAATACGAGTTCATCCACAATAAAAACCCTCTAACAGATAAAGACATATACATGACATAGTTCAGTGAATCCTCCTTACCCTTTTCATTCTAGAAATCATTTACAAATGAAGGTCTGTAAATGTAGTAAGATCCAAGTTAGTCTGGGAGAAAGCATAGACCTCTTGGGTCGAGGGTCATTAGTACATGGGATACTTATGCCTACACAACTTAAAAACACAGAGATTAATTTATGCAACACGTCAGACAAGGAATGATCACCTTTACTACTTTTAACTAAGGGATTTTACAGACAGATGGTTAAATATTTTTTTTCCCAATAATCAGTTCTGAGAAAACCCATATGGTAACATGCGAACTAGGGGACAACCCGTTTATCTAACTGAGTGTAAAAAACACAGAGGATTTTGACGACTATGTATTCAAGAGAATGTGAAACGAAGGTATTGAGTCCATGAGACCTCAAGTGTTTTTTCCATTATGCCTTGACTTTGAGTCACGCTAAGAATGAACGAATTCCTCTGGTAGGTAAGGTAAAGCCACAATGCATAAATAAAATGAATTACAAAGGTTAAATCTTATGCATTCGCAAGCACCTTCATCATCTTATGAGCACCACCAGACAACTACCATATGGAGTTACAGTATATAGAGTTAGAATATCTCTCACAGGAGGATACCGAAGATTTAGGGGTACCCCCATAAGGTCAATGAAAAACCCTCAAGACTAGTTAGTGGCATGGGAAGTAACATTGCTTACGGGAGGAGTCGAAATAGTACAACGAAATAACCAAAAGCCACTATCATCTAAAGGATTATCACAGAACCTAATCCGAGAAATATAAATGGGAGTAGTGGGATAAGATAAAATGCTTGTAGAAGCAGTAACCATTACAGTTTCAAACATAGGTATGCCTAACTTACATGATGTGGAGATTACATTTTTGCGTATAGTAGAGGCACCAGATATGCCTTAACCTCCTCCATCACATTGTTCTACAGGACTGGTTATCCATTCTCGCCGACCAAACAATAGAAGAATGAAAAACGCGCAGAGCAAAAACCCTCGACATGCCTGGGTAGAGCATTACAATGAGTTACCTCGGTCCTCACCAGAGGAGTATAGTGAGGGCTACGAGTTTGTACACCGCCATGTGAACTGATGGAGGTGGTTGGTTTGTATTGGACATGGTGGTCGAGCGTCAATCCTAGGGAGGTGCCTTTGTAGGTAACCATAAATTGTTTAGATAGGTTTTTAATACAATGACTGACATTTCCTTTATTTCAACTTCATATAAATTTATTACGGGATGGTGATACGAACCAATTAGGGCTATGAATGCACCTTTTAGTCATGCCCATCTCTCGTTTAGTTATGAATCTTACCCTTCTGGTTACAATTCATTATCGAGCTCAAAAATTGGGGACTGTTATCGTTGGGGCTTCACAACGATACCCAACCGTTAATTACTCTTACTAGTCCTGTTGTATAGTGGTTAGAGCATTTAATATAGACACCTTACCATGAATGAAGTATTTAATTATACGGGTTAATAAATAAATTCCACACATAGATTAAATTTTGTGATGTATTTGGGAAAGGAAATGACTATGTTATAAATCATATTTTGCATAGGATTCCTAACCTAAATTTAAGTAGGGTTGAATACTAGCATAAATTTCAGCACAAGCTACCATCCACAAACGGATGGGAAAACTAAACAAACGGACTAGATTGTGAAAGATATGTTACGAATGTACTTATGAAAGAAAAAAACTAAGTGGGAAGAATACCTACACTTAGTGGAACTTGTGTACAATAATGACTATCAAACATCAGCTAAAATGAGTCCCTTTGAAGTAATGTATGACAAAAAAATGTACAACTCCAATTAGCTGGGATGACCTAGTTGACAGACTCATGATGGGACCAGGAATGCTCTAGGAAATGGAGAAAAAGGTAAGAAAGGTACAAAAAAATTTAAAAGAGGCACATGACAGACATAAAATCTACGCAGATTTAAAAATAAGACACCAGGAATTTCAAGTTGGAGACCACGTGTATTTAAAAGTCAAAGCAAGAAGAAGTTCATTAAAGATAGGAAATTATTCAAAGTTGGCGACTAGGTTTTGTGGCCCCTTCGAGATCTAAGCTTGAATTGGACCCGTGTGGTGACAACCCCCTACCCCCTTCTTCTTCCCTCCTTCATGGTTGGCACGACCTCCCAGTATAGGATCATTCAAGTTGTCAAGTTAAATGACTCATCGATCTCTGGATGGAACCACTTTTGACTTGACACAAGCCCCTTTTACTTCCTCAAAACCTACTATGTGGCACCTCCAGACCCTCTCCTTAGCGCTTTTAAACTCTTACTCCAACGACCTCAAATCTCGATGCTAAGCTCCTCCCTTGATGTGACCATAGACTGCGACTGTGGGCCAACTCCCTTCACAACCCTGCACTTTGACACTTTCTCATTTTCTCGATTTCTGAATCAACGAATGCTTCAGGACCAGATATACAGTCCTTGTTCTTATCGCGATCACCGACTGTGATCGAATCATGAGTTCAGACTTTGCGAGTCCTGTCTCCTCTCGACTCTTCTTCTTCCGATTGTGAATCAGTAATGCACTGATCCTTTTCCATGTGCCCTTTCAGATCCAACGAACTAGATTGAAATCACTTTTCGTGACTTCATGAAGATCCTCTTTTTGATCCTGACAAACCTTACGAAGATCTTGCTCCTGAACTTCTCGATCTTCTGCCACCCATCTCCTCCTTGATGATAGATGACTTCTTTATCTTTGGGACTTTGACTAGTCTTCAACTTCTTTTCACACTTAGCACAATTTCTCCTTTCGATACTTAGGTTGTTCTCGAAGGCTTTCTGCACTCCTTGCAGAAATCTGTTCAACTCTCCTACGACTTTGCTCGAATTGAAAACCTCCAGGGTTCCAAGTTCCTTTGCGAGTTTTCCGTGCCCTCCTGGTAGTTTCTCGCTCTTCTTCATGAGCTTGTAAGGAGAAATCACAACACCTTAGGTGCACTCCTTGCACTTGGCTCAGTTCTTCGACGACAATTCCCTCAGCCTTATGGAAAGTTTTAAGGCATCTTCTTTCCTTTGTCTATGCGCTTCTTGAAAAGCCTTCCTTCACCACAATGTTCAACAATTCTGGAACTCTTCTACACCTTCAACCGTGTAGTTCCCGGGTATGCTCACGCAATCTCAATGCCCTCATGGCAGAGTATTCTAGAGTGTTCAGTAACTCTATACTGTGCTTCTCTCCACCCAGTATTTATTTTCAAGGGACTTAATCACCTTGAAATTTCTCCCTGAGTCTATAAATTAATCTGGTGTGCCCTCCTGACAGCTTATCTTCTGACTCCACTGAGTTTAGACACTCAGCCCTTGAATTGGCTTACAGAGTTTCCTCTCTCTGTCGTGCGCTCCTTGCACTTAGCCTAGAGAACCAGACTTAACTCAACACACTCGCGCATAGAAAACAATATCTTTATCCTTGTAGACAATTTCTAACATTCATCTATAATTCAAAAACATGTAAAAGACATTCATAACACATCACCCATTACACAGAAAGATAAAATAGGAAAAAATTTCATTTTCTATTAATGGAGGAATGCCAATTTACAATGGTGGAGTCCGAGCTGCAACTGAGTCTCGTCTCTCGTAAACCTCTTGCCTACCTAGCGTCTAACCAACGTCTACCCAACCTTATAATTGGAAAAGAATACAAATATTTATACAAGAAGGGCTCTACGAGATTCCCTCGCAAGCTAACTAATGGTGTCAAATCACCATCCTTAATGTCTATCGAAAGGAAAAATTACAATGATGGCAATTCTACTCCAAATCAGATGTAGATACATTTCACCATCAGCCTATGAATGGTGACCTTATCTCCATATTGTGCGAAATAATGATTTGGCTCTTCCATCTTGTCTTCAATTAATGTTTGGATCATGCCTTGGATTCTCAAGGAACAAATAAGAGGGTGGTGCCTCTCCTTCCTTGAATGCGCACCACATGTGTTGATTAATTGGCGCGTGCTAAGATGGAGCGATGTTCTTGCATCATAATCCACAGTGGAAAAAAATCATGAGCTCCTACTCATGAGGTCTCCAACATGGTTGAAATCCAGCTGGATCCCAAACTTTCTCTTGGAGCTGTCTCTTGGCTCCTCTACTTTGCCACTGCTGCTCTTGCATCACCCCCACTGCTCGTGTAGGTTTTCTTTCATCCAGCTTCCTCTTGCTGACCAATTCCTTTTCCGACTCTTACATCATCCTTCTTATCTCCTCGATCACCTCATCCAGTTGCTCTATCGGTTGGTTCTTCTGTTGCAGACTAGCTTGATGCACTCCCTCCTTGTCGATGGGTGAATCACACTAATTTCCCAAGACATATTCTCCCCTTGTGGCCTTAGCTTGCCACTCTGTTGTAGTATTAATTCCTGCAGGATCCTCATCACTAAACTGTTTCTCAGCTACCACTTCTCCTGATAGATTTTCTCATGTAATTCCTTTGTTGTTCCCATTCTAGCTTCCTCTAGCTCATCCTCATGTTGGTGTGGTCCTTCATCTACTTCCAACCTAGAATGTTGGATGTGTATGCCTTGCACTACTTCTCTCCTTTCAAGATATTGTAATTCTTCACACATGCCATCAAAATCTATGATGTCTTCTTCTTCTTCTACTGCAGGCCCTAGTGCTATAGTCATCCCCTTTTCAGCTTCCTGGCTAAAAATGTCAAGTGATCCTCCTAAATGATATTCTCCTTCCATTGGGATAGACCTTTGTATCTGTTCCTTCTCCTCCTTGACAGTCTCTTATCATTGTCTCCTTGTCACATATGCAACATCTATGCTAGCCTCTCCTCGGCCGCTTGGAAGGAATATCTCAACTCATCCAATAATCAAAACATCCCTTTGATCCTCCTCCTTCCCTATGATGAAAGTTCTTAACTTGTCATCATCTTCATTCATGCAGCTCACAGTTCTACACGAATCTCCATCTGAGTGAGGTTTTTCTTCTACCTCCTCATCTGCCAATGAACTCTCAGTTGAGCTAACCTCTTATCCCTTTCCCACTTGGCAATCTGGGATGTCTTTTCTATCCACTTGGAAGTATATGAGATCCATTGATCCCTTCTTGTTTCCCACATGGAAATCTATGAGACTCTTGCCATATCTCTTTCCCTTATGACTGAGGTTTTCAACATGCCTCAGCCATCTCTTTAACATCTGTTGCTTATTCTTGGACAACAACTTCTAAACAGGTCATCTGGCTTTCCTCTTCAAAGACCATTCATACCTCCAGTGTACCTTTGATTACTATTGCATCTTGAATGTTAGCTCCTCCATTTGTGCTTGAATTTAACCGATCTCCTTGTCGATCTCCTCCTTGCTCTTCTACGAGTGGACTTGTCCTCTCCAATGTTTATGACTGTAAATGGCCATCTTGCCTTGTCTACAACCTACCTGGTTGTTTATCATATATTGCATGCCTTGCAACAGTTCCAATAGAGAATTTCACTCTGTGTTCCTAGCTTACAGAAATCAATTCTGCATCCACTCCTCTATCTCCTTCCCTCTGCCTGAGAGAAATCAAGATCTAATAAATGCGCTCTAATACCACTCCTGGTATATGAATATCTTAGTTGTATCTCCCTTCACCTGTTGTCTATAGGAAAAATTAGGTTTTACTATTTCTGTACCCCCTTCTCTCCACCTGAGAGAAATTTAGCTCTGATACCACTCCTGGTGACAAAACCCTACCCCCTTCTTCTTCTTCTCTCCTTCGAGGCTGGCATGACCTCTTGGTCGAGGATCATTTAATTCGTTGAGTCAAATGACTTGTTGGGATCCATATGGAACCACTTTCAACTTGACACAGGCCCTATTTACTTCCTCGATACTCGCTATGTGGTACCTGTGGACCCTCTGCTTAAAGATTTTTAACTCTTACACCAACAACCTCATATCTTGATGCTAAGGTCCAACCTTGATGTGACCATGGACTGTGACCATGGGCCAACTCCCTCCGCGACCCCGCACTTTGGGAATTTCACGAGTTGCTTCCTCCTTTTCCTGATTTCTGAATCAGCAAATGCTTCGAGACCAGATATATGGTCCTCTTTCTTCTCGCGATCAACAGTTGTGATCGAATCGCGAGTTCAAACTTTGTGAGTCCTGTGTCCTCCCGACTCTGCTTCTTTCAATTGTGAATCAGTGATGAATTTATCTTTTTCCACGTGCCCTTCCAGATCCAATGACCTAGATTGAAATCGCTCTTTGTGACTTCGCAAAGATCCTTTATTTTCTCTTGGCAAACCTTATGAAGATCCTGCTCCCGAACTTCTTGATCTTTTTCCAGTTGTCTACTCCTTTATGATAGATGAATTCTTCATCTGTATGACTTCAGCTAATCCTCGACTTCTTTTCACACTTAGTGCATTTTATCCTTTCGAGACTTAGGATGTTCTCGAAGGCTTTCTACACTCCTTGCAGAAATATGTGCATCTCTCTTGCGACTTTGCTCGTCTTGAAAACCTCCAGGGTTCCAAGTTCCTTTGCGAGTTTCTTGTTCCCTCATGATAGTTTCTCACTCTTCTTCCTGAGCTTGTAAGGAGAATTCATAATACCTTAGGCCCACTCCTTGAGCTTGGCTCAGTTCTTCGATGAATTCTCCCTCGGCCTTATGGAAAGGTTTCAGGCATCTCCTTTCCTTTGTCAATGCACTTCTTGTAAAGCCTTCCTTCACCAGAATGTTGAACAATTATGGGACTCTTCTACACCTTCAACCGTGTACTTCCTGGGTATTCTCACACAAGCTCGAGTCCCTCCTAGAAGAGTATTCCAGAGTGTTCAGTAACTCTAGAATGTGCTTCTCTCCACCCAGTCTTTATTTTCAAGGTACTTAACCACCTTGAAATTTCCCCCTGAGTCTGTAAATTAATCTAGTGCACCCTCCTAATAGCTTCTCTTCTGAATCCACTGATTTCATACAGAAACCCCTTGTGTCAGCTTACAGAGTTTCCTCTATCTGTCGCACACTCCTTGCACTTATCCTAGAGAACCAAACTTAACTCAACACACTCGCGGATAGAAAATAATATCTGTATCCTTGCAAACGATTTCTAACATTCATCTACAATTCGCAAACATGTAAAAGACATTCATAACAAAACACCCATTACACAGAAATATAAAATAGGAAAAATTGTCATTTTATATTAATGGCGGAATGGCAATTTACAATGGTGGAGTTCGAGATGCAAATGAGTCCTGACTCTCATCAACCTCTCGCCTACCTAGCATCTAACCAATGTCTACCCAATGTCTACACAACCTTCTAATTGGAAAAAAATACAAATATTTATACAAGAGGGGCTCTACGAGATTACCTCACAAGCTAACTAATGGTGTCAATCACCATTCCTAATGTCTATCGAAAGGAAAAATTACAATGATGGAAATTCTGCTCCAAATCGGATGCAGATCCATTTCGCCATCAACCTTATCTCGAGCTTGTGTGAAAGCATGATTTGGCTCTTCCATATTGTCTTCAATTAATGTCTGGATCACGCCTTGGATTCTCAAGGAAAAAATGAGAGAGAGATGCCTCTCCTTCCTTGAATGCACACCACATGTGTTGACTAGCTGGCACGTGCTGAGATGGAGTGATGCTCCTACATCACCGTGGCATATCAACTTGCACTCCCTGCAAATTTAAAAGTTCATAATGTATTTCATGTTTCTTTGTTAAAAAAGCATATGCATGCTTCTACACACCTCATTGATTGGAATATGGTGCAAGTGGAACCAGAAGGGGAGTTCTAAGCGTAACCTCTACGC
Organism: Picea sitchensis; assembly: GCA_010110895.2. Classification (NCBI taxonomy): domain Eukaryota; kingdom Viridiplantae; phylum Streptophyta; class Pinopsida; order Pinales; family Pinaceae; genus Picea; species Picea sitchensis. The sequence continues at coordinate 61,584 of SNQJ01S0003239.1, forward strand.
ATTCTGGATAGGAAAGAAACAATACTATGGAACAGATCCATCACCCAGGTAAAAGTGCAATGGAATCACTTTAGTCCTGATGAGGCCACTTAGGAATTGGTGGAAGATTTGCAGAAATATTATCCAACCCTATTCTAAGGAATGAACAATGAGGTTAGTGTTGTACTGAAGGGGGAGAGGATGTGATATCCCCCAAAATAATTAATTATTAAAGTCTATATGCACTTAGGAATAAATTTTCGTTTTTGGCAAATCCGTATTTGGAAAATTATTGCCATTTATGGCAAATCCAAATTTGGAATTTGATTATTTGTAATTAATTATTTGTGACTGTTGGGAAAATATTTGATTTGCCCAACCAACTCTTTGACTGTGACACATGTAAAAGATAAATATTTTTATATTAATTGTTGAAGGACAAATGGAACAACCAGGTTGAAAACAACTGACCATGATTCCATGAGTGGGGAACATACTTGAGTTACCTTAGGGATGAATTTTACAAGTGTCAAATGTGGAATTTGACCACTAGAAGCCCCTGAAAATTAGGGATTTGTAAGGATGTGAAAAATCCCAAGGAGGGAAAAAGACCAAGGGAAAATATGTTCATGATATACAACATATGGGAGGAGGCATGACGTTTCTTAGTATGTTGGAGAGAGGATATCAATTTCTGTTATGAACATTGTTTTGGTGTGAGGCAAGGGGATTTTTCTAATTTGAATGGAGGACTGTAACATAAGAGAATCATTTTCAATTCTCCCTTATGGACTCATGGTCAGGCTAGGGGGTGAACGGAGCAAGTAATTTGGTTGTTATATTCTATGGTTGGGTGGAACTTGGTTGTTCCATTTGTTTTCCAGCATTGATTTCAAATATGTTCCTTTACCCGTTCTCTTGATAAATATTTTATTGTGTATTAGTTGACAGGAATGAGATGAATTTGTGATAAATTATTTATTCGTGTGAATATGCTCATAAAAAACACCTATTAAAGTAAATGTAAGTTCTATCGGTTGATTGATGTTAGGACTATATGTGTATAAATAGGAATGTGAAAATATGTATACTCAGTCATAAATAATTATTAAAAGGTTTGTTATAGGTTTCAAATAAGCCTTAAGTGAATATATACTTCTACAGTAAGTGCCTATGTATGTTTAAATGGATCTGAATATATATATATATGATAGGCATTCCAGCTAAATAAAATAGAGGTATTGCAATGTTAATCATAACATTTACCATGTATGTAGATATATACATATATGTATTTTGAACTTAAGGAAAATTGGACTGTTGCGATACCAAAAGTAATCTGGATACACACACACACACACACACACACACACACAAAGTTGTACAAACATATAAGATATTCTTACACAAAAAGTTTTTATTGATCCTTGATACACATAAATCTTTTATCGTTCCTTGAATCACATGAGCTTGTAAGTTATACCATGGAGATAGAAATTACAGTCCTTTTTACATTACCATAAACCCATAAATAAATGTTTTCAATGGTATACAATATATGCTACAAAGGTTGTTCAATATTTAACAATATTCAAATGGTTTTCAGAAAATATGTGTATTCATTTATTAATAAGAAGATAAATGATTTGTATAGCTAGATTTTCCTAGTCCAAACTTTTATAGTAGAGTACCCTAGGGTAAGGACCCGATACCACTAGAAAACAAAACCTGAGCATTTTAGCTAAAACGCCACAATCGGAGCTCAAATACCTTTTTTGAGCAAGGCGATCCCCTTGATCTGATTGCCTTTGAACTATTTAATCCTGCAAAGGGAAACGACAGGGTTAGAAAACTATGTTAAAGTAATTGAATGAAAGTAAATATTACCTTTTAAGGAAGTGAATGATACTTAGCTTATAGCTGGCGTAGAATCATTTCCCCACTAACACTTAAGTGACGATCCGTCCACAGTCTAAAGGGGAGGACTGGACCTAGGAATGACTGATGGATAACCTCGCAAGAGAAGACATGGCCCCATCATTAGTTTTTAGTAACTGAATTTAAATGCTTTAATATACAGGTAATTAAATCAACTAATGAAAAATAAAATACATGTTGTAAAAAACTAGTGCACAGTCAAACCATATCAAGATTAAGTAATTCCTAGAATGAACTAGAATTGAAATTGTAGAATCATACAGAGCTAGGATAACTCATACAAATCGCGGTGTGTTTTTGCCGAAAGTAAATTGTTCTCTCATTTTTTATAAGAGCATAAATATAATGTTTAAATTCATAAACAATAATCTTTTACGATTTATGAATTGGACAGTGGGAAAAGTTAGAACAAGTCCAGCGACCGAAAAGTATTATAAATCCGCAAATATCCTTAAAGGCACATAGTACTGTGCGTATACAGAGATTGGGCATGCATGATTTATTTTACCTCATAATATGAGTTCATCCATGTTGGTGTATAAATATGTTTAATATATATCTTACACTCATTTAAATGTCAATCCAGGATTCATAATCAAAAGAGTTGTTACACTATATGTGTCGAGAATAGGTAACCTACCTAAGTCTGTTGCATATAGGAAATAATCAATAACATAAAAACTTTGTTTCTAAGATTTCTAAATACTTCAAACACCTTTGAACTTAGAAGAGAAAAATAATAATGAAACTTCTTTACACCACACAGCCAATCAAAAATATTATATCCTAGAGAAACATGTATGTTCATTCCAAGCTCATGAATTACATAGATGAACTTGAGAAGCTTGTCTCCTGTAGCAATCAAAACAGTAAATAGAAATCAACTCCAATCACACTTGAAATCAAAATCAATTCTAGCTTCATACAATTCAAACAAACTAGTATAAGGAACATTCAGCATAACTGAGAGACTTCATTACAGAGCATGAAGATGATATATAAAGTCTTTTGGTTCCTTGATGTACTAAATCTACTGCAATCATAAACTCAAAATATCAATCCCACACTTCTAATGATTAAATGACAATCTACAATATTTGAGAATGAAATATCTATTTGATCTATGTTAAGCCCTAATGTTGGCTCATTACCCCTTAATTGGGGCATATTAGATTAGTAATGCTATTTTATTTGTGTCGGCTTTAGGCCATTATTTGTAATTATACCTCCTAGTCTCCTATATATACCAAGGAGACATTTTCATTTTGAATCATCTTGTACTTGAACATTTAAGTGGGGTAAAAGGAGGTTGCCCCCTCGAAGAGGCTTATTAT
>SNQJ01S0003239.1:67984-96056 GCA_010110895.2 Picea sitchensis
TCATTCCATTTCTAGTGGTATGTGGAACATCACATAACTCCTCACGGTTAGAGAGTTATGGCCATGAGAAGTTGGAGAACCCAGGTTTGGGTAATGGACCCAAGTTTGTTTGATGGATAATGGTATGAGTTTTGATATATCTTCAGGTAATACTATTCTATATGGATATTATATATCATTCAATTTCTGGTGGTATGTGGAACATCACATAACTCCTCACGGTTTGAGAGTTATGGTCTTATGAAGTTGGACTCTCATATGTCATCTAAAAGCCCCAAAAGGTCAAAGTAGTGAAAGTGGTTTAACAGATTTTAAAAGGTAAATAATAAAGTGAAGTGATGAGTGTACTATAATTCGAAGTGAATACAAAATAAATTAATTCAATAATAAATTTAATGGAGAAATTAAAAGTGGGTTAACCCTAAAATGAGGAAGGTGGGCAAAGTGACCTAGAAGATGTGTTTAAGGAAGCTACTTGGAGAGTATAAATAAGAGGCAAGGCTCTCTCATTTAAGACACACTTGAGCATATTGAATACCTATAGGTGTATGAGGTAACCAAAGGATATATAAGCCGAATTTATGAGGAAATTGAAGAAAAGAAAGCCAGAATTCAAGTAAGGATAAATTCTTTTGATGATGCTTTCTAAGGTATGTTTTTTTCAGGTCATCTCACCATTTTAGCAATAACGTTTTTTTAGAATGATTTAGAATGTGAAATTTCTATTCCAATGAGGAAATATATCCAAGTATATGTGGTAGAAAAGGAATATTGTGGGAAGTTGTATTTTTGGAGTTACACTCCATGGAAAATAGGGTTTGTGGCTAGTCCTGAAACTAGTCAAAAACAAGTGTTTCGAGTAAAAACATCATAACTTCTTCATAACATATTCAAATTCAGTAACACTAAATGTGTTGGTTAGATTACAATATTTAGTATGTTTTGTAATAGTTTCAGATCAATTCAACAAATATTCCTTGCAAGGCACTGTAAAGCCCTAATATTGGCTCATTACCCCTTAATTGGGGCATATTATATTAGTAATGTTATTGTATTTATGTCATCTTTAGGTCATTAGTTGTAATTATACCTCCTAGTCTCCTATATATATCAAGGAGGCATTTTCATTTTTAATCATCTTGTACTTGAAAATTTAAGTGGGGTAAAAGGAGGTTGCCCCCTCGAACATGCTTATTATCTGAAATTATCTTTTTTTCAATGTGTTGAGTAATTTTTCTGAGGTTTTTCTATGCTATGTTGATATTTGGTTCTTAACATATGGTTTCGGAGCTCAAGTTCTTGGGGTTTCGCTGTTACATCTGAGACACCTTGGAATTTTTGCTATAACTTTGTTTCTACAATGTTTCAGAAGGAATGGCTCAGAGGATATTTAGTAGATGGATCAAGGTATGTTGGGTTCAAAATTCATCTCCTGAGGCCTTATAATTTTAGAGATACAACCTGTACAAGATAGGGTTCTGGAATCATCCTGAACTAAGTCATTGCGAACTTTTCACTATAAAAAAAATTATGTAATGTTTCAGACCCTGAACTCTAGAGGTTATTCACAAAAATTAGTAAGGTATTTGTGGTAAAATGTGAATCTTATAAGTCATCTGAAATTTGTAGATACACCCTGTGTAATATAGGGTATCTAACTAGTCCTATTGACTAGTCTCAAGAAGGTGTTCTAGGTAAAACAATCATAACTTCTTCCTAGAGTATCCAAATTGAGTGGTACTAGTTTCATTGGATCGTGGAAAGTCTGTAGTATTTCTGGTGTGATTTTTAGAATTTTATATCAATTATTTTGTGCGGGGCACACTATACAAGTGATATCTCCTGGAAAGGCCAAAAATCGGCAAGTTGTGGGGAAGTTACCATAAATTCCACTTGGCACATCCAATTTTGATCAGACATGTGGCATTGCAGAGAATAAATATTAGAGAACTACATAAAATAAATTTTCATACCTAAAAGGGCCGAAACTTAGGAGATACAACAGAAGAAATATTGTCTAGTAGAACCATCTCAAAATCAAGGTTCAAAAGTGATGCTTGGCCAACATGGCACCCAAAAAGGGAACTTCTACACCAAACAAGCCTCCAAACAATCCTACTTGGAATATTTATGAAGGTGAAGAAATGAGTAGGGACATAAATGATTTACAAAAGAAGATAGTAATAAAATATGAACTACAAGAGATGATGGAGGGTTTAAAAGGGGAGATCATGGAAGTATTGGAAAATTTTGTAATAGAGAAGACACCTGAAAGTGAAAATGCATCCCATGAAATTCATGATGAGGAAACAAGGAAGGTGAATCAATAATGGAGAGTCTCTAACTTTGGTTTGAAGACCAACCACGTTCCTAAGATTGATATGAGGAAGTTTGATGGCAAGGACCCAATCACATGGATACTTCATATGGAGCAATTATTTGATCTCCATAATGTGCCACATACACAAAAGGTATGAATTGCTTCTTTATATTTAGAACCTAATCAATTTGTATGTTATCGATGGCTTTTTTCTCACAAATCACTCGTCACTTGGACAATTTTCACGGAAGAAATGATAGCACACTATGAGGATACACGAAGCAATACCTTCTTTAGCCAATTGATAAATCTCAAACAAAAGGGTTTAGTTACCGAGCACATTAAGAACTTCCAAAGATTGAATATAAAGGTAATCGATATTCCATATGAGAACTTGATTTATGTATTCATAGGAACTTTAAAGGATAACATTCAACATGAGGTTCGCCTTTGGGAACCCAAATCATTGGAGAATGAATTTAAGGTGGCAAGAAATGTTGAAAGTAAAAATATAGCTATGGCTACTAGAAGGACCAATCCTAACATCTATAGAGNACCAAGGAGACATTTTCATTTTGAATCATCTTGTACTTGAACATTTAAGTGGGGTAAAAGGAGGTTGCCCCCTCGAAGAGGCTTATTATCAGAAATTATCTCTTTTTCAAGGCGTTGAGTACTTTTCCTGAGGTTTTTCTATGGTATATTGATGTTTGGTTCTTAACAATCTAACACTTGATTGTTCACTCCAATCCAGAAACAATTAACTCAATGTTGAATTCTAAAAATAGATTAAAGATCATTAACACACACTACTGTAAAATACTCACACAATCACTCAAAACGGATACAGGGAGGTTTACCTTGGTTGGGGCGGTGGGCCCTTGCCAAACCAACAAGGAACCTCTTAAGAAAGTAACAGACTAAAATGCTTCACTCATAGTCAGGAATTGACATAAGAGATCTTTTGCATTAATTCAACTAGTAAATTGGATCAACAATCCTTCACTTCATATATGGAAATGATATGTATTATCTGGTTCTGATAACAGACTTCATTACATTCCTTATTATCCACACACTCTATCACCTATCTAACGTTCCTTATATAGAAGTTAATATGATACTATCAATATCTATGGATAAGAATTAAATAGTTTTAAAGATATTTACAATTGGTGTTTACATTGAATATTTAGGGATCGACTCCATCCCCATGACACAAAGTGCATTAGTGATGGAGTCTCTTGTAGTCTGGAAAACCCATTTAGAAGATTTGGTTCAACTGCCTTCTTGAAATCTTTGTCATCATACTGGTCCAGCTGGTGCATTATGGAAATAGAGGTTTTGGTACTAGAATACACACAATCATGAATCTAAGTACTGGAATGGGCGTGGAGCAGACAGTACCAGAATAGCGAATGAATCGGTACCAGAATGGACTTGGAGCAAATAGTACCAGATCAAAACTGCCTTGGGTACCGAAATGGATTTGGTATCGGATTGCATGATGACTAGTAGTATCGGAATGGCACAAGTACCGGATAGGCTGCTCATGAGTCAAACCATTAGGACTATACAAAATAAAACACTTTAATCAAATTATTTGAAGAAAATTAAACAAACATGCTTTAAATCATCAATTACCTCTTGTGAACATGAACATGGTCATTAGGTATGTGTTTACGAGGAAATAATCAAGTATAGGCTTATAACATAGGCAAAAAGGCTCGGATACAAGGTAAGATAGGGCATTATACATGTCAAAATAGAGACTCAACAATCCACAATAAAAAACCTCTAACATCTAAAGACATATACAGGACATAGTTCAGTGAATCCTCCTTACCGTTTTCATTCTGGAAATCATTTACGAATGAAGGTATATAAACGCAGTAAGACCCAAGTTAGTCTGGGAGAAAACACAGACCTCTCGGATCGAGGGTCGTCAGTACAAGGGATACTTATGCCTACAGAACTTAAAAACATAGATATTAATTTATGCAACAAGTCAGATAAGGAATGATCACCTTTACGACTTTTCACTAAGGGATTTTACAGAAAGATGGTTAAAGATTTTTTTTCCCAATAATGAGTTCGGAGAAAACCCAGATGGTAACACGCGAACTAGGGGACAACACGTAAAGAAAATGAACTAAACAGGTTAAATCTAAAGCATTTGCAAGCACCTTCGTCATCTTATGAGCATCACTAGACAACTACCAAATGGAGTTACAGTATACAGAGTTAGAATATCTCTCACAGGAGGATACCGAATATTTATGGGTAACCCCATAAGTTCAACAAAAAACCCTTAGGACTGGTTAGTGGCATAGGAAGTAACATTTCTTACGGGAGGATTCGAAATAGTACAACGAAATAACCAAAAGCTTCTAACATCTAAAGTATTCTCACACAACCTAATCCGAGAAATATAAACCAGAGTAGTGGAACGAGATAAAATGCTTGTAGAAGAAGTAACCATTACAGTGTCAAACATAGGTATGCCTAACATACAAGATATGGTCATTAACTTTTTGTGTATAGTAGAGGCACCAGATACGCATTAACCTCCTCCATCACATTGTTCTATAGTATTGGTTGTCCATTCTCACCGACCAAACAATAGAAGAATGAAAAATGTGCAGAGCAAAAACCCTCGACATGACTGGGTAGAGCGTTACAATGAGTTACCTCAGTCCTCGCCAGAGGAGTATAGTGAAGGCTACGAGTTAGTACACTGCCATGTGAAATTATGGAGGTGGCCATTTTGTATTGGACATGGTGGCCGAGCGTTAGTCCTAGGAAGGTACCTTCGCAGGTAACCATAAATGGTTTAGACAGGGTTTTTAATACAGTGAGTGACATTTCTTTTATTTTGAATTCATATCAATTTATTATAGGATGGTGATACAAACCAGTTAGGGCTATGACTACACATTTTAGTCACACCCATCTCTCGTTTAGTTCCAAATCTTACCCTTCTGGTTCCAATTCGTTATCGAGCTCAAAATTGGGGACTGGTATCGTTAGGGCTTCACAACGATACCCAACCATTAACTGCTCTTACTAGTCATGTTGTATAGTGGTCAGAGCATTTAATATAGACACCTTACCATGAACGAATTATTTCCTTATATAGGTTAATAAATAAATTCCACACATAGATTAAAGTCTTTGATGTATTTGGGAAAGGAAATGCCTATGTTATAAATCAAATTTCGCATAGGATTCCTATAATATATAAAGTGATATTTTTAAACATGGAGGATGGAGGTAATACTAATTTTGGGATTGTAATAGTTCAAGTGTGAAACTCTTTATACTTTCATCCTTGATCATAAATGATGTGCATTATGTTGGAGTTATTTCACACACACCTAGTATTTCTTTTTCCTAAGGTTTTTCCTAAGGATTTCTTTTTCCTAGGATTTCTTTTTCCTAAGGTTTTTCCTTGTTTATTAGTCATAATTAGTCATTATCATGTCTCCTATATCTTAGGGGAGAATATTCCACCTGGAGAATATTCTCTTTCAGTTGACACTTCAGTTTCACTATTTGAGTTGAGTTTAGATGTTGCATTGGTTTTGTCACCATGCAACATTGGGATCATCAACATGCTAATGCTCACTTTCCTTGGTTTCATAACCATATTGGTGCATTACTCTTTATTCTTTGATCTACTCCTCACTACATTCTGTTTCAGTTAGTTAACTGAAGATTGATTGACTAGTTAACTCAACTAGGTGGCAGTTCACTCCAGTAACTGCATGAGAGACTAGACTAGGTGGAAGTTTACTCCCATAACTGTTGGTGTGTGTCCAGATCACTCTATACCACCACTATGTATCATTATATACTCATGTATCCTATATATATTGTAAATTATTCACTCTTTGAGTGTGGAATATGGTTAATGAGAATTCTTCCATTCTTTCTCTCTTCTTCTTTCTCAATTTCTCTCTGCACATGTGTGTGGTATTTTCTAGCTAGATCTATTCTGTGCAGGTTCAACACATTTACGCATTAGGAGCCTTATCTATTCACACCTAGTAACATAGGTGGGTATGTATCTTAGTGGGTAAAACTTTAATGTTCATGGGTAGACTAGGGAATAGTTGAGCTATCCCTTATTTGTTACGCAATATGATTGTTGTATAGCCTAGAATAATTTCAAAGATAAAGTCATTTTCTAAATGATATTACAATTTTATCAAGAAAAGGATAAGCGCAAGATTTATGAAGGTCAATAGAAATGGAAAAACTATCCTACACATATTAAATTTATGGTTTTGAAATAGTTTTCGCAGATGAAAAGAGATATAATGTCGCTAATAATTTTTTTTTTTGATTTGGTAAATTTGGAGTACATTATATTTATTACCATCAATAGTTCAATGTTACAATTGAGTTCCTCAAATTACCACGACTCCCTATTTAAATGGACTACATAAAACTATCCACAAGTTCTCGCAAGTACTAGGGGAAGATGATGGAACCCAAATACCTTTTGTGGACAGGCCAAGTACTTTTCCAAGTGCACGGGGTTCCTCCCAAACCTGTAAAAAATAGATAAATGATTTTAGTAAAATTAATAATGTACGAAATTATTAAAANTAACTTGGGTTCGATGTTGATATGGAGTATCATCGCTGACTTGTGAAGCCATCAATCCAAGATAGATAAGGGGAGTGAGTGCATTGTTCACCTATTGGGTTCCCTCGCAAGACAAAAAAGGACCCATCATCAATGTATATACCTGCGAAATAATTATTAATTGCGCAAACAAAAAAATCATAAGCAAGTCTTCAATTGAGAACATAGATCTTGATATCATGTAGTTTACAAGATTGATAAAGAAAAATATCCACAAATAAAAAGGGATACCACATAAAGAAATAAATGAGTTATAATAACTGTAAATTATTACTTTGGAAAAGGGTAATTTAACTATTGATAGAGAGTCGAAGCTACTATTGGAGAAATTTACTTTAATCACAATTACGTTATACACAAAAAAGGGTAATTTTAATCAAATCTACATTATACATAGACAAGAGTAATACTTACAATGAATGAGAATCTCTAGTATAAAACCTAGACAGAGAATTACTATTGACAATTTAGACAGTCATACAAACTATATTATTAAAGAAGCCTTGAATTGAAAATTACCATAGCGATGCTAGGAGGTGATCTCGGTATGTGAAGGATTCATTAAATATTTATTAAAAATAAATACGAATTTAAGTAAGGTTTTAAACAAAAAATAGTATCCTGTAGGGTTTGAACAGAGTTGTCAAAGTCACATGGGATTCTCAATAACTGTGTATGGTTTTCATTCTATTTTCATCAAGCTAATTTTGAAAAGAATGGATTGTAGTGTATAGTGGAGATAGGGAACGATATTCCTCGGCAAAAAATTATTTTAACTAGTAAAACTTTGTACAAGGAGGCGCAGTACATTTTTCAACAATTAAGGGTCTTTTCCTTAAACATCACAATGTGCAAAGTAAATGAGCAAACCTGTAACACAACTATTAAGTGTGTGAATATTTAAGGAGAGCAGTCGAAGTTAAGGTCACAAGAATTATTACCCAACCACGACCTGACTTAGCTTACATGGTAAAAAAATTTAACATTGTCGATTATAATCTTCCTTACATAGAGAGATATTCCATAAATGTATGGTATAGATAGAGAGTAGTGAAGAAGCGACATTCCACACAGAAAACTATTGTATAGACGGATATAAAATGAGCACGCGGTTTACATAGATAGAGGGAACATTTTCAAAGAAATATATTGCATAGACAGAGGAGCAGAGAGCATGTGTTCTACACAAGTAGAGAGGAAATCCTCAGAGAAATATAATTGCATATACATAGAAGAAAATATTATGTGTTCTACACATACACAGAGGAAACCCATAGAGAATGTATTAATAGACAGAGAAGCATAGTACATGCACTCTGTGTAGACAGAGAGATATCCCACAGAAAACACAAATGCTACATAGACGAAGGATTGTTTCCACATAGATTCCAATATGCAGAGTATAGGACAATACCTTGAACCATCACTGAGGGGATATACAATATAAAGGAAGGTTCGATACAAAGGACATTTGAAATACAAGGAAGGAGTCATGCAACTGCTGTCGAGAAAACCCTTTTACACAGAAACACTACCTTCAAACCTATTTAAACACCACTGTACTGAAACGATGATTGTGGAGAATAAGATACTCAGAGGGAAGACTTACCATATACTAGCCGAGGGAGAACTTGCAACAATGGCTGCTACACTGTAAAAGGGACCGGCTAAAATGGCCATTGTTGCCTCACCACCACAGCCCCAAACAAGTTACCTCGCGGCCATTGTTATCTTTCTACCACAGAGTCGAACTAGACACCATTTTGACCATTACTACCTTGCTACGACAGAGATGAGCAAGGGTATCATCGTGACCTTTAATACCTTGTTACCACAGAGTCATTTAAGGTTACTACCATAACCATCGTTACCTTGCTACCATAGAGCCGAGAAATCTTACCATCGCAGAGGTAAAAAACACCCAGAGTAACAAAACCAAAATGAAATAACTGTGAGGGTAATGGCACTTTGTGCCTCTCGATTTATGGGGAAGGTTGAATAGTATGCGACCCTCACCACTCCATGTGAAGCCAACCTAAGTAGTGAGCCCAGAGTGGGGAGTTCCTGCAACGTCAAACCAGAAGGAGTAATGGGCTTCACACCATTAATGGATATGACCAGCTTAATACCCTAAGCCTAGGTTGAGACCATCCTATAACTACCACCTTAAATGCTTCTCAATTTCCATAAAGGCCTAAATTTAATTGTGATGCGAATCAGTGGGGTCTCATTAGGGCCATAACTACATAGTTATATGGATCGTAAGTTCCATATCATGGTTCAATTAGTTTGGGACTTCACAACCTGTGCGTTGGTCTGGAGTTAGTGGTTATAAACCCTAGACTATTTCCTATGTTAAAACAGAGTGTAAGTTTTAAATCTTGAGTATATCATTAAAGGTATTATAAGCATAAGGTAAGGCTATATATTAGGTCTTGAATATATCGTTAATGGTATTATAAACTTAATGTAAGGCTTCCATAGAAATTCTTGATTATATCGTTGGATGTGTTATAGACACAGTGTAAGGCTTATCTAGCAAGTCTTAAATATATCATTAAATGTTTATAAACATAATGTTTCACTTATATAATGGGCTGCATGATTTTGGCTAGGCTATGGACCTTGATAGGTCTAGCCACCAACACATTAGTGTTATAATGTTACTTCTAAATAGCGACTCTTGTCAGCATACGATGTGTTGAACTTAAGCACTCTCACGGCCTATTAGAACAAGTGATGATAATGTTACATTGACCGGGTAGTTAATTAATGGATTGAGACATAGTTTATCTTGTGACAGGAACATTTATCGTACATAATAGACACTAGTTGTCCCCATTAAAATATTTTTTATTTTGTGAAATTTGGGCTACATTACAAGAATGTTAAAAGATTTTCTATAGGACCAACATGAACCAACTACAATATTTTGTGACAACAATTCAACCATCATGTTATCAAAGAACCATGTGTTTCACAAGAAAACCAACCACATTGATACAATGTATCCTTTTATCAGAGAATTAGTGAATAACAAAGAAATATGTTTAGAGTTTTACAGGTCTAAATAACAAGTCACAGATATTTTCACAAAATCTTTAGCAAGGGATGCATTTTAGCTAGTGTGGGAGTCTAGGCAGTAAAAAATGTTTGGCAATATATGTCAATCCGATTTTTTTATGTAAATTTTTGTAATCCCATCTACTTATGATTAAGGGGGAATGTTGGAAATAGTAATTACAAGACCGATTTGTTAGTCAGTTAGTATGAAAATACAAATTTACAAGTTTATGCAAACTTCGTTTTGTCAGTCGACAATCAGGGGTCTTATTTAATGAAGTTGATCTTAATCTTTTTTTAGTCCAGTTAACTGGATAAAAGTTAGTAGAATTTATTGTTGTCTTAATTGTTTGAGAAATTTAATTCTACATGAATTCTCATGCTTATCTATATATGTATGAGTCTATAATAGTCGAAAGTGAGGAACAAAATAGAGAGAATAGTCGATAGGAATAACAACAACAACTGAAGGGATTCAAAGAAGTCTGAGAGCTCAAGCTCTAGTTTTGTAAGTTGCAGAAATAGTTCATAAGGCATTGGAGCATAAGCTCGTCACAATTATTGTATTTTGTATTAGCGCGCAATGCCGAAATTCTTAATATCAAGTATATTTTGTGTTGACAAGTTCCATTGTATTTCCGAGTTTATATCCTAAGTATAACACTTTGTTTTTCTGCGTATATAAATCGTTTCATTAAGTGTTTTATCACAACACACGGTAAGTCCAGAGAATTCAGTCACAAAGTTTTGTCCCAACTAACAAGTGTTCTCTATTTCCTTCTATAAAACACTTCAAATGGACTCATTTTTAATGATGTCTCATAACCATTGTTGTATGAAAACTCAATCAAGTGAAGGTAATATTCCAACTTTGTGGGACAGTCCATTACATACATTTGCTACATATCCTCTATGATTTGGTAGTCCTTTTGGTATGATCATCAGTTTTAGGATGATATGCAGTACTAAAATTCAACTGGGTGTCCAAAACCTGAACAAAGTTTTCCAAAAAGTCGAAGTGATCTTCGTATCCCTATATCAAATGATATTTTTGGGTAAACCATACAATCTGAAAATTTCTTTCATGAAAATATTTGGAATGTTTATTTTCCTGTGAGTAGACTTTACCAGAATAAAATGTGCAACTTTGGTGATTTTATATACTAGCACCATTATTTAGTCATTATGGTTCTTAGTTGTAGGTATTCCTCTAATAAATTCCATACTAATCACTTTCCATTTCCACTTAGGAATGGGTATAGCCTGCAATAATCCTGCAGGGTGATGGTCCTCAACTTTAACTTATTTTCACTCTAGGCATTTAGCTAGGTCATCGACCACTTTTGTTATCGTTCTTGGCCAAAAATACTCTTTCTTCAATGTTGTTATGGTCTTTTGGTAACCAAGGTGTCCTGAATATGGTTTCTTATGTACTTCATCTAAAATCAAGTTTTTCAATTCCATGTTGTTTGGGACGTAAATTCTACCTTTGTATTGTACTAGACCTTATTCATTAGAACTAAATTTTGATTCATCCCCTATGGGCTCATCTTTCAAAAAACACTCTAGTGATTTTCATTAATCTTCATCACTTTCAACTGTCCATTTAATTCTCTATTTCATATCATATTCTACATTAATACTAAAAATTGCATTTAATTTTCTACTAAGTGCATATGCTATATTGTTTTCTCTTCCTTTAGTATGTTTTATTTTAAAATCATATTCACTAAGGAAAGATAAAAATATATCTTGGTCAAAGAAGTAATTAAGGATGATATTATCA
The DNA here is from genome assembly GCA_010110895.2 of Picea sitchensis. Classification (NCBI taxonomy): domain Eukaryota; kingdom Viridiplantae; phylum Streptophyta; class Pinopsida; order Pinales; family Pinaceae; genus Picea; species Picea sitchensis. The sequence goes on from SNQJ01S0003239.1 coordinate 79,807, forward strand.
ATTTTTAGTAGATACCTCCTACCCAACAAGTAGTGTCACCGCATTTTTAATGCATGAACAATAACAATGAATTCTAGGCAGTGTCTTGCACAATTTATTTCATGAGGTTTTGATTTACGTGACTCGTATGAGATTACATAATCATGTTGTATCAATAAACATCCTAATCCCTTTGGTCATGCATTAGTACAAACTACAAAGTCCTTATGTGGGTCTACTATCCTTAGGATAGGTGTTGTTGTCAACTATTGTCTTAACCTTTCGAAACTCTCCTAGAATTTTTCAATCCATTTAAATTTGATTCCCCTTTTTTTTCAAAGAGGTTATTGGGTAGGGAAGTTTTGAAAAACATTTTATGAACCTACGATAATATCCTACGATGCCTATAAAAGATCAGACAACTGTCACATATTTTGGCACTAACCAATATATGATTGCTTTGACCTTTTCAGGCTCAACTAAAATCCCTTCTGTTGAGACTACATGTCCCAAATATTGCACTTTATCCCAATAGAATTGACATTTACTAAACTTGGCAAACAGTTGATGCTCTCGAAGTGTTTGTAGAACCTATCTTAAGTCTTATTCATGTTCTTCTTTATTCTTTGAATAAATTAATATGTCACCAATGAATACATTCACAAACCTGTCTAAAGATTTCTTTAGTACACAGTTCATTAGACACATAAATGTAGCAGGTGCATTTGTTAAGCCAAAAGGTACAAATTCAAACTCATAATGTCCATAAGTGGTCCAGAAAGTGGTTTTATGTATGTCCTCCACTTTAATATGAACCTCATGCTAGTATGATCTTAAATCTATATTTGAAAATATCTTTGGTCCATGTACTTGATCAAACAAGTCTTTAATGTGAGGTAAAGGATACTTGTTCCTAATCATCATTTTGTTAAGTTGTTTGTAATCAATGCACACACTGAAAATTTTGTCTTTCTTTCTAACAAACATAATTGGTCCTCTCCATGGAGACACACTAGGTCGGATATATTGTTTATCTATCAGTTCTCAGAGCTACATTTTAAGTTTAGTAAAATCATGAGTACTCATCTGGTAAGGGGATTTAGATACAAGTGCATATCCAGGCATTAAATCTATAGTGAAATCTATGTCTATTCTAGGAGGTAATCCTAGAGTTTCTTCTCGGAATACATCCTAAAATTTGTTTAATATTGTGTATTCAGTTAACATATTTTTATTCATTTTCTCGACATTACTAGATACATGCACAACATAAATCTCATAACCTTTCCTTGCATTTTTTTTAGCTATAATGTTGATATTTTTCTCAGTGACACACCTCGTGGTATTCCTTTAACTGTCTTACCATTTCCAAAATCATATAAACAATTGTAAGTTTTGTCTCAATAATTTACCACCGATGAATATTTTTCTAACCAATCCATGTCTATGAGTAAATCATAGGACCCTAAATATAGGATGTTTGATCTACCTTGGTCTTCATTTAATCCATACCCATTGAACAATCTTTTACAAATTCAATGACCTTATGCCTTGTTCCAGTGGATAACTCAACTATCCAATGTTTCTTGTGTTTAGGTCTATCAAACCTTCTACTATTCCAGGTGATATGTAACTTAAACTTGCACCAGGATCTATTAAAATAGACACATGGTTTTGGCTAATCATTCCTTCTATCTCTACCATGGAAGATTAAGGATCAACGTTTCGATTTTCTAGGGAAGCATTGATCTCGTGAGTGCATCTAGCCAAATTATTTAGTGTCGATGCTTCCTTGATGGTGTGTACTACAAGATTTCTATTTTTATTTAGAGGACAATTTCGATAGAAATGAGGTTATTTACAACCCCAACATTATAAAGGTGTCATATATGTCTTATTTATCAAATGTGTAGGTTTGTTATAGTTTTGATCTCATACAATTGGACGTCCATTGAATATGTTTCTCCTAACTTGTGCACTATGTGAGGTTTGTATTGTATGTTTAAATTTCTTCTTCCTAGGATCAAACTTGTCCATGTCCTTATTGTTCCATGTTATTGCATTTCCAGTCCTTTGTTTGAATTGGGTGAAGCACAAATTAGCATGCCTTATTACTTCATCCATTGTATTAGGATTAAGAAGATAGATTGTATCCTTATATGTTTGAGGAAAGTAGCTCATAAACCATGAAACCTTTTCCTTTTCTCTCTAAGGTAAGGTGCATATCTCATTAAATTCAAAATTTTATTGACAAAATCCTCAATAGTGATCTGTCCTAATTTGAGATCATGAAATTCCTTGGCTTTTTCATCATAATATATTTCTATTAAATACTTTTGTTTAAAATGTTTTTTGAACATTTTTCAATTCATTTCTCTACTTCTAATTGTGTTCAATGTTTTAGTCTCCATCCACCCAATGGCAGCTTTACCATCCAGTTGGTACACCTCCAACCTATCCCTCAGATTTCCTGGATAGTTGTAAATTTGAAAATACATGTCCATGTTTAGAGGCCAATATTCTTCTCCTTCTTAAGATTCTCCATCAAAACTTGGAGGTCTAATGTTTTTAAACTCATGAATAAGTTTGTTATCATGCCACTTTATTTTCTTGGGTTTCGGTACAATCTTTTGTAAGGTACTACTTTCAAAGCTATCCTCACTACCAACTTTAGTTAACAACTCCCTATTATCACTAAGTATTGGTTGTTCTTTATGCTTGTGTGACTCTTCATTTGAAAATTCCTTTTTAGCATTTCTAGAGGTTTTTCCTACACTTTTGTTCTATTTCATTTCAGTCATATTTTTTAGTAGGATCTCATTCAATTCTTTTTCACTGCTTTGATGCTTTATAATTCCTCCCTTATGCTACTTATAGTTTCCAAAAGTCCTAAAGAGTTGTCTTTTGGTTTCTCACTGTTCAACTCTACATACATTTGTGGACCACTAGGTGTTCATTTTCCAGCATCATCAGCCATGACACTTGTTTTTCTTGATATCTACAAAATAAAATTGTCTTTAAATCTTTTTGTTTAAACCAACAATTATGACTATATGCATAAATATATCATAAGATAAAGTGTTGTTTACTTTGAACCCATAAAGCCCCAATGTTTGAAAAATCCTCTCATACCATTTGTAATGTCTCCCATTCACTACAATTTTTATTTTTTTAATTAATAATTTAACTATATATGTACATATTATCTTCATACATATATAGTTTCTCTATGATATTTCCTAAGATATGCATTTCTCGCTTTTGATTAATTATCAACATTTGTTAATAATCATGGTGTTACCATGATTAATTATCAACATTTACTAATAATCACGGTGTTACCATGATAGATTGAGAATATTGTCTTTGATAATAAACACCACTTGGACATCCCATGACTATGTGTTAGCAAAGTTCCATTTTCAAGTATAATCCATTTGAACCCTATCCCCTTTTCAGTTTGTGTTCAATTTCATTTCGCTGTTCTAACAATTTCTGCATTAATTATTTCTCATTGTCTTTTATGTAAATTTACTAACTGTACACTATACCTCTTTAACTCAATGTACACCTTAGCAATGGATCCTTGGCTTTTAAAACCCTGAGCAATCTGACCTTGAATTTTGTAAACTCTATAAGGTAATTGAAGAGGCTCACTTTAAACGTTTTACTTTTGGTCTTTTGCAAGATTAATTTTTCCATGGAGAAATGGTTGAAACTGTAGTAGATTTAAGTGGTTGACTTTGAGTAGTCTAGTGTTTGAAATGGTTGACTTTGAATTTTAGTGATTTTTCATAAAGTTGAATTTATTTATATATTCAACAACAACACACTTTAAAAAAATTAAAAAAAATTAAAATTTTATATTGATTTCACAATAAAAATTAAAAAAAAATAAAACATTTAAAAAACAAAAATTTAAAAAAAAAATAAAACATTTAGACAACAACAACAGAATAGAAGAGGAAGAGGTTTAGGGTGGTTTAACATGATTGAAAGAAAAAATGACCAAAATTTGTCTCAAATACATTAAAAAGCAGGAGAGGTTCCATAGCGGCCTTGAAACACGTGACAGGTAGAAGAAGCCACCTTGGAGTTTCAGATGCAATGGTGAAGCTGTTCTGGAGAATTGTTGAACACTAGCAGATTGATAAAAGTGCAAATCGTTCAGAAAAGAAGTCTGATCAGGATAGCACAAAAAGAGAAGAAACCACTGGTGATTAAAATAAACGAATTCTTTTTTGCAAAATTCATAAATATAGCTTTAATTCAAATTTTTAACATCAGCAATGAATCTTTGGCTATTATAGATGCATAGTTTAGCATTTAAATGTTTTAGAGAGGCATACTTAATTTTTATTTATTTATTTATTTATTTTTGGTCTTCTTTCATATTAAATATTAATTTTGTTAGAAAAAATGGTTGAAACTGTAGATTTGAGTAGTTGATTTTGTATAAATTTAAAGATTTTTCTTTTTATATATTTAAAAATATAATTTAAATAATAAAAAATTATTATTTCACACCAATTTATTCTAGTTAAAAATAAGAAAAAGAAACTTGTAAAAAAAATCAAAATGGTTTAACATGTTTAGAAGGAAAGTGGCCAAATGTCTCAAATACATTAAAAAACATAGTCATGAGGGATAACTAGCATAGCAAGACGTGCACACACTTTCCTAGTTTGGGGAGAGGTCACGAGTTCAAGCCTGGCTACGAATCCCTCGAACTGCTGCTTTCCACTCCCATATCATCCACTATGTGGGGGTTAACTTTCTTCTGGAAAAAAAGAGCCTTGAAACATGTTACATGTAGAAGAAGCCACCTTGGAGTTTCAAATCCAATGATGAAGCTGTATGAGGATTTGGCGAAGAAGTTTCATGATTTACAGAACACAATATATGCAATAGCATTGAAGAAGAGTGACCGATGGTGTGAAGAGCCACAATTCCAGCATCATCCGAGAGCGCTTTGTCGAAGGGAACCATCGCTGGTTGGAGCGATTTGATAGCTGCGGACTACAACGGTGTAGATTAAATCTATTGAAGATAGTCAGTTACCAACTGAAAGAAGAAGGCCCAGCCGCAAGATTAACAATGGTAAAATTTTGTATTTACCGCTCTTATGAAACTCAAATCAAATTATTGGAGGTAGGGGTGCCTAATTCAGAACGCAATGTTTATTAAAATTTGATTCATTCATTATTTTCGAAGGAAAATATTGATACACAAAGTTTACTATAATAATAGAACTCAAAGAACTTAGCTTTTTTAGAGTTTTGTTTAAGTAATTGAACTAACTGAAACTGTTGTAGAAATCTTTAAATTAGAAGTCTCCAAAAATAACTAACATGGGTAATTAACATATTTCAACACTCCCTTTAATTACTACCCCTAACAATTCTAACACTAACCTTAACTTGATAATCTATATTGTTTCTATAGGCTTACACAATTCATAACATGATGGTCTTTGAGTTAGTTAGGCTTATAGCACTTGAGATCAGCAACAAAAAAATTGTTTTACCTTCTTTACATTATGTTGGTGTAGCTTGTACTCTATGCTATATAAGTTTTTTCTTCTTTTTGATTGAAAGACTATATTATGCATAACTTTTTTACTTATTCAACTTCAACATTACTAGGGTTATATTCTTCAATTTTTCTTTATCAACTTTTTCTTCTTCATGTGGCTCTTCTTATGCATATGCTTATATTTTAGCTATCATTGATTTAACATTTATGTCAACCTTTGTAAGATAAAAAATATCTTTATTTTATTTCATGTCCTCTTTAGTTTCATTTTCATCTTGAACTTTAATTTAATTGTCCTCTCATCCAAGCCTTGTTGAATGAAAGACAAATATCGTCCTTCTTATTTTCTATGAGCGGATCCTTGTAATCTTGAATTATGGTCTCATAAACTACCTGATTTGAGAGTTTTTCAAATCCTTTTAACACTATCTCATAAATATTTTGTAGATAATTTGGTTTTTATTTTAATAGTCCCAAAATCATAATTTTAACTAGAGAAACTAAGAAGTCGTGACAGATAAGAATGGTTCAGCAAATCCATATTGATAACTCAAATTAGCCACAAAATGACTATACAAAAATATTCATTAATACATATTTTTTCTTGTAAAAATTCCCTTTCAAAACTTAAAATATATATATATATATTAAAAACCCAAAACCGATCTAACAATATATCCAACGTAATACACAAGATGTATAATTTTCTCTTATGAAGAAATATATCATGTACTTTTGCCATAGTCCATATAAATTCGGAATTGAATAAAACCCTAAATAAGTAATATACCCCCGTGCCTATAATATCAAGAATGGTAAACAGAAACGCACTTCAATTCGATCCACCATACATTTTAAAACATCCATCATAAATTTTGAGACTCGGCGGAGAGAGACTAGTATTTTGATACTACCTCTTACCTCTTAAGCGGCGGCTAGGGTTTGGGAAAAATAGCGGCAAATACTTGAGAATCGGTGGCTCTCTCTCCTCCAGCGAGCAACTACTATACCTTTACATGCGGCTCCTTCAGCGAACAATCTGAAACCCTCAACCTCAATTTCCAGTGAAGTCCTTTCAATCCCCCGCATCCTTTCTAATTTTTTTTAAGGGTCTGTGATCTGCTACCTCTACACTCCACTCTGCCTCTATGGCCTCCTCTCTGGTTTTGATTGTTGTCTAATTTATCCATGAGCTCCTCTAGCTCTCAAACCAATTTGGAGGAATTGGCAAATTCAAAGCAATTGTAGTTATGTGAATTTTTGTTACGCTGAAAAGGCGTACACCTATTGATAATGAGCACAATTAATCATCTTTTAATCTAAAATTCTAATCTGATGGCTAACAATTGAAGATGCTGGCATATTCTTAGTGGTCCTCCCAAATCAATGAATGTGATTTACTCTTCATAACTTTCTTGTATTTTTGAATGCATCCGTTAACCTGTTTACCTTTCATAGTTGTGCTGGCTGTAGACGCTCATTTTCTAGTTGTGCATTTCATTTTCTGGCTATGCATTTCATTTTTTGTCCGTGCCTTCGGCGTTCATCAGCCACTGTTTTGAGTGGCTGTGCTAATATAAACAAAAAAAACAAAACATAGACACAAGACTAGTTGCTAATCTAAAACTTCATTTATTTGAAGGAACATATCAATATACAAAGTTTACTAATAATAGAACTCAGAAAACTCAGTTCAACTAATTAAAATTAAGTGAAACTCTTCTACTACAGTCTAAACTTATAACTCTCCAAAAATAACTAACAAAACTAACTACCATATTTCAATATTTCAATTATAAACTTAGAACTCTCCAAAAATAACTAACTAAACTAATTACCATATTTTAACAATTCAATTGTAATAGGGAAGCTATTGAGCAAACCATGTTGTGATAATTCCCTTATGAGAGAGTATGACCTGCATTAGTTGACACTTTTTAATATATATTATGGTCTACATGATAAAATTGTAAACATTGAGCTTAGGAAATTTTATTATGTTCTGTCTATTAGAATCTATGGATTAATTAACATTTTAATTACAAAATCTAATTTTATGACCAAGAATTATAAATGTTGATATATGCTGATGTTATTAATTAACATTCTAATTACAAAATCTAATTTTATGAATCCTAACATTTATAATCACTTGTAAGCATGTTAATGAAGTATTCTAATATATTAAAAGGTTTCAAAGAGAAAATACATTGGGTCTTGTTAAACGAGCGTATGTTTTTCATCAACTCAAAATATTTATTTTAATAAACTCAATTATTTTATCCATAAATTCCATTCTGTAAAAACACATTCTATGGAAATATAAACGATCGTATGTCTTTCAACAACTCAAAATTTTTATTTTAATAAACTCAATTATTTTATCCATAAATTCCATTGTATGAAAATATATTTTATGGAAATATAATAATTGTTCTAATTTAAAATTAATGGTGATATTTGTGTTTATCAATTACTCTTAAATATAATGATTGTTTCAATTTAAAATTAATGGTGATATTTGTGTATATCAATTACTCTTACTTAAATTTAATGATGACATTCATATATATCAACTACCGTTTACTTAAATGTAATTGTTTTTAATAATATACTTAGTATAGATCTGGAACTCTATATAAAATTGTATGATTTACAAAATTGAATGATTTGGGACTGAATGCTAATGTATGTTCTATTCTATATTGCACAAGATGTTCTATTCTATATTGCACAAGATATTTAAAAGCAACTACATTATGAGAGTCGTTATTTCTTCCGGGAGGTATTTAATGGGAAAATAACATATCTGGTGGACCTTCCACACAGAAATTCTCAAACTAGAGACGACAGAAAAAATTAGTGAGTATGTGGAAAATATTACAGTGGAATATGTTGCCAGCATGGACGATGTAACTCATCTCTTTCTTTTCTGGCTTCGCAAATAGGAGAGTGGAAAGTTCAAATTCACATAGCGTGTTCACATGTATAAGAGTGTCACATATGGGTTACTAAGTTTGAGCATTACATCTTCTCTATGGAATTACTTCTACATTATTTAGCACTTTTCACACTACAGGAATATTATTTGCAAACAATATATCTCATAAAATTCAAGGAAAGATAAATGCCATGAACTTTGACTGTAGCTTTCAACTTGATCTGCATACAATTAGTATTGATATCTACTATGCATAAACATTGAAAAATCAAACCACTTTATGAAATTGCAATTGGTTCTGGTTTTAACTCTCAGGTTTATATTTCCACATTTAAATATTTACAATATTTTTTATTAATTTTAAATAAAAAATGTTAATTTAAATATCGTATAATTTAAAATTTTGAATTGAATATATTTTAATAAATTTAAAATAGTTTTTTTTTTAATTAATTTAAATAAATCGATGTTATTATTGTTTTTATGAGGATATATGAATGGTTAAAAAAGCAAAATAGTATAAAATTAAAGTGAATGTAGATTTCTGTTATTTTAAAAATGAAACTTAAATATATTTTGAGAATGTGCTTTCTTATTAGTATAAATAGAAAAGGAAAAAAAAAATATTTATGATTAGATTTAAAATAAAGTTATAATGTTACTAAGAAATGATGGAAATGGTGAATAAGAAAAATTTAATGTGTTATAAATAATAACTAATTCTAAATTATTGATGAAAACTATTTTTTTTTTTTTTTAACTTTTTCTTTTATATTTATGATGCACATTAGTAAATAAAATATTTTAATGTTAACTTTAACTTTTATATATAGAGAGTAATTGAAAGTATAAAAAAAAAGTCTTACTAAGATGATTCTTTCTATATCCTAGTATGAGGGAGATATGTAATTCCTTCGATGTTTAACAAGGAGATGGTCATTGAACGGGACCTGGACAGAGATGTTTTTATGTCAGGAAGAGAAGCCCGAGCTTATGGCATTGTTGATGCCGTAGCGGAAGGTTGATCTCATATTGGAAGATCCTCTTTTTCATTGATTTTTATAATGAACTGTAAACTGTAATTTGATCTCTTCTTTTTCTTAAAAGAAAAAGAAGGGAAAGGGAAAGTGATTAATTTCATAATAACCTTATATGGTTAGGATCAATCCGAACCAGTCAATTCCGCATATAATAAAGCTAGAATGCTCACTATTCAACAACTTATTAGAAAAGGAAGACAGCGAATAGAGAATAGAAAAAAATCTCCTGCTCTTTGAGGATGTCCTTGGCGTAGAGGAGTATGTGCTAGGGTGTATGTGTGACTCGTTTGAATCAGAAGCTGAAAAACACTGGGAAATTCTTACAACGAAATAACAAAAGAATTTTTCTGCTATAATAAAGTAAAGATCCATCCTCTAGCCTTACCGGGGATGAAATTTATGGTTTCCATTGGTGCAAACCCAATCACCTTGATGTGGGATGAAAAGCAATTCCTCATTGGTAGCGAATGGTCATCAATCCATTGAGCGGGGAAATCATGCAAATTGAAGAAGCATAAAGTTTATGCTCATATTGCCACGAGAATGGAACAACAGGGTCAGCTACCTGGTCAACCCCAAAATTCAATGTCGTTACTATATCAATAGATCTTGTAATGAGAGTATTTATTACTTGATGATTCAAGAGTAGAGCTAGAGATGGTAAACCATACAAGTTACCGATAACATACTCATCTCATATTTCGAAAATGAATAAGAGGCTCTGGCGTATGGAGATGAACTTACCGTTGGAGAAAGAACCATATAAACAATGAAACCCATGATTTTTTCTCATTCTCAGTACAAGGTCTGAGCCCTTGCTTACCCAGAAGATGCATATCCAAAGGGAATTATGGTTGGGTAGGTTGCAGTAGCAAAAGCCATTGGAACTTTTATTTTCTAAATAAGAAGAATCAATGTTATTCTCAATGGACCAAACAAATGACTAACCGATAAAAAGATTAGTGATTCATGAGAGTAAACATCAATTACCAGAGCGAAATGTGGATATATAGCTCGAAAACATTGGAAAAAGATTCTTTCATTTGTATCAGGATCTCGAGGGAGCCATTCCAAAAATTTTTGAACTGCTAACCATCAGAAAGCTACAACCTTAGTTTCCACCCACGGAGATAGAGGTAAACGCAAGAGATATCTTCGTCATTTGTGGATTACTCAAATTAATGTAGTAGCCCGTGCCAATGGAGTCTCTTATAAAAGATTCATCCAATATTTGTACAAGAGGCAGTTGCTTCCAAATCGTAAAACACTTGCACAAATAGCTGTATTAGATAGTAATTTCTTTTCCACCATCTTGAAGAACTTATCGTGTGATGAAATAGGTTAGGTATAGACGAAGGAAATAGGTAAAGATGGAATGGATAGAAAGATTCTAAATATTAAATATTGGAATGGATAGAAAGATTCTAAAGATGGAATGGATAAAAAAAAAAAAATATTGGATTGGAAATGAACGAAACGAAAAGAATTCAATCCAATTCTTTTCCAAGAATGAAATCGCGTCAATTTTTTCGACAATAGACTAAAGATCTTCAACTTTGTCGAACAAATATCCCAGATGCGATTTGATTAAGGAGTAGGTTCATTTCCATTCCATGGATGAATTTAGTTTTCATTATAAAGAAAAGGTAACAAAGATGGAATACAAGCTCGTCTAATAGCGTTAGTAATGAGACATTGTTGTTTTGAGGTTAATCTATTCACTCGGTCGGATAATATTTTTCCTTGCTCGCTAATAAATCGACTAATTAGGCTCATATTTTTATAATCAATCCTATCTCCCGACCTAATTGGTGACAAATTTCTATGAATTGGTGTCAAATGTCTACGAAAAGATCGCATAGGTTTATCCATAATTTGTTTCCTAAACCTTTTGAATACTATTTATTCCAAATCTTTCGAAAATATCGTTCCATTCAAGATCTTGTTGAAATACCATTTCTTTTTATATCTATGATCTATTCCTATCCTTGGGTAGGAGTAGTACGTTTAATCTTTTTTTTTATCTCACTGTGAATGGTATGTTTGTAACAATAGGGACAAAATTTATTTGATTCCAATGGAATAGGTGTATTGCATTGATTTTTCCGAGTCGTATATCTAGAAATCCCCGTGAATCTTTTATAAACACTATCTTGGGTACAACTAGTGCACTCCAAAGTAATTGTTTCTCTTACATCTTCTCTCTTGGACATAAACTTACTCTGGATATTGGGTCTACTTTTCTTTTTGATTTGAAAAAGAGGGAAAAAGGGATAGAAGTTGATAGCCGAAGATTCAATGATAAAACATTTGAAAGTAAAAAAATTATTGATCAGGAGTTTTCAGTTGTACTTACAAAATTGAATGTGGAAAGAACCTTTGGATCTATATTTCTACTTTTATTCTACCCCCCCCCATTCCATCTCCAAGCTTAGATCTATTTTGGGTTGAATCAACTAATTTCTCTAAGAGGTAGGAGAAGTCAATCTAGCACAATATTTTTCCCTTGACTTTAAGGGGAGGACAACAATGAAAAAAAAGGAAAAGTAAGAGCATCTGGAAAAAAATGATTGATTTCTATCAATAGACCGACTAAAAAAATGAGCGATGAAATAGATAACACAGGCGTTGTGGAAAGATAGGTCTTTATATCTTGCATTGTAAATTCTCATTATCGATCATAACGTGTAAGTGATTCAATCGTATCAATAGTTACGAATCCTAGGGAAAACTCGGAACTGATGAATATATGTATAATGTGATTCGGGCCGTGGTCCTATTTGTAGAACAGAAAAAAGATGTTTCATCACCAATTTTTTCTAATTAATCTTCTAGATAATAGAACCTACATGCATGTTTAAAGTCTTTTCATTCACGAAACCGAAGAGAAATGGTGGAAAAATGTGGGAAACAGATTTCAAATTCTATAAAATAACATTGTCTAATGATTAGAAGGGATGTAGTGCAGCTTGGTAGCATATTTGTTTTGGGTACAAAATGTTGCAAGTTCAAATCCTGTCATCCCTACCTTTCCCTTCTTTTCTATGGAAAGAGAAAGGAACGAAAGATCATTTTATATCGACTCGAATTGATCGATCAAATAATTGAATCGTATCATATGTTAAAGTGTTTGACTCTAAGAGTATAAATGAAAAGATTTTGTTCCTTTCCTGTCTCTCCGGATGTTAAATAAAGCGCTCTTAGTTCAATTTGGTAGAACGTAGGTCTCCAAAACCTGATGTTGTAGGTTCAAATCCTACAGAGCGTTAGTATGTTCCTATCAAATCCAACTCTCTAAATTATTGAGAATTCATTCCAATTGGAACAAGCAATGGAATCTGACCTCCCAGGAAAAGTAGGAGGCCAAGGAAATTGAAGGATATTCCCGGATCAAATATCCAATTGATCACCACGTCAGTATTGTGAATATGCAGTTACGGATAATCCGACCAAAATTATAGGAATTAGACCTAACACAATTTCATATGGCAAAGCCTCAATCATTTCAATTCAATGAAATAAGTAGGGATAATAGCTATCCTGGATAGTACCCTGAATTTCCTATGAATCTCAATGATCATAAATTGATATAGAGAGAATCAACGAAATTATTGAAATTGATACAGTGAACTGAGAGAGTTTCCCCTTCCTTCATTTCAAATAAGTTGTATCTTGCTCGAGCTAATGAATAGGACTAGGGTGAAAATGATAGAAGCCAATAAGAAACTGAAATAACTAATTATAGTTATAGTAGGAGTGGAAGGACTGAATGAAATATGGTTTATACATATCTTCATGAGACAATTACCTAAATTTTTCTTTTTGTAACCTTGAGATCAGAATACAAAAGATCAATTGTCCCAATTCGTGCCAATTAAGGATCCTATATCTACCATAGGATATGTATGAACGAACATGGATGAGAGGAAATCTATGGTATAAATCTCTTCATTATCCTAGAAATCCCCACATTCATCGAGCAACTAATGAATAGCACCCGCGAACCCATTCACAAACACAAACTGTCAAACGTAATCTTCTTACAGGGTGAATAAATTCTAAATAAGTACAATTGGATCATCTGGCATTATCTTCGATACCAGTAGCTATCGATTGGACCGGAAGAAACCTCTTCTACAGACATGTCAAAGTTTTTTGAATTTCACGTTTAGGTATAAGAATATTAATATCCAGTTTGTCCTTTCATTTCTAGATCTTATTGATCCAATCATTGGACCCTCTAGATGGATTAGGTTTTTCAATATTGTCTCTTGGATCCAGTAGAGCTCGATATTTCAAGAATTCCACCTATTGCAAGGAGTAACTCGTAATTTCACATACCTAAAATTGACTAGGTTCTATTCCACTATCCACTTGGTTTTATCTAATTAGTAACATCTACTTCTTAATACAAGGTACTATATAATAAGTCTGTGGAATAACTCCACCTGCATAGGATACTATTGGAAGAGCAACATACATCTGCGTAGCACCAATGATCCCTGTGCAATCTGAATTACTGGAATCATCTACACGTACATAATGTCATGTCGGAATGAAAAAAGGAAGGGGTAAAAGTATCATATTCTGGATTAGTTGGATTGATAGTGATTGACACCCTTTTCAAGCGACACTCCTCCTTTTTTTGGTTCTACAGCCACCTGTATGTAGAAGCTAATTCCAATCAAAAATTTCCAGGGTCTATGCAATTGTTACAACATTGATTGAGGGGGTTCCTTACACCTGGACCTCAGAACATGCAATATTATCTTATTTATGTTGGGAGTAAGTCTAGCAAACAGATATGGAATAACTATTGGTAGGAACAAAATCATTCTATTTTGTTCCTTCTCGATACCCATCAAAATTGTATTGTTGTGTCAGAAGAAAGCTAGCTATACTGGTCCAGTAGACTTCAAAGATACCCTTGGTATAACATTGACAATCGAACAAGGATTGGAGAAGATATAAGTAGTTTTCCATTTCCTGATCTCTATATTTCATGGGATCAATTCCCCTTGACTAACTTTAAAATAATATATGGAGCTGAGCATGTTTGGGAATACGAGAGAACGCTCCTTTGCTGACATTATTACTAGTATTAGATACTGGGTTATCCATAGCATTACCATACCTTCTCTATTCATTGCAGGTTGGTTACTTGTCAGCACGGGTTTGGCTTATGATGTGTTCGGGAGCCCCCAGTCGAATGAGTATTTCACAAAAGGTTAACAAGAGGTTCCATTAGTAACTGGTCGTTTCTATCCATTAGAGAAACTCGATGAATTTACTAGATATGTTTAGGAGGTACTAATGACTATAGATAGAACTTATCCGATTTTTACAGTTAGGTGGTTGGCCATTCATAGGTTAGTTGTCCCTGCATTTTTTTCTCGGGATCAATATCGGTAATGCAATTCATCCAGTGATAAACTCCATACTAAAGGAAGAGGAAGTATGTATATATGACACAACTGAACCTGAACAACCAAAATGTTGAATTGGGTTGAGTATGTTATCGGTAACTTGTACGGTTTACCATCTCCAACTCTACTCTTGAATCATCAAGTAATAAATACTCTCATTACAAGAACTATTCATACAGTAATGACATTGAATTTTGGGGTTGTCCAGGTAGTTGACCCTGTTTTTCTATTCTCACGACAATATGAGCATAACATTTAAAAAAATATCAATAATAAAAAAAAAAATCAATTTCCACCATAAATTCAATATTTCCATATCCACCTTATATAAAATGTTTTTATGTCGGACCTAATGGTTAAGAACATGGATTTCCTTTGAAGAGGTCATAAGTTCAAATTGAGAGGGGGTAGTGTATGTATACCTCCATAGGAGGGGTCCCTTGTCACACAAATAATGAGGTATCAGACACCAATTTGGTGTAAATTGCAAACAAGGAGGTCTCATAATACTTGCAATTAAAAGGGTGTTTTATTTATAGCAGAACTAAAAGATGGTGATATTCATCAAAATGGTGTTTTCTATGTATTTGCAGTGTTCCGAAGAATGCACATGTTCTCCAGGAATGTGTACACTCTGAATGCACATGTGCTCTAAGAATTTGTACACGCCCTAGAAACATGCATGCACTCTAATAATGTGCACATGTTCTTGCAATGTGTGCATGTTCTAATGCCATTTTTTCTATTTGTTACCTTGTCTCTTTTTCTCTCCCCCTCCCCTCCCCCTTTCTTCCCTACCCATATACCATTCACCTTATATAACATCCTCCCCATTTGTCCCTCTCACCCCACCTCCTCCTTCCCACCTCTATTCCATCTAAATATAACTCGTGTGCATGGATTAATCAATTATTAGTATAATTTCCCACCTAGTTTGTACGAACAATGGTATCGGTCATTGTATTCATATCTATTATTGAATAAAATATCTTAATCCATACAACCCATAGTACAAAATATAAATTTTCATTGCATTCATATATGTCATTTGAAAAACATTATATTAACCTTTACCTCATTTTCCTTTTCCTCTTTTTCTCCAGAGCCTCATACCCACCTCCCCTTGTCTCACCTATGTCCCCCTCTTCTTTCCCCTCCCCTTTTTACACCCATTGTTGGATCATGTTGTCATTTCTGCCAATGGTTTGATTGATTGATGATTGATGTAATATAATATGTATTGTCCTTGATGAGAATGCATAGATGAAGATGGATCAATGAGTTGTCATTGATACATGATGAAGATGGATCGATGTGGTTTCATTGGTA
>SNQJ01S0003239.1:109579-147322 GCA_010110895.2 Picea sitchensis
AAAATTCAAATTAAAATTTCACCAATAATTAAAAAACGTAATGATTGCCACAAAATAATTGCCACAAAATAATTAAAAAACATCACTCGATTCCAGTAATGATTGCCACAAAATAAGTAAAAAATGATAACGCTTATGTGTTTATATATAACGCCAGTATGTGTTTCTATTTTCTGTATAAGGAAAGTAGTTGAATGTAGAAATTTACTATTTCCGTATCTGCAGCAGTTTGGGCGCACTTAGCAGCAGATCCATTTGGTGTTTGTGTGGAGTTCGATAGGGCATATTCAATCTTGTTCAGGCAGGGCGATTTGGGCAGACACTAGGGTGACCTCTCAGAGACAGATCTCACGCCTTTCTGATCACCAGATCTCCCAGGGCGAGTTTGCTACGTTTTTGTGTGTTTTTTTTGTAATCCGGCAACAATCATCCAGACATCTTCCACATTGGGAGCATATATCAGGTTCCTTGCTTATTTATTCTTACAATTCTTATCAGGTTTATTTATTTATGCTTATCAGTTTACAATTCTTACAATGCGGAACATGGAAAATTTAGGGAATTTATAAGGACTAAACGTACTGATGAAAGATAAATCTTAGGAAACTAAATCATAGCTAAGGAGAATCCTTCATTTGAGGAAACAGATGATTCTTAAGTCACGAACCAAACCACAGTTTTCAGGCTCTCATGAAGCCTTAGGGCGAGAGCACTCATTTCAAGCTAAATCTGGACAAACTTCCCATAGTTTCAAAATAGATTTACACAGGAAAACGGGCTATGCTCTGCTATGCCCAAAGATGGCTCACTGGGGTCTGCCCCTCTCGGTGTTGCTTCCTCAATGCTCCATACCATACCATACCCAATACCGGCACATAAGAGTACATTGGGGCATTCGTTCCTGCTCTATATAAAGATTACTAAGCATTATGATTTCATTATCCTCCCAATCATCACAAAGAAAACTTAGATGTCCTTTCCTCTATCCTTCTGAATATTATCTCCAACCCCTCTGACGCTAGTTTCGACCAAACAAACAAAATATAGGCTGGGAAACCATAATGGGAACTCGGATCGAATCGGTACTATCCATCGGGAAAGGAAGGTCAGACTAGAGTAGCGAGAGTCGATCAAATAACTACAGATCAATTTGCTCAAGCTCTCCCGTTTCCGGGTCATTTAGGAATCTGCAGATACGAAAGAACTCAAGCTCTGTTGGGCCCGATGGTGCCATGGACACCAGCTGAAGTCTTAGTGCCTATTGGTGGACTACTGGACTAGTACCCCTACCTATGTGGATGGAATAAAGCCTAAGCCCATCAACAAGCAAAGGAAGCTAGTTGATTCAAAACTGAAAATATCTAGACAATAGAAGTCAGTTCATACATTATTATTATATTTAAAAATTACTTTTTGGACAGTGGGAAGAATGTTCAGTGACAACCTCGATCAAACACATTATACACCAACAAATATCCTACTTGCTTCCACTCTATTTGGTATAATTAATTCAAAATAAGTATATCATATCACATATATACTCAGGTAATGTTAGAAGAATATCCACATGAAAAATACAGACATTGCACGCAACATCCAAGTCAACACTTCATTTTGAAAACATTTTATGCTTAAGAATAATGAAAATCATTAATTTTATTTCCAAAGATTATATGAAATTTACAATCCATACAATTCTAGCTTTATTTATTCATATAAGTCAAAACTACTTNACGCTGATAGTAACAGAACCCATAGAGAATTCAAAGTGGGTGACCATGTTTTCCTGAAAGTGAAAACTAATAGGAGTTCCCTGAAGCTGGGAAGTTGCGCAAGGTTGGCAGCAAGATTTTGTGGGCCATTTGAGATCCTAGAAAGGATTGGGCCAGTTGCATACATGCTTGCATTACCTACATCTGTGAATATACATAATGTGTTTCATGTTTCACTACTTAAGAAATATGTACATGATGCTAATCATGTTATCGATTGGACTTTGATTCAGGTGGAACCGAAAGGTGTCCTGCAAGTACATCCTGTATGCATATTGGACAGGAAAAGCAAATAGCTCCGGAATCGAGCTATAGAGCTTGTAAAGGTCCAGTGGACTTGGTACGGTCCCGAGGATGCGACATGGGAGCATGCAGATGTTATGCGGGCAGAGTACCCGCACCTTTTTGGAAATTTTGAAGAACTTGCAGATGTGATGTAAAGTTGCACTCAGGACAGTGCAAAAATAAGGGGAGGGGGATTGTAGTGCCCCCAAGGCCAAGCCCCATTACAGATCATGATATATATAATGAATTGTAAATGTGTTCTATAGGATGGTGAGCCAAGTTTTGTATAAGATGGAAGGCTTATGTGTTTGTTAGGCCAAGAAGCCTAAGTGTTTGAAGGCCAGGAGCCTGTTGTTGTACTTGTATGTATGCAGAATAATAAATAAAATATAAACATCGCCAAGTGCAGACCGACCACGATGAATGAGTGAAGAGGGACTAAGCGTCCACAGAGTGGGCAAGAAACTAGGGGTTGGAAGGTGGGAAAGGGGCTGAGTGTTGAGCCTAGGGGCTAAGCCAAGGGGCTTAGGCCTGGAATAATATTTTAATATTATTTCCTAAAAAGCCATGTGCATATTATTTTATCCTAAGTTCCTAGCAAAAAGGAAAGGCGTGTACAGGGATGAAGGCGGATGGAACGCATGCAGTTTTCAGGGTGAAAAATGTCCACCCTGACGCATGCAGATAAAACAGAAAGGAACAACTCAGGGGGGGGGCTCACATTCCATTTTCGACCCGACTGCCCTGAGCAGGAGCCCGGAGGAGCCAGTCTGCAAGAGACCTCGTGTATGTCTATTATAGAGAGGAAGCCTGTGTTGGGTGTTGAAGAATGCGTGTTTACCCTTGTTCCAAGCTGTGGAGTCTGTCTATGAGAGAAAACTAGTGTGTGCATTCCCTGAACGAAATGTCCATGTCAATTTCGGGAAAGAGTCTCTGTTTGCCTAGGAAAAGCTGAGCGAGCTTGTGCATGGAACCCTGTTCAGAAATCTTGACCGTGAGAATATCCTGTGGCTGCTAAACCACTTCTTGGGAATCATGTGTCTGTTTTCCCTGTGTTTGTTGTGGCACACAGTTCTAGACTGCGTGAGGCTTGTTGGCCTATGAGCAACTCTTTCCAGGTGAAAGAGTTTGCTGGGAAGTGGTTTCTTCCAGAGAGTGCCCAGCACCAACTATGGGCTCTGAGACTTCCTGATTTGGCCTGTTGCTGAGACCCAGAGAGGGAGGTTAGCACCGATGGACTGTGCGTGTGAAGGTGTATACTCCCTGGCGGAACAAGCATGTGTGGAATGAGAGTCTAGCAGTAGTGGGCGTAAGATGGTATCTTTGGGAAGAATCCTTCAAGATATTCCGGTGTTGTTTTCCTTATAACCTCATCCTAGCCTAGGATTCCTTGCCCTGGGGTGGAGCTCAGTCCCAGCTCGGGGGTGACCCACTTTTGAGTTGAGGAGAAATGTGGTCTACGGCTAGGAGGTTCGTGGAAGGTCTGCATTTGGTTGGTGGATTTCTCCACTGCTACAAGATAAGTATCTAATTATGTTCTTATCACATTTCCACATGATTGTGTTGTATATATTATCATGATTATGCTGTGTATATGAATTATCATGGAATGTTATGGAATCGTTTAATCGTAGCAGTAAAATTATATGTTTTTACTCTGAGACTTAAACGTGTTTAATTACTATTAAATGCATGTGGAATATATACTGGACTGTATGTGTTATGTAAATCCACCGCAAGTGTATACAGATTGTTACATAGTGCACTAAAAGCCTTGGTAAGCAAAAAGGTACACTACAATTCGTAAGGCAAACTGGAAGGGAAAAAGATGGAAAAAATGAACTGAAAAAGGATAAAGGAATGTATGAAACTCAGAAACATAGGCATGCATGAATTCATGAAGGATAAGGCAATGGAAAATGGTCTTCAAGACATGGATGATCAATTTTATTTTAATGAGTAATGCGAGGCAAGAAGTCATAACGCAAAATGGTGTTTTTGGGAATGTGTGTCATGTAACAGCAAACATCAGGATGCATAAAAAATTTCTTTGTGACAGCAAGCATTTATGATGTTTATGATTAGTAACAATGCCTTCAAGCGGTCTATCAAAGCATGTTTATCAAAAGTTGTGTGATTCTTGAAAAAGCACTGCAGCAATAGAAGCAATCGCCTTCAAACCTGAAAAAATGTGAGTACTAATCTTGCAAGAAGACATGTGAGAAGTTCGAAAAAGAAAACATAACATGGAGGAAGAAATATGAATGCGGCAAAGGAAAAATAAAATGCGTGTTTGTAATTGTTGCCTGCGCACATGGGTTTGTTATTGACTGCTTTGTGAAGTGACTCAAGAAAACGAATTAATGTTAAGCGTAAAAACATATTTTCATTATCGTTTTCAGGAAATAAATGTCCATTTGCAATTTTTGACAATGTTTTTTTTTTTTGTTTTTATAATGTTTTTCATTATTTTTATAGTTTTATAATTTTTTGTGTTTGTTTTTCTCTCCATAAAAACAAACGAAATCATGATTTTACATTTTTATTTTTTTATTTTTATAACACACCCGAAATAAAGGGAAATGGAAAAAACACTCAAAATTAAAATTATGAGCTACATCCTTGGTTATTCGTTGTTGAATCATAATAGAAACATGTTGCATGTAAAACACATCAATCAGAAATACCAAGAGCATAAATATATCATGAAACTTGTTTCATCCTTCCTTGGTTGTTCCATTCTGTCACGGCTCAAGCCTTCTAACCGTAATTAATTGCACCAAATTTGCAAATCAGGCTCATGTACATCATCAAATATATTGAATATTTTTAGAGCATACAATTCTCTGCAACAAATAACAACTTGTAAGCAAATACAAACATCAATCCAAATAAAGAAACATGCTTCATGCAAGAACACATCGATTATGGATGTCGAGAGTAAATAAAGACATCAAACCAAATGAAAATGTTGTAAACCATTCTGGTACAACAGTTGGTTTTGATTGCAATGATTTGTTAGGTACAACCAACTCCATAATTGAACATCCAAGTTCCATCAAAATCAAAACACTCAGTCCTCCATTGGAAAATCGATCATCCCCGAAATATGGCTCTATCACGTTCAGAAAAACAAAAACTTCTCTCGAACCAAGCAAAATTTTTAAAAACCACTTCTAGTCAACTAAATAAGACCATTCTGCACAAAACCCATGTCCCAGATTTTTGAAATTTGTCACTGTGTGCTCGCAAAATGCACCCGAAGTTGTTTGTCTGTAAATGGACATTAATTGATGGAAAATTTTAGATTGAGAGTTTCTCATTGCATATGTGAGTTGGGTCTCAAGATCATGATTGAGATCCCAACTAAAATAAACTATTGCTACGTCCCTGTCCAAATTATAAATCATCAAAACTGTTATCAATGGATTTCATGAACGAATCAACCAATTGATTGATCTTAGCTACATGTTAATGCTTATTTTTAGTTATTCTTTATAACAATTTTGCGTTCTTGTAGCGTGCAGTGGATAGGCATGGTCCGATTGCTTCAGGATCTGGACTGATTGAACATGCATAATCTATGACGCAGTTTAATATGATACCGTTGATTTCCATCTCTCCCAGATGCCACATCAACAAACAACCAATTAATCTCAAATCTGAAAGCATCTACGATCATCGTGAAGTGTGATTGGAGGGACACGTAATGGTTGTTTATTAATACAGAGTTTCCAATAATAGGCAACCCAATTAATCATCCTTTTTTTTTTAAGAAATTGGTTTTGATTCGATTTGAAAGAATTTGTGGACTATCGGTAACTAAAATACGGAGATATAGGAAGTGGAAATTGGCCCATATTTCTCCATTAACAACATAGTCCAATTATAGATATGAATCCCGAATCAAATTCTAAAATTATTTAGAGAAATTTCGAGCTTTCCTATTATTGAAAAGATACAAACAAAATTCAAGCCTGAATGTCGATNATAGGCATGGTCCGATTGCTTCAGGATCTGGACTGATTGAACATGCATAATCTATGACGCAGTTTAATATGATACCGTTGATTTCCATCTCTCCCAGATGCCACATCAACAAACAACCAATTAATCTCAAATCTGAAAGCATCTACGATCATCGTGAAGTGTGATTGGAGGGACATGTAATGGTTGTTTATTAATACAGAGTTTCCAATAATAGGCAACCCAATTAATCATCCTTTTTTTTTTAAGAAATTGGTTTTGATTCGATTTGAAAGAATTTGTGGACCATCGGTAACTAAAATACGGAGATATAGGAAGTGGAAATTGGCCCATATTTCTCCATTAACAACATAGTCCAATTATAGATATGAATCCCGAATCAAATTCTAAAATTATTTAGAGAAATTTCGAGCTTTCCTATTATTGAAAAGATACAAACAAAATTCAAGCCTGAATGTCGATTTATTGGAGATGAGAAGGTGGAGCAGTAAACCATTGAATTCATTTTCTTGCTACGTGGATGCAGGAGAAGACTAATGACAGGATTGATTCATTTGTTTTTTTTGTAGGCTGTAATTCAAGGGATGTTGCGGCAACTCAAACCAAGATATGCAAATTTATTCAATCTTTGTTACAGCAAAAACGTCACTGTTTCACCAAGTAAAATTCAGTGTATCAGCATGAAAAATTTCGCTGTAACAACATGAAATTTTTTCACTGTAACAAGTTGTTGTGATAGCATGTAAAATTTCGCTGTAACAGTGACTGTCTCAGCATGTAAAAATTTCAATGTTTCAGCATAGAAAAATTTCACTCAAACAACATGTAGAATTTCACTGTTTCAGCAACTGTCTTGGCATGTAAAAATTTCATTGTTGCAGCATGTAAAAAAAATTTCACTGTTTCAGCATGCTGTAATAGTATGTCAAAATTCCATTGTTACGTGTATTCAAACTTCCAGCGTAGCCACTCATGTAGCAGTAACAACAATATGTTCAGTGGAAATTTCTTGAATGAAAAGTGAAAATATACGAGAGTGAATCAATCTAGTCGCTGTAACGACAAACTAACTAAGTAAAAACAAAAAGACTGATCTAATTGAGTAGTTACCTAGAACCTTTGTTCAATAAGGCTTTCATAGGCGCAATTTTCCTCACTCAAATCATGTTGTAACTCCTCTTTATCTTCCTCGATCTCCTTTTCGAATGATTGTTCGTCATCAGATATGCAGGATTCTTCGGATGTTGAATCTTCAATTGTTTCTGGAGGAGTATTTGAATCTTTGATCCTTGTCAAGATCTCCCCTTCCAAGGAAGAGGAGATCCCGACGTCTACCAGGATCTGAGTGAGTAGTTCCAAGCTGACACTCATTGTTAAATCATTTTAAAAAGAAGGATTCTTACATCACCCAAATCAAAATGAAAAACGTTAAAAAAAAACACTCTTGCTAAAACATAAAAAAAATTACTCTTCACAGTTGCAGAAATTAAAACGTCCCTAATTGTTGGTCAGGGAGAACATGAGCAGTATCCATTCAAGTAGTTGTTAATACCCTTAGAACCAACACATGTACATCACACTTGCAAAAATTTAAACTAATCTTGCGGAAATTGAAATTTACACCCTAATTACGCTTGCAGGAGTTGAAATTCACACTCTAGAGTTGGCAGGGAGAACATGAGGAGTCTCCACTCAAGTAGCTGCTATGACCCGTTACCAACACATGCAGGAATTGAAATTTATACTACCCTACATGTCCTTACCCATATGTCACCTCGGAGTTGGGATCATGTCTAATCACACTTGCATAAATTGGAATAAAAAAGAAACTAATACCTCAATCCATCATGCATCCCCGACAACGGCGCCAAAAAGTTAGGCGGAAATATTGTCATTTAATTCCGTTGTAGTATTTTACCAACCATTTAATTTGTCAATCCGAGGTTCGTAGTCTTACGAAGCACACGCACTATATATGCAAGACTGAAATAGAAGTAATCTAATCTAAATTGCTGAAATGAAACTAATCTAGGAAATCATGAAAGATTAATCTAGCAAAGCAGGAAATTGCATAAAGGAAAAGCAATACAACATGTGAAGAGTTAACGACAAATACCATATGTGATCTCACACAATAAAGCTATCTTGAATTACATAACAATTATCAAATGACAATCATGAAATCATAACAATGAAAGAATATGAATCAAAGCTAAGAATCCCTTTCTCCTTCGAATCTTAATGACTACTCTAATTCTAATTACATCCTAATTGAATAATCTAATCCCCCCCTCATGAAGAGAGAGCACTCTCTTTTATACATGAGAGCCTTGAAGATAAGATAACCATTTCATTATTACAGATCCACTATTTTCTCAACTTATTTTCCATTATTACAAAATATAATCCCTTTAAATCCTCACACATATCTCTCATATATCTTAAATAAGATATTCCAACCAAATCTCCATGATCTTCTCCTTTGGAATGGTCTTGAATTATCTTCTCAAATATTGAAATGGTGGAGGAAGTATTCGAGAAGTTCTTTGAATTAATCCTTCACATATTCCTACACATTACAAAGCTCACAGATATTTGAGATATATATGAAAACATGTTGATTTTCTAACATTTAATCACAAATTCCTATTAAATACTAAAATGAATAAAGTGGATAACAATAAGGTGAAACCCAAGTATATTTATGGGAATGATATCATGAAATTTTAATGGGGTGATGAAATGTGAAGAAGGATGACGCGAAAGACGGATGAGAATAGGACACTTCTGAGCCCCAACAATATTGATGAGTCATTGTTGATGAGTAGTTGAAACATGATTGGTATATACTTGGTACATGGTTGGATGCACTTGTTTATGGTACAGGTTGATTACAGGTTGTTTGGCACAGGTTGGTGCATGGTTGATGCACTTGTTTATGTTGACAGATTGATATTTGTTGAGGATTGTTTCCTCATCTCAGTTGGTGCTGAGAATGTAAGTTGAGTCTTGCATATAGATCTGGTTCTCTTGTAGAGTTGTACTCTATTCAGTTGTTGCTGAAAAACCCCTGGATTGAAGTCCATAATAAAAAGAGAAAATGTACATACATCTTGTGTTCCTTGTGGAGATGATTTGTTGATGATATGTTGTTGATATATGTTGCTGATATGTATTCACATCTAACTGAGTATAAATGACAACAATGAGTAATGAGAAAATGTTGAATGTTAACTAAGGAGATTTTGTGTAAGAGGGAAGTTTTGGGAAAACGATCCCCACATTCATTCACCCCCCCTTTAAGTGTGGTAGGTGTGTCCAACACCATAACCATCCATATTCCCTCTCCACTAACCTCCTATAACAATCCATTCATCCCCTCCATCCCCCCCCTCTCTCTCTTTATCTCTCTTGAACCTACCCCTCATTCCCCCTCACTCTATATCCCTTCCCTTCCTCTCCTCCACTCTCCACCATTTCTCTCTTTACCTCTCTCTACCTTCCTTCTCTCTGTCCCCCATTCCTCTCACTCTGTCACTCTCTCTATACCCTCCTCTCTGCCTCCCTCTCTCTCCCTCTTACAATATGAAACACAAAGACACACACTACCCTTCTCTCCCTCTTTTCTCTATCTCCCACGCATATACCCCTCTCTTCCACCACTCGATGTCACCCAATATCACTCTTATTATCTCTCTCCCCTTCTCTCCCACTCCCTCTCTATCTTCCCCCTCTATCAATATCTCCCTCTCTCTCTACGCTCCTCTCTTCTTCGCCATCTTTCTCTCTGCCCCTCTTTCTACCTCCCTCTTTCTCTCTACCCCATCTCTCTCTCTCCCCATATCACTCTCATCCTATCTTATTCTATTAATGAATATCTACCTCCCTACCCTTCTATCCCTCCCCCTTTTTGTCCCTCTCCCCTTCTCTCTTTCTCTCCTACGTATACCCCTCTCTCACCCACACTCTATATCTCCCTCCCTCTCTCGCTCATTGTATCCACCTCCCTCACTGTCTCCCACTATTCCCCCCTTTCTATATTTACCTCTCTCTACCTCCCTTCCCTCTATATCCCCCCTTTCTTTCACTCACTCTCTATACCCCATGTCTCTATCTCCATATCTCACTCTCTCTATAACATTCTCTCCCGATAGTGTAAAGACATAAAACTTAGTTGTGTGTTAACGATGCCATTAAAAATCAAAACAATAACTTGTGTTGGCTCTCTCCCCCTCCCCCCCTCTCTCTCTCTCCATTTATCTCTCCTGCATCTACCCCTATCTCCCCATCACTTTATATCCCCCTCTCTATCTCTCTCTCTCATTGTATCATCCTCCCTTTGTTTCTCAATGGAGAGCCTAAAGATGAAAAATCAAGGTGCATGCTAATGGTGCAATTAAAAAACAAAATGATGGTTCTTGATGGACCTCTCAATACATCCCCTTATCTCCTTCTCCCTTCTTTCCCTCTCTCCCATGTCTAGACATTTATACCTCTGTCTCTCTCTATACCCTTCTCTCCCAAGAGAATAAATATAGAAAATTAAGGCATGTGTTAACAATGACATCTCTTACTAGATCTCTCCCTCACTCCACTTATCTCTCTCTCTCTCTCTCTCTCTCTCTCTCTCTCTCTCTCTCTCTCCTACATATACCACTCTCTTCCACCCCCTCTCTATTCCCAATCCCTCTCTTGCTCACTATATCTGCCTTTCTCTCTCAATCAATGGAGAGTTTAAAGACAAAAAATTGAGGTGCCTGCTAACAATGTCGTTAAAATTGAAAATGATAGCTCTTGTTGGATCTCTCCATCCCTGCCCTTCTATCCCCATCCCCTTTCTCTCTTTCTCTCTCTAACACATATACCCCTATCTCCCCATCCCTCTGTATCCCCCTCCCTATGTCACTCAGTGTAGTCCCCTACCTCTCTCTGCCCCACTCCCCCCCTCCTTTATCTCTTTACTTCTCTATGTGTTGTTGTTTCATATGGTTAGTTGTTAAGTAGAATGTAATGGATTGTATGAATTCCAACTCTAATGGACTCCTCTATAAGTAGTCCTTCATCACTGACACAACACCATATGGTCCCTGTGATTCTCATGGCGTCTCAAGTGATTCCTTCTTCAATATTTTGATGAGCATTTATATGCCAATGCCTTGGGGATTTTGTTGGTCAACTTTGGATGAACCATAGCTCTTCAACCCCCCAAAATTAAGAAGGATGCATGTAAGCATACTTAGAGACAAAAAATGGTTATGTTACAAGGACCTAAAGGTTTTGTATTCAATGATGAAGGAGAATAATAAGGTTGTATCCATCTCGGGAAGAAATTCAAGGTTGGTTGACTGTGAAGGAAGGTGAGTTTTCTCGATGGGAAACTCAAGGTACAAATGCCAATGTGTAGCGATGGAAGAGTAGGTATATATACACTGATATGCATGTAATTTTCTTTGTTGAACTTCCTTGTCTATTGTACGAATGGTTGAAGAGGAAGACTGCTACTAATACTACTTTGAGGCCACAAGAACCCTTGATTTGGGATCAATTCATGATTGATAAGGTTAAGAATTTAGATAACAAGTGGACTTGAGCCATCAGTTTATGGTTTTCTCAGGTGAAGGAATGGTACATAATTGAATTTATTGTCAATTACATTTATTCTTTCAAAGAGGATGAAATAAATTTCACAAAAGGTCCTAGGAGAAGGTTTCTAGAAGAAATCCCACTCTGGACAAAGATGTTGTTCATGGAGAAGGGGATGATGCATATGGATCCCAACACGATGGTAGAGTAGACTTTCTAGTGATAGGGCAGGTGAAAATATGGGGGAAAGGTGAGAGAGGAGATGGATCTGCTGAGAAGGATACTGAAGTTGGTGAAATGAGGTGAGGAATAGGATGGACCTAGAAGAGCAGAGGAGAGGGAGAGAGAGAGAGAGAAAATTTATTCAAAAAGAGTTAATTCAAGGAGGAGAGTGGAACAAAGAAGTGGAATCAAGATAACAAGGGGTGCACGATGAGGGTTTAGGCACAAGATGAAGAGTAAGGAGACTACACCAGGAGGAAGTATGGTAGAGTGTGTTGTGCCAGAGAAGAGCACAATTGTGAATAGGTCGGTGAAGAGGCATGGTGTTGTGAGTAGGGTATCTAGTGGAGATACCAATACTAGTGGTACTAGGGGCCCATAAGATGTATTCCAAACACCTTGGCTATTGCAGAGTGCCACAAATTCAAAATAAGAGGAGACACAAAGTAGAGGCATGGACCTAGGAAATAAACATGAAGGACCCTAGAGAGAAGGTGAAGAAGAGTTAGCAATAGAAAATGGTCTTGCATGGATACAAGTAAGAAACTCTTTGGGTTTCCTTACAATAAATGTTAGAAGAAGATGCAATTATCCCCCCTTGAACAACCCCCCTTGTGCATTTGTATCCAATAAGAAAGGACAAGAGATAGCATGATGATTGGAGTAGAAGAAAGAGTAAGAGAAGAAATAAGTGAAGCAATGAGTGAAAAAGAAGACAAATTCATTGCTACTTTGCTAAGAATAGTATCAGTAGCAATATCCCCGACACCCAATAGTTATTTAGGAGGACATAGTTTGAGATTGAGGATAGAAAATCAAGATAGTACATTGATATTACATGTGTTCCATGGGACATTTAAATATGATGCAAAGAAACATTATCTCACATGTGAGGCCATATGGTTTGTGAAGAGGATCATAGAAAAGGCATTGAATATTTTGCAACCGGAGACCATGTTCAGGGACAGAGCATTGATGCGGTACACCAAGTATAAGGCCACTACTCCAGTGAAACAGATGGGATCCCAGACAAATCAAGTTAGATATTCTTAAGGAATTACATAATCCTAAGTCAGAATATCAATGCATTATAAATATTAGGGAGATTAAGAAGAAACTGGGAGAAACCATGTAGGATTATGAATAGAGGCTCAATATTTTGTTGGATAGGATGAAGTTGTAGATGCAGGACATGTAGCATAGGGAATGGTTCATTGCAGGGTTGATTCCCCATATCAAAGTTTGTTTTACCCTACAAAAGGTGACTAGTTAGGAAGAAACGATGGCGATTGTGATGCACATAGAGGCTACACCAGGAGGAGGAGAGACATCGGTAGCCTTGGTGCAAAGATAGTATCAGTTGGCCAACCCAATGATGAAATTGTAGGATATGGAAAAGGAAACATTCATGCATGAACATGTATGGTGTACAACGTGCTAGTCAGAAAGGAACCGTAGAGATGAGTGTCCTACACTAGGAAGTTATATCGAAATGGGTGCACAAAATCCATTTCTAGTTTCACCTTAGATGAAATGATGTGAAATTTGTAGATAGTGGGGCCATATACCACTTTGTTTCCCAACATTGGAGAAATATTAGAAGATGCATCATACTGCATTTTGTGAATTCTATAAATCCATGGGACATGATGTGAGCAATTGTTAGTCACTCCAGTTGATGCAAGACCATACCCATGATCTATTATGGGTCAAGAGGAATATAAGGTTGATGATCATGGTGGTTTTTAGAGAGGTGGATATCAAAAAGGTCTCAAAGGAATATATGGACACAATCAATGAGGAGGATACAGAGGAGGGGGAGGTAGACCCCCCACTTGTTTTAAATATGAAGAGATATTCCATGTGTCAATATTTTGTAGCAAACGCGTGCTCTCTATGGGTACTTCTACATCCCCAAGCATTTTACAAAGGATTTCTTTGAATTGTTGAAGAAGTGGGAATAGAAGAAGGAACATTGCAACACAATGACGGCAGAGCTGCATGGGAATTAGAAAAAGGATGATGAAGTTGATGTATGGGTGATAACCCAAGTTAGAGAAAAGATGGGAATGGAATTTTCACATGGTGAAAGCTCAGGTCAAAGGTTCGAGGGGAAGATAATAAAGGAGATGTATCCCCCTCCTAATTTTGATGTTGTTCAACAAAAGCAATTTTTGCATGACGTGTAGCGGGTGATTGAGGAAGAAAGAGCGCAAGAAGAAATACAACACGTAACACATAGGTTTCTTGAGGAGGCCTAGATCCATAAAGAGGTATAATGAGCGACATAGAAGTATTCGGAAGAGGCCCTTTTCCATGAAGAATTAGGGCGTGCCATGTAGAGGTATTTGGAGGAATTTTGGGTATGTAAGGAAATACAATGTATGATGCAGATGTCATTGGAAGAAGTGTGCAGACAAGAGGATACATGATGCATTGAACAGAGGTAAATAGAGGAACATGTACATGAAGATCTTAATGCCATAACATGAGAAGAAAAACTACACGACTTTGGTCGAGAAACATACATTGAGGAGAAAGTAAGTAACTTATTGCATTTCTATTTAAGATTGTTAAGAGATCCTGATGTTGTGGAAAATATGACACAGATGTTAGCAATATGCATCGGGGAAGAAGGGATAAATAGATCTATATCATCCCCCCAAGTAGAAAGGGATGTGTGCCAGGTTAGTAAAAAGAAGTGCACATGAAGAGAGTTCGAGATGAAAACTAAACTTAGTAGTTATGAAATGGATGGGTTCATGCTATATCTGGGTTCTGATGTGAACATCCTTCAAAACAAGTCATGGGAATTGATGGGTAAACCAAACTTGGTTTGGTCACCCATCTATATTCAGTTGGAAAATTAGTTGAGATTATACCCTATAGGAGGATTTGAGCAAGTCGAACTAAAAATAGAGGGGGTAAATATGAAGGATGATTTTGAAGTGATATAGATCATGTATGATTGTGATCCATATCATTCCCTACTTGTAATTTATTGGGAATTCAACAACAATGTTATGTTTAATATTAAGAAGCAACAAATGGCATTTGACACTAACACCCTGCACATGATCAAACTGTTGGATCCTAATGAATGGGATAGATACAACAAGCTAGTGGATGAATATCTGTGGAGCTCTGTTATTGAACATATCCACAACATCATGAGGCCCAGGGAAGATTATGTCAATCCCATAGTGGATGGGGAACTGAGTTGGAGGAGAATGAAGCCATATAATATTGATTCAAAAGATGCCATGGAGAGGTGGCAGAACAATCTTTATGAAGATTCGATAAGGAGATGCACTCGCATTACCATGGAAGTGCGCAAAGAATATTTCGAGTCCTACCAGTTTGATGGGTCAGATCCAGTGGATGTGTTTATTTCTTGGATGCAACACATTCCCAAACACCACTAAGTAGATTCTATTGATATAGTTTTCATAAGAATACTTGCATAATGGTGGGTCTTTCATCTATAACATCTTCGAGAATGGGAAGATTCGGAGGATCCACAAGGAGAGATATTCATGCCAAAGGTGGATATCCATCAGTATATGTGTTCTTGTGAATGATGTTGGATAGAAAAGTAGTCACATGAGGTGTGAAGCCAATATATGAAGTCCCAATGCACACAACCGATAAATCACTTTGTCTCCCCAATTCCTCATTTTTCTAATGGAAAAGCAAAGGAATCTCCTTCACAAAGGATGGATATGACTACTAAATATGATGAAATCAAAAGAATGTCCACCCATTCAATCCTGCCCAACCCCATTAAGAGAACATATGAGTTGTGCATGAGTAAGGAAGTAGTGGTTAGTCATCAGATGCCACCAGATCTATATGGGTCGATTCCGGTTCCTCCATGGAGCAAACTAAGTGGTTGGGCATGTGTGAAGAAGTGTCCCGATGATGTAGGGATTTTTCGAGGATTTTTCGAGGGTCATAACTTTTGATGAGGTTATCTGTTTCGCATGAAATTTTACGAGGAGTTGCATCTCAAAGATTTCATTTTCGTGTCGATCGGATCTATTTGATTGGACATCGTTTCGACACTTATTCAGGGCCAAATTCCTTCATATAAGGCCTCAAATTGGGGTTTTAGTGTTTTTACAAGAATTTTTAATTTTTTAATTATTAGTTATCTCTTAGTTTATGAGATTAATCAGAAAAGCGAGTTGACAAATAGTTTAACACTAGTTAGCTCTTAATTAGTGTCCAGTTTTAGATTCATGCGAGAATTTTCTAAATTTAGTTGTTTTTCTAAAATTAGATGTTTTTGAAAATCCCAGATAGTAGTTATAAGGGGTTGAACTTCAATTGTAATAGTTCAAATGGAGAAGGAATAAAAGAGAGTTATTTTTCCATTATCCTGTGTTTTCACGGTTTATTTTATCTTGTGAATGAATATCACACTTTGGCTACATCACCCGACCTGCCCAGGGTCACTGCGACTAATTAACCAAGGGTGAACCAATGCAAGGGTGCATAGGAATCATGCGTGTTGTCCCTAAAGAATAAGACTCACACATGTACGTGAACGTCAACATCATACTTAAATTACAATGGCCAAAATCTTTTGATGTCATAAAAAGTGACATATCAATTGTATGGTACTTAGGCAATATCCTATTGTGATGGTACCTGGTGATAAATACTAAGATATCTCCTAGATATTGCACACGTTTGACAACAAAAAAGGATGGACATGTTCTATCAATGCAAATGGGCATGCAGATGGTTGGCATGGCTTGAAAATCTAGAATTTCAATGAGGACAAAATGCAAAACACTCTCTCATTTACTTTTGGAGGGACTGATAGGACAGTAAAATATTATTGTTCCAGTTGTAGGGTTCAAAGAAAACCATATAGCATTTCAAGTTATTAACGACTTGGTGCATTCACCCATAGTTGTACCACTGTACTCACCTAGAAATGTTCCTCTCCTCACATTAATACTCTCCTAATTAAGCATATCCATTCCTATTTATTTCCTATG
This sequence comes from Picea sitchensis, assembly GCA_010110895.2. Classification (NCBI taxonomy): domain Eukaryota; kingdom Viridiplantae; phylum Streptophyta; class Pinopsida; order Pinales; family Pinaceae; genus Picea; species Picea sitchensis. The sequence goes on from SNQJ01S0003239.1 coordinate 126,438, forward strand.
AGAAGGATTCCCGAAGTTCATAATCATGGAAGAGGAGAGAAAAAGAAAGCAAGAGCATAGTATCCACATATTAATGCTAGAAACAATCCAACTTAGTAGGAATAATGGTAATGGCTTCATCAAGTAGGCCACAGGGCCATACAAAATCAAATACAACCCAAGATCGATAGATACCATAGCCTTTGTTACCCTGAAATGTGAGCTCTACAAGATCTCGTATGGGAAAAGTGAAAGAATTTCACTTCGTCGATTATGGTGTTAGAGACTCTATGCAATTTCCATCCTTGATATTTCAAAATTATTCAAAGTTTTTTCATAGTGCAGATGGTAAACAACTGGTCCTCGCCCAAGACTAGGCCAAACCACTTTTTTAGGATGGCATATTGTCCTTGGTTGATTTCCCTCACTTTGGCAATGGGGGTTTGGTGACCATATGTGTTCATTTATTACTTATGCACCTACATGGTGGATACCTTTGGTTGTGGGGAAAATTTTTGATTGGTGCAGCAACAGTCCAGAGGTTTCTTGAATTACCTATGCATGGGGAGGAACCTAAAAAAGTGTTGACTGCTAAAGATGCTACCCAGGATGATGTGTATGGAAATTAAAACACATGTTGAGTAACACGTCGGGTGGTGACCTATGAAATTAATACTTGGTGAGATTTTTTTCCCACCCATTTTATCTCTTGTAAAATATTTGCAAATGTATGAAGGAGGAGTGTCCAATTGGGGTCATCATAGCAACTGAGTGGTGTCTATTATATGTCCAAATTCCTTGGCAATGTTATATCCTTAATGAATTCATTGATGACTATATGTTATATGTTATTCCTAGAACTTTGGGAAGGACTTCCACTACAATTGGATCTTGTTTCTTCTTTCCATGGTTCTCTGGAGGCCCCCTTTAGGCTTTGAATGTGCTACTAGGAGTGGCCTTCTATTCATATCTCCCTGATTCCTTCCATTGCATGTAAGTTCAGATCCTTCTATTGAATGATCCAATGAAAAGTTATTTCAAAATTGGTACCAACAGCTTATCGAGGAAACTGATTCATAAGTGTGCATCCCACATAGTATTATTGACAACTATGTTAGCTACCTTGTGCTTGAATGTAATTTTCATAAAATTTATATATATCCTAGAGATGAATATGGGGATGAAATGGTGTTGTTTCCTTTATACATAATGAGAGAGGATATTTAGAAAGGGGTAGTTGAGTGGCCGATGCATTTAGAGCCAGTCCCAGATGAAGAGATGGACACTCTAGAAAGGTGCACTAAGCATAATCAAGACCAAAAGTGGGTCGAGGTTTTGCGGTTGGAGGCACAATGCATGGTCCCCATTAGAGGGGGATACAAGGATAATGCATCGTCCAAAAGGGATCGAGACACATGTTGCAATGGAAACCATTGCGACCAAAACTAAATAAATTGATGTTGATTAGGCTGAGTAGAAAAACAAATCAGAGCTAATCACTATTGTGGCTGATAAGGCCTTAATATTTTATACTCAATGGAAATACATGCAGGTCGTTGTTGCCCACTTGATCAATAATTCATAAGTAATGGACTTGAATTCCCCTTAGGTCACAACAATCGATGTTGATGACATTGTTCACCTAATCCAGGAACTTCATAACACCCCCAATGAGTCTGATATCTAATTCAAGGATTTCTTTCAGGAAATCATGAAGAAAATTTTGTTTGTCACATACATCAGTACATCGGGAACTTAGCTCAAGGAAGATCCAAATAATAGTGGTGGGGGCCTATTGGCACCTAATTTTTTTGGGTAAATATTGAGGAAACACACAAATAAAGTTGTGAGCATCTAATCCAATTTTGGCACTCACTCAAGAAACTACGTAGTAGGTGATAGGAGGTGTGTTCATGCCAATTCAAGTTTTTCTAATGTGTGTCAGTTCAAGTTCTTCCAATGTGCGACAATCTGAGTTTTTTTATGTGCAATAGAAATTAAGAAGACACCACCTGCACGCTAGAATCAAGAAAAGAATCTTTGAAAAAATATTCCCAAATGATTACTTCATAAATCATGAGATATCGTTGAGTGGTAAGGAGGTGATATAGAAAAGTAGTTAATATTTCCACAACTCCAAAGAGGGTACATGGAACACATGTGGGTGATAGAAGCATGCAAGATTGACAGTCAGAGAAGTGAGTGGGACAGAACTGAAAGTGACAGAGCACTAGAATGGAGAGGAAGATATAAGGGATCTACGATAATAGAAGGAGAGTTATTCATTTTAGATATCTAATTGGCTATCTAGTGTTGTTGTTGTCAATGTCCTTAAGCTCACTGTGAGCCTATGTTTTGTATTGTCTCTAGTTGTGAGTCTGGGTCTATAAGATCTGCACAGTCTAAAGGAAATTGCATGGCACTATGGAATGCAATACGAGGAAAATGTATAAGAGTGCAGGGCTTCGTTGCCATCAATTGATGAGTTGCTTAATGTACGCTTGTGATTGGTTAACTAAAGATAATAAAGATACAATAATTATTGTCTTATGATGTGTTATCATATGTCAAATGAATGCTTGTGTTGTTGTTACATATTGTTAGTCATTAAATAGATTAGAATGTATTGTATGAATTCCAACTGGAATGAATTCTTATGTAATTATTCCTTCATCACTGACACAATACCATATGGTCTTTGTGATTCTCATGTTGTCTCAAGTGGGACCTTCTTTAGTCTTTGGATGATCATTGATATGATGGTTCTTTAGGTTTTTTGTTAGTCAACTCTTTATTAACCATGGGTCTTGAAGCCCCCAACGTTAAGAAGGATGCACACAAGTGTAGTTAGATCCAACAAGGCTCTTTCTTATTCTCATAGGGATTCTTTCGATGCCATTTAAATATGAATGTTTATATGCTGATACAGGTGGAATCCTTATTATTGATAGTATTTTATATTTATTATTTACTTATCATAGGGAGCTCAACATCATACATTGCCTTGAAATTTTTTGCATTGCATGAAATTTTTGTTATTATATATATGGAATAGTTGCGCTATTTTCATCGACTTGAAATCAACTAGTATGATTCAAGGATCAATATGACATAATACCAGTATGCCCGAGATCTACTTATCAGGTTTTATATGATAGATTGTAAATCAAAAACATCACCATTTCTTTCTTCGGTGATCCTTAGGGATGGGTGTACTACACCTTTGGTGGATAGTACTAGATACAAGTAGTTGGTTGGGAGTCTTATCTACCTCACTCATACACAAGATAACATTTTTTATGCAGTTTGATTGGTTTCTAGTTACATGCAAGAACCTCATGAGATACACTGGAAATATATTAAGAGGATTATTTTGTATGTGAAGGGTACTCCTAGTTTTGGAATTCATTATTCTATAGGAGGCACATTAGATCCTCTTGGTTATACGAATTTATATGTGGTTGGATATGGAACTGATTGCAAGTCCACATCTCATTATATTTTTAGTTTTGGCTCAGGTCCTATATGTTGTTCAAGAAAGAAGGTGTCAAGTATTTCTTTATTGTTGATGTTTTGGGCTGCATCGGGTATACATTCTCCTCAGATTGGCCATGTGACTTGGCTGAGGAAAATGGCCCTGGAATTGTATTTTTCCTTTATCATGTGACTTGATAAGGACCAACAATGACTTGAGGCACATATTCATCAGGAAAACATTCTCCTCAGATGGCCATGTGACTTGGATAAGGAGAATGGCCCAGGAAATTGATGTTCTCCATGTATTAGCATCAGATAGACATTCTCCTTAGATGGAAATATGACTTGGATAAGGAGACTGGCTTAGGTGTAGTCTCTATCCTTGAACATGTGACTTGACAAGGAATGATAGAGACTCGATGTGATATATGGGAAATGAACACATCAACTAGGTGCATGACATAGAAGATTACATCAACCAACATCAAGGATAACCTTTCTAGAAAATAAGAAGTTTGAATAAGACAATACTATGTCCATATAACCATTAAATAAACCCCATGAATCAATTGAATACCTAAGAAGAGAAGTCAACCTCCACAAGTAAAAGACAGAAAACAATAAAGTAAAATTGAAGACCCAGGAAGAGAAGTTGACCCCACATGAAAAAGACATGTGACTTGAAAAACATAAATAAATGTTCATTTTATTTCATTTGATACACTCACTCACTCATCTCTCACTCAAGAAAGAAGGCACAAGTTTCAATAAGGCTTTATTTGGGGTAATATTCAATGCAACTTGAAGTTCTTGGTATTCTGTCTTGGGCACTACCTCTTGTGAGTTTTGCGAGGCTTGGGAGGTGACTCTTTGATATCTCTTAGTCTATTTTGGTGTTGATAAACTTGTAATCTATTGAATTGATTATTCTATAAAAAAGGTTGTTGGGTTTTCTCCCAAGGTTGGGTTTTCTCCCAAGGTTGGGTTTCCAGGGATAAATTCTTGTGTTCTTGTGTTTACTATGCATGGTTAATATTTATAGATCTTGTTATTTTCGCTGGATTGTAACAGTTAATATTTTAAGTGTATAGTTATTCTATGATAAATGTGGCATTAAAGTAAATTTTGCATTGAAATTATAAAACAATAACTATCATATCTGAGAATAAAAAAATTCAGCATTTATCATCCATAGAGGCAGAGTACAACAGAGCAGTGAATGCAATTAGATAGGCTATTTTGTTGCAGGGTATTCTTAGATATTTTGGTATATAGTTACACCATTCAACTATCATATGTCATGACAATCCAAGTGCTATTCAAATTTCCAAAGATTTAGTACAGAGGAAGAGGAAAAAAACATAGAGATACACATGCACTGCATTTGGGGGCTCATACATGACTAATTTATTGCACTACAATACTATCCATCAATGGATTAGGTTGTATACATATTCACCAATTCCTTCACAGAGCAGTGGTTTAGAGACTTGCGAGGACACTTGGGAGTGGTGGACACGTCAGAGGAGACTTCCTAGTATTATCATCATCATCCCATTTTGAGGGAGGGTGGGTGGGTTTACCATAAGTTTTTCCCTCTTTCGTCACTTCATGAGGATTTGTTTCATACTTTGGTACCTAAATTGGCATATTTTGGTCGAGACCCAATTTTTTTCCCCTTATCTTCTCCTAGTTAGGCCTATGGCGGGTGTTAGAGAATATTTTCATCTATTAAGCTTGAATTTCCCACCTAGGTGATGTATATCTTGGTCTCATGAGTTTAATGTTCAATATTTTACCAATTTTTAACATCTCATCCTTGAGAACGGTCTATCCATATAATTAAGGGGAAATCTACTTTACAATCTAGTGAAACTACCTTTTTCTTATTTTCCAATCTTTTGGGACTTTAGAAATCACTCTCCTCTAATTTTCTCACTTTAAGTACAACTAGATTTACTAGGTTCATGCATCTCACTCATGCAATTTGAATTTATTCTCTATTAATTCGAATTGCCTCATGTACTATGGTTCTCTAGTTCTTCATTTTTAGAGTAATTTATTGAGATTTTAATTGTGTAGTTAAATAATCTTTTTCTTATCGCTCTCTCATTTCATTATCTATTGCAAATATCTAAGACTATTGCTACTCATTCATATTCCTAGATCCACTTAATTTTTTTTAGGTGATCATCAAATTTCATAATCTAAGCATGGTCCAATACAATACATGAATGCAAATACAACCAAATTTTTTTCTCATACTGGTATAATAAGGAATATAATATTCTCATATGATGGTCCACATTTGGTGAAAAAATGTATCATACACTAAAATGAATCTAAGGTTTAATAGTTGGCTCTAACTCAAGGACATGTGATCATCCAGAGAGTGCATGAGAACTCTAGAATATGTAAAAATTGTAGACCTAAAACATTCTCAACCAAATGGATACTAAATACATGGGAGTGTATAGGAACAAGTGCATTTTCCCCTTACCTATAACATAAATAAATCCATGCGTAAATGAAATATAAGTCCAAGTAAAAGTTAGTATCACCATATCTCAAAGGATAATACATACGTGTAAACAACATTCAACCTTTTATTCTGAAACAAAAGAAAATGCGAAAAAAAAAACAGATAAGGGGAAAGGATAAGAAAAATCAATATGGTACAAGGATGCCCAATAGCATCAGATATTGCCTTCATAAAAAAAATTAGAACTTTCCCATTCATGAAAAATGAAAACTTATCACTTCCCATATGACTTAGATAGAAAGAATTATCACTTGCGCATATTCAATTTCTTAAGGACCCAACAAAAGATGTTTAAAATTACCACATTTACCTGTATTTTTTATTATTTTGTTCCACAAGAGGACAAGGTCATCCTTATGAAAACTTTTTTGGTTAGCCTTCTGACTAAAGATATTTTGTGTCTCCTCTTAGCATTGTACTAAATTATCAAAGGAACTTTTTTGGTCCCATCGAGTTCGATATGCTAGTTTATTCTAGTATGCAATAACTCTACATCGGAGGATAAATAATTTGTTGTCATATAATTTTGGATATTTATATGAAATAGCTATGTTACATACATCCCATACACTAACTCAAATGGAATCTTTCTTCGTAATTCTATCATCCCATAGAGCATACTTTATCTTACTATTCCAACTTTTCTTGGTGTCCCCCACTATCTTCTTAATAATGGTCATCAAATTATTTTTACTTGACTTAACAATACCATTTCCTTTATGGTAGGAGTTGGAGGAGTGGGATATGAAATTCCATGATGACAACAAAATGTTGACAATCTTGCGGAACTTAAAGATTTGGGATTGTTGGTGGTAATATTTGTTGGAATTCTAAAAGAAGTGATGATTATTTATTATAATAAATCCATGAAAACCTTATCTCTAGAATTCTTGGTTTGTATATATTCAACCTACCTAGGAACTTCCCCTATCACTAGATGCAAAGGAGGGTTTGCAAACTTCTTTTTTCTTATAAATAGATGACTAGGTTGGCATGACCTGACAAACCTATGGACATATGAAAATATGGTAGGACCATAGTAACCACATCTTAGAATATTGTGAGTGGTTTTTTTTACAATGTGATATCCACCACATAATACTTTGTGAAACTCATCCATTAACTTTATTTCTACTTCAGGGTCAACTCATATGAGAATAAATCCATCGTGATTTCTCCATCCAAGGAATTGCTTGATGAAACAATACTTGGAGGTGTTCAATCTGAAATATATTTTCTTATCATTTGGAAGGTGTCTTGGACTTGTAAGTTTCTTGATATATTAGATGATATATGTGTATCAATCATGATTTTCTAATTTTTCAATCCCTACAAAAATTATAGGGCTGACTCATCCTTCAATCCAAGAGTAACTTCATTTCCTTTGGACATCATTTTAGCTAATCCTTTTCCTTTGATCAAGTGAGTAAGATTAATTTCGAAATCATATTCTTGAATATTAGCTACCCTCTTAACTCTAGTTCCCAAGAACTATTTTTGAGTTAAAATGTCTTTTACAACTAGATGGGGAACATAGAAAATAACTTTGGAATACCCAATATATGTTTTGAAATGCTTCAATGATCTGACCAAAGTGTATTATTTCTTTTCCATAATTTCATATTTTAAATATGAATCCCTGAGAACATTACTCATAAAGGAAGTGAGTCGTTCTTCACCTTGATAATTATTTTGTTGTAACACACCTACAATTGTATACAATTGCATAGTTATAAGCAAAATAAAAAAATTGAAAATTCTTTGATAATTTGGACTTACCAATACCAAGGATTTTATGATCACATATTTTATAACTTCAAAATTTGTTTTACTATCATTGTCACACATAAAATCTTAATCCTTCTTCAACAACTTGGTTATAGGCTTGATGATCTCAACAAAATTTTGGATGAACTTACAGATGAAATCAAATTTTCATAAGAATGATTACAAAGATTTGAATGATTACAAAGATTTTTTTATTTTGGGGTAAAGTAATTTATTTAATTCCCTTTATCCACTCAATTTCAACCTTTACCCCATATTTTTAAACAATTTTGACCAAGAACGTTTCCTTCAATAACCCTAAATATTGACTTTGAGTTCAATGAAATTTTGAATTTGTGGCACCTTTCAAGTACTTCTCTGAGATGCCCAATTTGATATTTTCCTATCTTTTGTAAATGTTGTGAGATCATGTTGGTAAATATCCATTATCTTTCCCATAATGTATCTAAATGCATAATCCATAGCTCTATCAAAAGTGACACATTGATTGAGAAAACCAAAAAGAATCCTTATATATTTTTATGTTCCCCAAATTTTGGTAAATAATTTCTTGTGTCTATCATATTCATTTACCCACACTTGATTGTATCTTGAAAATTTGTCCAATAAAAATAACGTTTATCATCATGTATTGATTCTTTGCAAAAGATATTCCATGTTCAACATTGTATAATTATCCTTCTTGGATGCCACATTGAGATTTCTAAAATTCAAACAAAGTATTATCTCACCTATCTTCTTTCTCACTATCATAGTATTGGACACCCAAGTTGAATGCCTTGAAGGTGCAATGATATTTACATAAAACAATTTATGTGGTTCTTTCTAAATGAGGGGAACCAACTTTAGATTGATCCATCTCAATTTATGTCGAAATGACTTGGTGCCTTCCTTCAAGGGTATCATATATGTTGAATTACATCTCCCTTGTAGGTATTCAATTGATCATAAGAGAAAGGAAACACATATATGAATTTCTGGATCAAGTCTTCAATCTCTTTGTTTTCTCCACATGAAGTTCATTTACCATTCTTTACCATATTTGTATTTTCTAAGGATCCAAAGTTTATTTCCATATACTCATTTGGATTAACCATTTATCGCTTCTCCTTATACATATCATATATGTTAAACATATTTTCAAGGGATAGACGTTCAACTAGAATCATATTGTATTTTAGTTTCTATTATGATCCTTCTATCCAATCATTCTCATTCTCAAAACATTTCTGCAAGTTGTTCATAAATTTGATAATTTTTGCATCATCATCAAAATCCTACTAGTTGACAAAGTTATTTGGAATCAAAGGTCTAAATATGATTTCCAATTTTCCTTTCTTTCATCAAATTTTCACAAAATTAGAGTGTTAAGGTAGAAATGACAAGTGCATCGGATTTTATTTTAAACATTCTATTCTATGCTTCTAAATACAAATCATGAAACCATTATGTGGCATTCCAAACTGCATTCCTATACCTTTTCATCCCTTCATTTTTTCATGCAAATTGAATTTTTACTTGTAGAATTATTATATCATAATCACCAATAATATTTAAATATTTAATTCTCAAATATCTAGCCATATTCAAACCAAGTAAAGTTCTTCATATTATGCTACATTGTTATTTCCATAAAATTCCAAAGGAAAATTATAACATGATATAATTCCCTTGGGATACGTGAATAAAATACCTACACTAATACCTCATTAGGACTCGGCCCCGTCGAAGTTCATATTCCACATCTTTTCAATCTCTTCCTAAGGATCTACTTATGTCGCTAGCATGATGTAGGATTTGAAACCATCTTCATAAAAAACCAATCCATTACCAGGATCTCATCGGTCTTCTATGTATTATTAGTGTATATTTACCAATATGTATTCATAAATGGGAACAAAAGCATAAGATAGGTCCATTTATATGCTACCTGCAAGATCAACAACCCACTTTTGAGATAATAGCATGCCCCAAGAATGCAGAACATCAATGACCACCAAGCCCATTACTAAAGAAAAATTTGGATAAACTACCAAACTTACATGAATATCTCTAAGGAATCCACATCCTTTTAATTCTTTGGAGTCCATCGTGAATATATTTTTGTAAGGTATAGAAGTTTTTAAAACCAACCTATTCATCACAATAAGCAACATCACATTGGTTGAATCTTAAGAGTTCAACATAAAATTGTTGGAGAAATCAAATGGCTTGAAAGAATTTTTAGTCCAACGAGCATCCTTTCGAACTTACATTAGGAAACTTGAGTAAAAAAATTATCTTTGAATATCTTCTAAAGATTCAAATCCTAGTTGATTATTCACTTCCCTTATATTAAGATTATATTTGCTTATGTTACAAATGGAATCAAGTTTAGGAATAAGAGGAAGCTTAGCTTAAGTGTTCTATCTTGTGGCATATGTTTTTGTTGTATTGTGTTTCATTTGAGTCACAAGATGAGAAAAATAAGGTTAGCAATAACAATAATCTCATCAAGATAAAAATATAAGAGAACCCACCTACAACCCATGAGAAACCATAAAATGGTTCAAGCTTGTTGGAATAATGTCATCTACAGAAACACAATCATAAGTTTATTTTCCATCAACAATGCGAGAAAATGTTATTTATCAAATTAGAACCCTTGTAATATCTCCACTTGTGGTGATAAGGAGGTACGTGAACTTGGGAAATGCACCACTATCACCTCAATATCTTTACCCTTCACTTTAACCCAGCTCCTAAAATCCATGGGGGGTATCCCAATCTAGATCAAGTAAACCTATCGAATAAGTCATTGTCTTGTAAAATATTCACTTCAACAAACAACACCTCAATATACAATTAGATAGAAAATTTCCAATAAGTAATAAGATTACTTAAAGAATATCCTATGGAAAAAAAGGGCACAAACCACCCCAATATAAAGAGGGTTAGGAGCTAATTATTACATTCTTAGCCTAAAATAAGATATAGCTTCCGCATTAAATACAAGATAATGTTGATAAATTACAATCTTAATCAATATGCAGTCATGAACTTTGCACAAACTTGTAATAATGGATGGTGAGCCCCCCTACAGTTTTACCAAGAGAATCTCCCAATAAAATATAAATACAATTAGAAATTGGGATACCAATTTCATAACCAGATATGTTATATAAGATTGAAAAACAATATAGAAATGAAGTATAGAATAGGTGAGGGTTACAATACACCTTTGAAGCACCTAACACCATCCTTTAGGGTTTCACCAAATTTTATTTCTAATGTTAAAAATTAATTTACAAATTTGAAGAACTCCTTAAATAATCCCACAAGATGTTAGAACAATCATTAAAGCACAATTAGGGAGGGAGGAGGGGGGGGGTTTTCCTTCTTAGGATTATACATTAATAGTGAAGCATAAACCCTTGTACAATATGTCTAGAAATAAGATATAACATTAATCACTGACTAGTTAATAAAGGGATATTTTTGTATGTTTTTTTGTTTTATTATATATTTTTGGTTTTTTATATTTATAAAGAAAGAAAGAAAATTAATTTTTATTTTATAATTTTGGTGGTTTCGTTTTTGGAAATTAGACTTGGTTCCTTGTCTCCACTTAGGTATTTATGGGGTCAAGAATTATTCCCCCCTAATAATTGGTTATCCAAGGTTTATGGATTAGAGTGACACACTAGAACCTTACAAGAAAATATTTTCTTCTCTAGTCAAAAAAATTCATGAAAAGTAAGGCCCTACAATAAGGGTTTCCTCAAGGGAAAAGCCTTCACCAAAAAGATCAACTATAACTTGAATACAATAATTAAAAAACCTTTCAAGGAACCAAAAGGAAAAAATAAAGCAATGGATTAAGTACTTACAAAATTTAACAAGAGAAGAAGGAAGAAACAAACCATATAACATATTTTCTCTAGTTGGTTAAGTAACTCCTGAATTGGATCAATATTGATAGCTATGTAGAATTCTTGAACATTCACAATAATTTCTTTGATGCACCAAGAAAGAGAGAGATCCAAAATTTACACCAAAATTATGCGAAAAATATATTCTATTAAAAGGATTTTAAAATGATATCCAACAATTTACAATGATATCGAATGAGAGGAGAACCTCTTTATAGAGTAGGCTTCTACATCATTTTCATTCATTAATAATTCATTATCCTAGAATACTGAGAAAGGAGACTTGAGATCCACACAAATAAGGAGACTAAGTCAATATAAAATCAACTTATGGCACATGTGGAGAAAAATCTCATGCAAGAGGAACATCCCACAAAACAATGGGGACAATATTCTCTCCAAGGACATTGTTCCATCAAAAGAGTGATGTCAAGGCCTCAAAACAGGGAAGGGTATCCTCCCAAGCAATAAAGGATCCAACGTTCCTCTCCTCTAGGAATAATGAATGCATGAAAATGTGGAGAATTACCTCTAAAGTCGATTATCATCTCATAATGTGCTCAAGGAATCATCAATACTAGTATTCAAGGAAATATCAAGCCCTAAAATTAAGAAAAGGTTCTCCACGAGGCAAGGAAACTCAATCTCCAAGTCAAATCATGTACCAAAACATCCACGTGGATATCATAAACCCAACACTTGTGGGTTGGTCCTCATATCATTTGGAAAACACCTTCAAAAGTGGTGGAAGATAAGAAACATTCTAGGATCTCTAATGTTTCATGTGTAAAGGATGTCCATGTGTGCAAAAGAAGTTGAAATGTGCCTCAACGGATATGAGCAATGCTTGAGAATGTCTGTACTTCCTTATTAAATGTGAAACTACCTCAAGAGACATGAAATTGAGTGAACATGCGTAGAATCATCTCTGATAGTAGATGGAAAAAGTGTGAAGAATAGATAAAAGAGGGATCCATGATTAAGAATATAATAAGTGTGTTGTACATAGGTGTGACAATATTTACAAGGAGAAACACTATTACATCATAAACAAGGGGGTAAGAGACAATGTAACTCCACTATATAATGTGTCCTAGTATATCTAGCCTAAGATGGTTGCATATCTAACCTAGATCATAAATGATCGACACGGTGAGAGTTACGAGCACCAAGGAGTAGTTGACCATAGCCATAAAAGAAAAATACAATTTTGAAATGGGGACTAAAACGACAAGCCATGAACAGACATATGGAATCCAAAGATACTACATAGACCCCATGTCAATACATAATACATATAAGCATGGTTCTGTACAATACATGAGTATAAATACAACCACACTTGTCACTCATGCCGATACAATAAGACACATAATAGGCTTATATGATTGTCCAAATTTGGTGAAAAAATGTATGGTACATTGAGTTGAATCTAATGTGTAATAGAGAGCACTAGGGGTTTATTTTAATGCGAAAACTCCATATTATAGATTCATGGATGTATTCAACAAGAGAAGATCATTTTTTTCATTAACCCCATTTGCAAGCATAATTTCATCAATATTAAATTGGATAAAATATTTCAAGTTTCTGCATAGAAAATTCAAATGACACATGTTGAGGGTAAGAATTTTCAAATTTTTAAATATGTGAAGCTTACCATGGATAAATATGTGTTTATTTAATATTTTCATGATATAGATATGGTTGATGTTAACGAATTTTATTCTAGGATATCATTGATGGAATCAATTGGTACAATTAATATTAATGTGAGGGAAGATTTTATGAAGCTTTAGTATAAGAAAAACAAATCAGACCACATGATATGTCTATTAGTAAACAAGAAGTTCCCAAGGGGCCACATGAAGAAGTCAATATAGAGAAAATAATTGCATTACTTGCTAAGACATCAAATGAAAAGTCTAAGTCTGGATAAGAGGAAGAATCTATAGATGAAAATCCTTGAGAAGGGTAGAAAAAGGAAGAAAAATCTAGGAAGTTCAATGACTCAAACAAACCCCATGTTGAAAAGTATCAACAATAAGAACCAAAAGATTTAGCGTTAGAATTCAACTCAAGATGGATATTGAGTGAATCCTAGCACACCTTGTTTCAAAATGTTCAATAGGGGTTTTAAGATGGATAAATCCTTGCTCGGTTTGAAAGGAAATAATGATGTGATCAGTTAAGATCACTTACCTAGGTGAATCAAGTCAGGTAAATAAAACTAATGGATCGAGACTTAAAGTTTTAGGTGATGTGATTGAGAGAAGGGAAAAACAAAACTGATAAATTCACCAATAAACAAATCTTGTTCTTGATCTCCTTATATAGTAGAAGAATTAAACTTTATCTAGAAATCATTCCAAATAAGATTTAAGAAGAAGAAACACGAATGTGGCAAAGATTACTAAAAACCCTTTAAAGCAACCTTATCAACACATAAGCATTTGTCATAAGCTCATATAACATCAGCAGATTGTTTCAAAAGAAAACAAGAAGATGATAAACATAGAAGGAATACAAAATAACCATTAACTTTATTAGCAGTTGAAGTCTCTACATATGCAAGACAAATCAAATTAGTCTTTAGATATACAATATCAAGCAAAAACAGGATTGAACCTTTTCTTCCTCTACTTCATCAAATATATAGAGTTTTTCATCAGTTTCATACATTTATGATCGATATGATCTCTAGGGATATCTCAAAACTAACTCCTACAGGCCCTGAGGGTGAATGTTTTCCATATCTATTGATACATAGAAATAGAAAATAGTTACAACTTAGATACTATAATCTAGGCAATAACATTGCATAAAGATATCTCTTTCTTGATTCCACCTGGATGGTATGTTGCATCCTTCACATAATTCACCTGATCCTCTGTCATCCATCTGTTTCAACACTTTGACAATAAAGGATGACTGATATGTATTGCCATCCACCAAAACGCGGTTGTAAATAAACTTTTAAAGGGATCTCATACTCTCTCTTCAGATTCCACACAATATTCACCTCATCATCTGCCTTTCCCATCACAAAAATTCAATTATGTGCTTTCTTCTACAAAATCAACTGCTACAAGTCTTCTTGTAGTGCCAATATTTTTCCTGTGAAGAGTGTTATGGGAACTTCTTGTAGTGCTCTTTTAAAGCCTAATTTTAATATCCTTCATGCCTTTTTCTTTCCCATGTTATGGCCAATTATTACTCAAAGGGGGATAATACCTTAAATTGAAAAAAAAAGGCTTTCTTCAAGCATCCATCATCATTAGTCAAAAATAAGGTTTTGCATAAATTCTAAAGTTCTCAAATTGAAATTTCTCCCTAGAAGACAAATTTAGCTTCCTCAACTAACAGATCCAAATTGTTACCTCTTTTTTTCTTTGTTTCAGAATGAGTTGTCATTTTATTTGGCTTACCATATTCAGATTTCTTCAAAGGTTTTGGGCCCTTCTTGCTTTGTTTACTCTATTTTCTTGCAGAAACTTTGTCTTTCCCTGTAAGAGCCTTTTTGATTGCCGTTAGATCCTCTTTCTTTGGTTTCTTCTTCGCAGATCCAGTTTTAGAAACCTTCTTGCTCGTTGATGGCCCCACATTAGGGTTTATAGGTTCCTCATCGATTAATATAACCTTATCTTTGATTGTAGGGTTATACATGGCTTTGGATTTCAATCTGAATTTGTTTTGTGGCCTAGTGATCATTTTCCTTATCATAATTTTATATCTATCGACATCATATTGTGAAGAACTAGAACTAGGAGGAACAATATTTGGAATGGTTTCTTTAGGTTATACAGGGTTTGCATGTACCTCTATTGTTTCAGGTTCTTGAGTTTCAGTCAAGATCATAGGTTCTACTAACCTTTTAGTTTTTCAAATATAAATGTTTTGTGAATGATGGAAAGGATGCATACCTCCACCAAACGCATGAGAAGATCCTTCACCTGTTTGCAAACTGGTTGGAGTATTCTCAACTTGTTCATCTAAAATCTTCAAACTGGTATTCCTTTTATTATTCCTTGAAACAACATGTGGACTTGTGCTTGATGATTCTCTTTACATTGTTTCAATAACTTTATCAGTCGACTTTTGGGAAGGAGGATGAACTTCTATTTTAAACCCTGACTGGATCAAGAATTGATCCCATGTCCTCTATCTTTTCTCCATCTCTACTTTAATGAGTACCTTAATTAACCCTTGACGATAGATACCATGCAGGGGATTCTTGGGACTTTCTTGAATTTTCATGGCCATTTTATTTAGGTCTCTTAATAAATAATATGGAAGGCTCATGCTTTTAATTCATGACAAATGAAGGAGGAATCGTAGATGAAACAAGAAAACAGTAGAATAACTTCCTTCAAATGTGATATAGCATTTGAGAATCAACAAGGCCTCCACCCATTCATCAACTATCCAGTCCCTAGGAATACCCTTGGCCCAATTGGGATCTTTATGCTATGGTTTCAGGAATTGGTTGACATCCCCACCTGTGATTAATTTTTTCTTGAACCATTTTTCACCATCAACAAGGAGATTATAGGCTAATGCTATTGGATCCTCTGTAACATGCATAATGAGATTAGCAATCCAGACACTCTATCCATCAAATCCTTCAGCAAATGCTTGAGCTACATCATAGTGATAACCATCTAATTTGGTGCAAAACATATACCGATCAGTCTGGTCGAAGATATGTGTTTTTTTTTCATATGCCTCCATAATATCGGGTCCTTGAGGTTCCATTCTATTTACATGTCCACTTTTTTCCCATATCTACTATCACGACCACATGACTAGATTCTTTGCTGTAAGAGTGGGATATTCCTGCTATGTGGAGATAGATACAAGATTTCCTGGCTATATGGAGGAAGTTTAAATTGAATCAGCTTAAAGTAACAAAATAATATGCCAGGTTAAAGTAACTGTTTTTTAAAAAAACCCATCTGCATGATGTCCTGGATAACATATATGAACATGTGAAATTACTTCCACCTTTGCATGTTGTAATGTTGATTAGGTACTTGATAACCACCTTGAGTCTTTCATTCTGCCAAGTAGGACGATCCACGTCTTCAAACTCCTCCAACAATACTCGTGATGATGAAAAATAGGGACAAGCGGAAGTTCCTGTGGTGCCCTGCATAAACTGTCCTTTGGCATATTTTGGAAGGAAAAGACTTGAAAGCCATTATCGAATATTTGGTAATCATGAGACATAAGTTATGATATGACATATGACTATAATATTAAAACTAATGATGTCAAGAGACAATCATATAAACATGTGCATAACTCTTCCTATCCCATTTTACAAGACTAAGTATCTCTCATTTCTCTCCATATAACATTATTTTTATCCCCATGATAAATATTTTGAACCTTTAACAATCCTAATGATGAGGATTTATAACTCATAAAATTTTTTTTTTTAATCAATAAAATAAGAGATGAGATATAAAACTTTGCAGAACATAATGAGTGATAACACCACCTACACCACCTAGAGAAACAACAATCATCAAGGAAAGGGTGTGAACATAAACAAATTTATGGACCAACATGGAACTAGAAAGGAAAGTAGTATGGAGGCACATGAATGGTTAACAACATTGCATGGAGATATAAGAGTAGCACAATGACCCCATGGCACCAAAGAAGAAACAAGAATCAAGCTCAAGGTGGAAAGGACGCAGTTGGACCCTGTGTTCACATTTTGTTAGGATGGATGGATTTTCGTTCTTAATACCGATTTGCTACATTACTTTTTCGATCATATTGTATGGTTCATTTCTATGTTTTTAGGATGAAGCATTCAAAGGGAGATGGAATGAAGTGTACTTATGGGGGGAGTATGGATTACTTGGGGAGGTTACCAAGGGGAATAATAATATATACATGTTTGCATTGCTATGCATGGATTCCATCTCTAACAAATAATACCCATTTAGTTCTGTGAAAGAAATAAGTGTATGATGGTTTACTAGAAGGTTTCACCTACTAGAAAATTCCTACTCTAGAATTTTCCTAGGAGGTAGATCATATTATATAAAGAAATATAAGAAATGTGATGGTATGTGTTGTGAAGAATAGTGTAAGTGTATCAAGCATTTATTGTGGAGTATTTTCCTTCCTTACAAAATAATTCATGGTGTTTTCTGTAGATTATTGTGTTCATTCTTTTATTATCTATTGTGTGGATCTATTTTTCTTAAACTAATATCTATCTTAAATTTGCCTATTTATTGAGCATGCTACATATAGTCAAGCTTAATATTCCCCTAGGGTGGTGTTAGACAACTTGTTTATGGGGATAACATATATTATTATGTACAAGTACATAAGATTCACATTTTCCATGGACTAGCAATAAACCACTTATTACGTGGAAAAAAATGACAATTGTATATCAATTATTATGAATTTATAAATGTATTTTTACTTTTTCCATCTATTCATATTTATTAAAATGTATTTATTGACATAAATATTATAAAAGTTTTTTAAAAAAATTATAATAAATATATTGTTTAATAAATCATTAATTATTAATTAAACAAGTTTTGTAATGAAAAATGAAAAATACTATGAAAAATAAAAATATATTTAAAATGTTACAAATTGCAACAATATTACAAAATGAAACTCGGTATTGGATACAAAATGCAACGAAGACACAAAATTTGACTCAAAAAATGATGCAAAATGCAACAATGACAATAGATGGAAACTAAACTTGATGCCAAGATAAACTATGATGCTAGTTCCAACACTAGTTTGACAATATAGTAGACCAATGATGCAAATATGAACTGCGGAACAATGCGCATGTGTCATTATATGCACAAAATCAATGCAAATTGTGATTTTGACACGATGACAATAAAAAAAAAATAACACAACTATGATAGAAGGTATGACACCCCTAATTGCATCTGATTTTATTTCAAATCTGCATAGAAAAAGAAAAAAGAAATTAACAAAGGGAAGTGATAGAAAATTGTTATTCCTCGTGACCCTATTATAGTCCTGAGAGACAAAACCTTTTATAGGAAAAAAAATATCACTCAATAACCTATCTCAACAAAGTAAACACAGAGAGAAACAAAATGTTCCGAGTAGCAACAAAGCCAAGCCAGATAATAATATTGGTTGAGACATGGGAAAATAAAGAATCCTTCATATTCGATGGCATAGTGGTCACGAAAAAACAAATGGAGGCTATGTCCTTCCATATTTTCCATAATACGGTTTTGGCAACATAAATCCTCCCATTGGTAAGGTGTGATACAAAATGGCTCACTAACAAAGGGCCTATGTTTTTAATTTGTTTTGGTTCTAGTGATTGAGTTGTAGTTTTAATGGTCACAACCCTTTATTAAACAATTTTCATCACTTTTATTGAATTCCTCTTCCAATGATTTAGTGAAAGTCTTAGTTCAAGTCGTTTAGAAGGTGGAGTGTTGTGAATGTATAGGGATGGATCAATGTGAAGTGGAGGTGTTACCTTCACACCTCAAATAGAAATAAATGGCTAAGGTGAAGGAACTGGACCTAAACGAAATAAAGAGTGAATAAAGGGATGAGAAATCATGAGAGTGTAAGGAAGGAGTGATGCTATAAATGGGGATCCAAAACCATGCAAAAGATTGGGTGTGTGACAAATCACATGAAGGAATGGACCATACGGAGCATAGGACCATGTAGAATCTACATTCCACCATCTATGCTTTACAAGGGATAAGGAAAACACATGCAATGCAAGGGAGTTGTTGGACCTTTGCATCAAAACCTCTACTTTGAAGAAGAAGCCTTTCCCTCTACATAGACGAATTAAAAGATCTATAAGTTAAGGAAGGCAGATGCCTACCTCATAGAGGATGTAGCCACACAAAGTAGTGACATGTGGAGAGACAAACAAATAAAAATATTCCACGTAACATCCACATTAGAAAAGGTAAACCCAAAATAAAATAAATTAAAACGCAACACCTACAAAGTTCATTACAAGAAGCAGTTATATTAGGGGTTCCACTAGCAACATTTGAGGTGTTTGTGAGGAATATGGATAAGGCATAGTTCTTGGCAATCAATTCCTGGGGGATAGTTTATTGGCATTCCAAGGTGAAAGAGACCATTTGAGGGAGGTACTAAAAGGAAAGGCGAGATAATAAGAAAGGGGAGGCAATGATCTGAGATGGAATTGACATGGAGAGTTGAAGCTTAGGGAGTTAATTGAAGAAGAAGATTAAAGACTTAGAAAAATAAGTATGTTCTTAGACTGAGAGGATAAGGATGAGTGGATGAGGCCATCCATCTATAGGGAATGAAGATTATCTTAGATTCAAACTATAATATGTGAAATGTAGAGATTAGTAAGAATACATTTGAATCTCTATTTGAAAGTGTGTAGCTATAAACATTCATGAGGATAAAAAGAGCCAAAAAAGATTATCTTAGATTCAAATTATAACATGTGAAATGTAGAGATTAGTAAGAATATATTCGAATTTCTATTTGAAAGTGTGTAACTGTAAACATTCATGAGGATACAAAGAGGCAAAAAGGATATTTGTACTAGTTTTCCCAAAACGGATTCAATGGTGAAATCTTTGATGTTATTACTATGTATAGGGGTGATATATTTAAAAACATTTTTCTTCATTTAAACTATGGTCTACAAATAATACAAAATAAAAATTAATGCATGGTGAAATATAAAACATAGAGAAACATTTTTTATTTCTACAAATTAGTTAAGGTTTATGTTGGTGAATCACTTTAGTCATAAGATAAAAAATTATAGGTCATTCAAATTATCGTCTTTTACAACATCTCTTTATTTCTTTCTAAAATACTCCACTAGTTGACAAACTTTTATATCATCTTAGATTTCAATTCTTTTTCTTCTATCCAACAACAACTTCTCAATAGATTTCTCTTTTTTAGGATTGTTACTAGCATATTTCATATTTGTTCTCCACCAGTAAATTGCTCTTTTATCATCCCCTCTCAACATAAACATAATGATTAAGCATGGTCAATTTTAAGAATGTAGACATAGCAATAAATTACAAAACCTAGTTAAAATTGCAATCACCCTCACATACACACATAAAATCTAATTTTAATTTTAGATTGAAAATATACAACAAATTGACCTTTTATTCAAAAAAAAA
>SNQJ01S0003239.1:149211-164196 GCA_010110895.2 Picea sitchensis
TATATATTAATTAGATTCGTATATATAACTTAATTAGTCAACACTCTCATCCCATTAGTTAGCAAAAAGTTATATATATATATATATATATATTGATATTGATATTGGTATTGGGTTCAATATATATAGCTCACAATTACTTGTTATTTTCTAGTAATTTGTTTTGGACTTTCGGATATAATTTTTTGTAATTTATCTTTAAAGATTTCTTTTTATAAACTAATTGTGTTGAGATAGCTCTTGGATAACCATTTTAGTGGAACTTGTTATCCCTTGATACACACCCACAATATGTTAGACATGAGGAATGTAAAGAAATTAGTTTAGTCTCTCTCAATCAGTCAACACTCTCACCCTATTAGTTAGCACATTGAAGACTAACATGTTTTTGATCATTGTGCAAGTTTGTCATTGTTTCAATAACATTGAGAAGTTGAAGGGTAATCAGGATGAGGGTGGTAATGTATTATGTAAAGACTATCATAAGAGTAATAATATTGGGGAGGAAGAAGGTTACAATATTTACAACTCATATTTTAGCCATAACCATTTCTCGATTCCTAGCTTCCCTAAGGTTGATTTGAATAAGTTTGATGGTTTGGATCGAACTAGTTGGATTGGTCAATAGAGAACTACTTTTCCCTTCATTCCATAGAGTATGGCAAGTTTGTCATTGTTTCAATAAGATTGAGAAGTTGAAGGGTAATCACGATGAGGGTGGTAATGTATTATGTAAAAGCTCTCATAAGAGAAATAATATTGGAGAGGAAGAAGGTTATAATATTTACAACTCATATTTTAACCATAACCATTTCGACAATTCGATGCCTAGCTTCCCTAAGGTTGATTTGAATAAGCTTGATGGCTTGGATCCAACTAGTTGGATTGGTCAATAGAGAACTACTTTTCCCTTCATTCCATAGAGGATGGCCTATTAAAAATCCACAAACTTTATTTGCATGCTTTATCTAGGATACTATTTTTTTGTGATAGCTTACCAAATTGCATAAAATAGATACTAGGGAATAATGTATTGATATTTTAGATCAATTTTATTAGAATAGGGAATTTAACTCATTATTTTTTGAGTGATGCTTTATTAGTGGAATTAAGGAGGAAATCAAAGCCCAAGTGGAGATGAACCACATTGCTACTTGGTTAGAGGTAAATCAATTTACTTGTCATACACAAGTTTTATCTTGTTCCCAATCCAAATTCCCCAACTTTGTTCCACATCCATGCCCAAATATGGTGGCTCCTTAGTAGTTTTATCCACCCCTCGAGGTCCATAAGTTGATATTGGATGAAATGGTGGAACACTAACTGAAGGGTCTATAGTACAACTGTGATGAAAAATATTCTCGAAGGGATAAATTCAAGGAAAATATATTATTTATGGTCATTTTTTTATGAATTTTTTAATGATAAATTTGATGGTGGGACTCATGAGGAAGTCACTCCCCCCACCAAGGAAGTTCCTCTTCCTAACTAAGTAATTGAATAGCCCCAAATATGTTTTCATTCTTTGACCAATATTTCCTTTCCTTGGACATTAAAGTTGGAACATCATTTTCTTAATTGATAGTGGAAGCACCCATAGATTCATGCATTGCTACATTTCCCAAGAAATGCACTACTATACCCATATTGTTAACAACTTGTAAATTATGATTGCTAGTGGAGGATGCATGAAATGTGATAGTTATCATGAAAATGTGAAACCTCAAATGGGTGATTATTCCATAAAAACCCACATGTTTTCCATTGAAATGAGTGGTTGTGATATTGTTTTCGGTGTTGAATGGTTGAGAACATTAGGCCCCATCACCATGGATTTCTTGGAATTATACATGAGTTTCAAGAGGGATGACCATTCCTACATGATCAATGTTCTCAAACAAAACTCTCTAGGAATAGTCCACTCCTATCACATGGAAAATCTCCTAAAAAAGGGTCATTATAGAATTATTTCTTAATTCCATGTTATTCAAGCCTTTGAGGATGCTTAACTAGTTCATCTAGATTTGAAGTTAATTAATGAAAAAACACCACAAGGTCTTTGAACTCACCCAAGGAATATTGTGCTTATGTGGAGAGGTATCCCATTTCTCCTAGGTATCTTACAACCCAATGTGCACATGTATCACCATCCTTTTTCCAACAATAATGAGATATAAAAGATTTTCATGAGATATTGGCTACAGGTGTCGTCCATCCTAGTACCAACCCCTACTCTTTTCCAATTGTCATGGTTCTTAAAAAACTACTCACTTGGTGCATGTGTCCTAAATTTTAAGATATGAATAACTTGTTTGTCAAAATTAAATTTTTCATTCCAATCATTGATGATCTCTTAGATGAGGTACATGAAGCTTAGTTATTCACCAAAGTTGACTTTTCTCCATTTATCACCAAATTTGCATGAAGGAAATAAATATCCCAAAGCTCATTTCATGCACTCACAAAGTCCATTAGAAGCTTTTGGTGATGCCATTTCGTCTTTGCAATGTGCCTTTCACTTTTCAAATCCTCATGAACCACATCTTTCAATCCCTTCTACACAATGTTGTCTTGGTCTCCTTTGATGGAATTTGGTCTATGACAAAATTTAGGTGGCCCATGCGGAAAAAGTTAGGTGGCCCATGTGGATCGACTCTATTGGCTTCAAGTGCATCATTAAAATATTTTACTCAAATGTTCTAAATGTTATTTTTGTGTTTCAGAAGTGGAATATTTTGACACATTATTACTAGGGAGGGTGTGTGAGTTGATCGTAAGAAAATTGATGCGATGAGATATTGACCTTTCTCCATGACCATCTAAATTTCATGTGCATTTTCTTCACTCACAAATTACAATAGGAGGTTTGTTAAGAACTATGGTAACATTCATATCCCCTCACCACCTTCCTCAAAAATAATTCTTTTAGTTGGAATGAGTTGGTGACTAGGATTTTTATGGTTTAAAAGATGTTATGAGTATTATGTCATTACTCACCTTGCTTTACCTGAATAACAACCTTTTCCTATAATGTGGCACATGGTGCACAATATTTACCCTGTTCCTTCACTCTTTACTCAATGGCTCACATAACCACTTTATTCTTTTTCACAATTATATCCATACTAGAAATTCTATGCTACCAAGGAAATGGACATGACAACTCACAACTATCTCTAAGGATTTAAAGTTTACATCATCATTTTCATTGGGAGCTCCCTTTGTTATGGTGTTTGGACAATATGAGTTAGTTTAAGTAGAACTTGGACTTCCTTGTTCGGTCAAGGATGTTTAGACAATAAGAGTTAGTTTAATAACCTACCTTTCTCACCCCTATTCTACCTACCAAATCCAAACTATCCATTATATTGAAATATAAAATCAGTGGCTCTAGAAGTAACTTAGGTAGATAACCCAAAGTAATTTGATGGTAAGGTCTTTCTTGTTAGACTTTTTTTCCCCTTAAGCAACTTTATTCATCTTCACAATGATAGATCACGACTTAAGATGGATCTATATTAGTTGTTTATATATATATATATATATATATATATATACACCACATGTCAACTCCATGTTGAGAACAAAAAAAATTACACATCTCCCTAATAGAGAGGAGCATTATTTTCAATATATATATATATATATATATAAAACAATGAAATATTTTTTTACGGCCCACTTTGAATTTTTTTTTGTTATGGGTTTTTTTAAATGTCATCTTTCAACTAGATGTTAAGCACTAAATGAATTACACATCTCCCTTATTCCTTCATATAAAAAGTATTTGATGGTGAAATAAAAAAAAATAAAAAAATATATATATATATATACAAAAATATTTTAATTAAGATTGACATTGGAATATTTTACTTATTGTCCATATTGAAATTTATTTTTGTTATTGATATTTTCTTAATGTTATGTGGAAACTTCAAATTTCTTGTTACCCATCTTCCAAGATTCCTGTTGAGAGACTGATTCTGTTGGAACAGCTCTTGGATAACCTCTCTAGTGGACCCCATTGTCCCCTAACACACCCACAATATGTTAGCCATGGAGAATGTAAAGAAAATGGTTCTCTCAATTAGTCAACACTCTCGCCCGAACAGTTAGCACACTCGATACCAACATGTCTTTTCACATTATGCATGTCGACCTGTTTTGATAAGATTCGGAAATTGGTGGGTAAGCATGATGAGGGTGGAAGTTCCTTATGTAAAGGCTGTCATAAGAGTAATCACATTGGGGAGGAAGAAGGCTACAATATTTACGATTCATATTTTAACCATTTCCACAATCTGATACCTCACTTCCCTAAGGTTGATATAAATAAGTTTGACGGGTTGGATCCAACCGGTTGTATTGATCGACAAAGAACTACTTTTCCCTTCATGTCATAAAATACGACCTATTAAAAATCCACATAGGTGTCTTATATCTCGATGAGGAACATTGGAAAGGGTTGAAATGGAATATGAAATCTTATGTAAGGTTCATTACATGAAATAAATTTGCAAAGCCCTATTTACATGCTTTATTTAGGATACTAACTTTTTGGGATAGCTTACCAAACTGCCTAAAATAGGTACTATTTCAAAATGTATTGATTCTTTTAGATTCTTTTTATTATAATAGAAAATTTAACTAATGATTTTTTGAGTGATGTTTTATTAGTGGAGTTAAGGAGGAAATGAAATCCCAAGTGGAGATGAACCACCTTGTTACTTGGTTGGAGGAATGTTAGTTTACTTGTCATACATAAGTTGTATCTTGTGCTTAGTCAAAATTCCCCAACTTTGTTCCACATCCATGCCCAAATGTGGTGGATCCTTAGTAGTTTGATCCATCACTCGAGGTCCGCATAATGACATAGGATAAAGTAGTGGAACACCAACTCAAGGGTCTCTAGTACAATTGTAATGAATAATATTTTCCAAGGAATAAATTCAAGGAACATATATTATTTATGGCCATTTTTTATGAAATTTGTTATGATGAGGTTGATGGTGGGACTCATGAGGGAGTCACTCCCCCCACCAAGGAAGTTCCTCTTCCTAACCAGTAGCTTGAATAACCCAAGATCTCTTTTCACTCTTTGAACAATATTTCCTCTCCTCGTAAATTAAAGTTAGTCTACTATATCAATCATTTGACAATCATTTTATTAATTGATAGTGGTAGCACCCATAGTTTCATTCATAATTGCATTTCCCAAGAAACACACTACTATAGCCATATTTTCAAGAACTTTTAGATTATAATTGTTGGTGGAGGATCTATGGAATGTGGTAGTTGTCATGAAAATGTGAAACCTCAAATGGGTGATTATTCCCTAAAACCCCAATTTTTTTCCATTGAAATGAGTGGTTGTGATATTGTTCTGGGTGTTGAATGGTTGATAANATGAAATCTTATGTAAGGTTCATTACATGAAATAAATTTGCAAAGCCCTATTTACATGCTTTATTTAGGATACTAACTTTTTGGGATAGCTTACCAAACTGCCTAAAATAGGTACTATTTCAAAATGTATTGATTCTTTTAGATTCTTTTTATTATAATAGAAAATTTAACTAATGATTTTTTGAGTGATGTTTTATTAGTGGAGTTAAGGAGGAAATGAAATCCCAAGTGGAGATGAACCACCTTGTTACTTGGTTGGAGGAATGTTAGTTTACTTGTCATACATAAGTTGTATCTTGTGCTTAGTCAAAATTCCCCAACTTTGTTCCACATCCATGCCCAAATGTGGTGGATCCTTAGTAGTTTGATCCATCACTCGAGGTCCGCATAATGACATAGGATAAAGTAGTGGAACACCAACTCAAGGGTCTCTAGTACAATTGTAATGAATAATATTTTCCAAGGAATAAATTCAAGGAACATATATTATTTATGGCCATTTTTTATGAAATTTGTTATGATGAGGTTGATGGTGGGACTCATGAGGGAGTCACTCCCCCCACCAAGGAAGTTCCTCTTCCTAACCAGTAGCTTGAATAACCCAAGATCTCTTTTCACTCTTTGAACAATATTTCCTCTCCTCGTAAATTAAAGTTAGTCTACTATATCAATCATTTGACAATCATTTTATTAATTGATAGTGGTAGCACCCATAGTTTCATTCATAATTGCATTTCCCAAGAAACACACTACTATAGCCATATTTTCAAGAACTTTTAGATTATAATTGTTGGTGGAGGATCTATGGAATGTGGTAGTTGTCATGAAAATGTGAAACCTCAAATGGGTGATTATTCCCTAAAACCCCAATTTTTTTCCATTGAAATGAGTGGTTGTGATATTGTTCTGGGTGTTGAATGGTTGATAATAGTAGTTCCCATCACCATGTATTTCATGGAATTATAGACGAGTTTCAAAAAGGATGAGAATTCCTACATGCTCAGTGTTCTCAAACAAAACTCTCTATAAATATCAATTCCCATCATATGGAAAGGATCTTAAAAAAGGGTCATTATAGAATTATTTCATAATTCCATGCTATTCAAGCCTTTGAGGATTCTTAGCCATTTCATCTAGATTTGTAGTTAACTTCTAGAAAAATACCAATAGTTCTTTGAACTTGCCCAAGGACTATTGTGCTCATGTGGAGAGGTATCCCATTGCTCCCAAGTATCCTACTTCCCAATGTGCACCCATATCATCATCCTTTTTCAAAAAATAATGAAATAGAAAAGATTGTTAGTAGCAATTGGTTGCAAGTATCATCCATCCTAGTACCAACCCTTATTCTTCTATAATTTAGGTGGTTCTTAAAAAAAAGGCACTTGGTGAATGTGTCCTAATTTTGAGATCTTAAGATCTTGACTATAATAGATAAATTTCTCATTCCAATCATGGATGATATCTTATATGAGGCACATGATGCTTAGTTCTTCACCAATGTTGACTTTTCTCCAGTTATCACAAAATTTGTATGAAGGAGACATATATTCCAGATATTATTTTGTTTACTCACAAATAACATTATAAGCTTTTGGTGATTCCATTTGGTATTTACAATTTTCCTTCCACCTTTCAAAGCCTCATGAACCACATCTTTCAACACCTTCTACACCATATTTTCATGGTCCCCTTTATTGACATCTAAACTATCACAAAATTTAGGTCGCCCATCTACCACATGTGGATCAGGTATTGTACCTTGAATTCCATCATCACAATATTTTACTAAAATGTTCTAAATGTGATTTTTGTTTTTTAGAAGTGGAATATTTTGGACACATTATAATTATTGGGGAGGGTTTGCATGTTGATCATAAGAAAATTGATGTGACAATAGATTGGTCTTTCTCTAAGATTGTTAAACGTTTGTGTGGATTTCCTGATTTGAGATATTTTCATCAATGTGACTTATTAAAGAATTGTATTAAATGAGCATAAATTGAAGTGCACCATAAAGACGGAAAATCTCAATAATAAAGAGACATAAGCATCAAATCTGAACACAAAAACTTGATAACAGAGTTCATCCCTGATGGACTAACTCTATGGGTCATTCTCTCAAATGGGTAGGCCTTTTTATTAACATAGCAAAAGAATTTGGAAAAGTACATAAGTATAGCTCATTCTGGAATTAATCTGCAGAAGTTTTGCTCAGATCAGAAAACAAACAACACCATTGAATTTTTGTTGTCGAATTACCCAAAAATGACTATCTTCGTGCCTCAATATGACTTTGGCACTCCCAGGCCCATGATAAATCTCGTCTCGATTTCTGTGCCTACAACTTGCAATTAATTCTTTGTACTTTCCTCATAAAACGTGCCCAATCATACAGTCAAGTGCCCTCCTTTTGTGCATTGGAAAACTGTGTTTTTAAATTAAAAGGCGGGAAGAATGAACAACGTGACCGTTTGGCCCAACGATTATCGGAGGCTATTATTTAAGCATTGGTTGGGGATGTCCCGGGGTCGAACCCATGGGCCTCCCCCTTTTGGCAAATGGTTGTAACAAAACATATGGTGGCACTAACCACCGCCAAGTTTGGATATTCCGCCAAAGTTTTTTTCGTTTTGATTTGTTGAAGCCAGATATAATGGAGGTCGGCCACCCAATTTGGTGGAACCTCCATCAGATTTGGTGGCCCAACCTTTTTAATTTTACAAAATTGGTTACGGTCCCTCATTGGGAATTTTCCCGCTGCCACATGGAAGCCCATGACAGGGCCAAGTGGAAGCCATTCATTGCCCCACGTCACCTGCTTACACAGAAAACTGCCATGTCACCTCTTTCTTGGTCAACTTGCCACGTCACCTGCCATGTGGCCGTATGGATGCCACGTGTCTATGAAATCTTGTATGGTCTGCCACATGGTTGTATGGACTTCCACATGGTACTTTCCATTGGTCCACATACTGACTGTAAAATCCCAAAAATGGGTGACACGTGGCAACTTCTGGTGATGCAACACCATCATGCTGACATCATCATGACACTTGTCGATCTCTAACTGTGCCACACACCCTGTACATTTGTTGACATCATCCGTACTGATGTTGATGTTAGCAGTACAAATGTTGACTCGGCTAGGTTGACGAAATCTTTGACTGTGAATATCTTTCGATCCATAACTCTGTTTGATGAACCGTTTACGTCGTTGGAAATCTTATGACGTGCTCTTCATGATGATGCCAATTTTGCTGAGTTTTGAGGAATTTGAATTTTTTTCCTTTTCTCCACCTGCTGAGGCCATTCTAAGATTCCAAGGGAACATATGAGAATTTTGAGTTATCCTTAGGCCTCCCTGGATCCCTTCGAATCATTCCTTCCCACTGAGAGCTTTTGTACCACCAAAAGCCTTTATCAATCAAAAGGTAAGTGAGGGAAGAGTTCCCTCACTTTGTCTTTCTCCATCCACTTTTCCTTGCTTGAATGTGTGCCCTTTAATCCCTGTTGGCACAGGGGTATACCAAGGGTTCAAGGCTTCAAAAGCGCACCAACAAAACCCTAACTACCAACCCTTTCAGCAACACCTGCGAAGCAGGCAAAGTCTCACCTAAGGTAGAGGCACGGGGGGTTACAAGACTCAGGTGTCTGTAACCAGGCTGGGACACAGATCTATGATTATAACACTTTGCAAAGTGCTTAGAAGATAAGATGAATTATCTTATTCACTTCATTCACATCACAGAACAATCCCCAAAGAGATATCAGCGCAGTAACAATGAAAAAATACACCTCGCACTTAGCACCACAAGTTAGATATAGCACATTCAACACAGATAAGGCACTAAGCATTCATGGATCTATCTATCATATATAACAATCAATGCACTACGCATATTCAGAACATAAACATCATAGAACAGAGGAAACCATCAACACATGATATATGTGGTTCACCCCAGTGTGGGGCTACATCCATTATTGGCCCTTGACCAGGTTTTTAGGAAACACTGGCCATGTTTGACCATTTTTGGGACTTCGATAGGCTGGTCGAAGATGGAGCGCTGAAGTGAAGCAGAGATTGTGGGATCTTGCCCTTTTTTGGGGCTTTTTGGGTTTTAGGGTTTATGTAATGGGTATGGGATGTCGGCCCATTGGTTTACCCATGCTTAGGCCTCTTTTAATGTATAAATAAGTAGCTAGGAATTGTAAGAAGTATCAATTCTAGTTAGCTATGTGAAAATCCTAAGTGGTATTTGGCTTAGTGCATGAATATGTTAAGGCTTGCAGAGCTAAGTGCAAGTGTTTTGTAAGTGATTTGTGCACAGACAGTGTAAAGGATCTATGTTATGCCAGACTCAGGGAAGGAGGATTTGGTGAGGTTTACGTAGATCTCATATCCTTGTGGAGATGGATCTGTGGCTTGGTGCATGTAAGCAGATTGGAAGAAGCTAATAAATAAGAAGAAGAGTTGGTGGACGTAGCCCCACACTGGGGTGAACCACGTATATCATGTGTTATTGTGCTTTTTTCTATATTGTCCTTGTGTTTTCTTAGTACATTGTTATGATAGATATATCTATGAGTTCTTAGTGATTTATGATGTGAATGAATGCTAGATCTGCTTTGATGTTATGTGTTGAATGGTTAGATGTGGTTACATCTTGATTAATACTGTGTTGTTCTGTAATTGGGGTTTTAACCACGATGTGAATAAGGGTTAAAAGACTAATGAATGTTAAATGCTAAGTGCTCTATTAAGTATTGTGATCATAGATCTGTGTCCCAGCTAGGTTTTAGACACTTGAGTACTGCAACCCCCCCTATTGTTACTTCGAGTGAGACTGCATCTACTCCACAGGTGTTGTTGAAAGGGCCAGTAGTTAGGGTTTGTTGGTGCACTGTTAGAGTTGAACACTAGGTCTTCCCCTGTGCCAACATCCACCAATGAATTCTTCTTCTTTATTAGGCTTCAATCTTTTACATTCATCTACTCCTGTGCACTAAGCCACAGAGCGAAGCTTCACACCGGACATGTGATCTGCGCACTAAGCACCAGATCCACCTTCCCAAAATTAGGTCAAGGCACCAATCCAACTCCTCTATCAAGAACAGATCCTTACATACACAGTATGTTTCACTAAGAAACCCAAAACTACTTGCACTTAGCCTTCCAAGCTATCGACTTGATACTCTTCGCTATTACTACTACTCATCCTTACAATCTTTATTTATACATTTACAAAAATGCCTAATCATGGGTAAACCCATGGGCCGACATCCCATAACCTGTTACAAAACCCTAAGGACCCCATGTTGCGTCCACAAAGCCCACAAAACAAGTGAGATCCACGATCTCAGGTCCTCCTGGGTGCTCCTTCCTTGATCACTGCATCGAAGTCCAAAAAGTGGTCAAACCTGACCAATGTTTCCTCAAACTTGGTCGAGGGCCAACAAGCCCCCAACACTCACCTGTAACTCATCCTAAGTCACTCATATCTAGGCAGTGTTGCTTCGAAGGCCTCAATCTTAGCTTGAGATGCCTCGATTTGTTGTTTCGCCTGAGCTTCCTGCTTAACGAACTCCTGGATCATTTTCTTTGTAACAAGCCCTTCCAGGCACAGTTCCACTATTGCAACCACTTGATCCAGTTGTGAACCTTGTCCTTTGATCTCTTCAAACACCGCGTAGGCTTTCTTCGGCACCGGTTGTAGCCTTTGTGTAACTTCCATCACTATGCCCTAGATGGCAGTAATCTGTTTTTGGGCCGCGCGTTGTTCTTGTGATCTCTTCATTCTCTCAAATGTAATGAGTGAATAAATCTACACTTGAACTATCAATGCGGGCTACTGTGCCTCGTTTAGCTACGCTTCCAACTTCCTAAGCTTTGGATCTTCCATGAGGCATTTGTAGGTCTATGCATGTTGGCCCTTGGTTATGGAAGGAAGCAAAGAACAAGGAATAAAAGGTAAAAAATGAGCTTCGCGGGATACATAGTGACTTTCACTGGGTCAAAGTAAGAAAAAGAGATGAAAAGATGGAGCGAAGTACGAAAAAGCAAGCCGGGGGAAGAGGAGATTGAGGATGACAGATCAACAAGGAAGATGGATCGAGGATGAATTAGGAAGTGGGAAAATACACCATTGGATTCTTTGGACTACCGTGCGAGAAGGAAGGAAAGACAGGCTAGCGAAGCCCAGAAAAAGAGGGTCAAGTTGACCTAGGGTTTTAGTCACCTAGGGTTTTGGTATCTTAGCGTTTTGACACCTAGGTTTCGACCTAAGGCTATCAGTGAGTGATTGTAATGTATAAATAAAGGTCAAGAGGACCTCGTTCGGGGTTAATGTTGTGTTGTTGTTGATATTGTTCATATTATAGCTCTGTTGAGAAAGAGAGGTTTTTTATTGTAAGATCTTCAGCTATGTGCAAAGGTCAAGACCTGCAGTTGGGTGCGTAGGAAGGGGAGAGAAAGAGAGAGAAGAAAGAAAATCTGCTAGCTAAGAGCGCTGACAAGAACTGTATGCTTTCTTTAATAAATCATAAGCACAGTTTTGTGGACGCAGCCCTAGAGAGAGAGTGAACCACGTATACCTTGTGTTGTGGATGCTTGATTGATGTTTTGATCTCTGTTATTGTTATATTGTTATTCACATTGCTGTGTTAGATCAGATCTATAACTGCGCAGGATAGATCTAGCTTGATAAGTGTTGGATGCATATTGATTTGTTGTACCAAGAGATCCTCTTGATATTCCCCTGGTTGTAGACATCTTTGTCCTGCAACCCCCTCATAGTTGCTTCGGGTGAGACTGCATTTGCTTCGTAGGTGCTACCGAAAGGGCTAGTAGCTTGGGCTTGTTGGTGCGCTCTTGGAGTGAACTTCGGGTCTTCCCCTGTGCCAATAAATGGTTCTGTTGTCGGGACAGGAATCCTTCTAAAGGGAATGTCAATGTGGTTCCCATCGAAGACAGAGATTCAAAAGTGGATAGAGGATCAAGAGAGGGACTTCGCTGAAGCCCAGAACAAGAACCCTAAACTGAGTACTGAAGATTGGCTACAAAGATACATCTTCACCGACATTCACGAGATATTATTTGGAGGAATCCACCAAGAATTGTTTGAATGGTTGGCTAGGTTAGCTGATACACAGTTCAAGGTCAGATCTAAACCTCCTGTGGTTTGGACGCCAGCGCTGATCCAGAAGGTCAAGAGAGTTGACAACGCTGTGTCCCGAGTCGTCGATCATTGGTTTGATAGTACCATTGGAGGGTATATCACCAAATTTGCTGTTGACAAAAGAGAATTATATAGCCAGGCTGAGAGATACTTTTGCAAGGGACCCCGAGGGAGATTTCTGCATTTTTTAAGTTAAGAATCAAGATTCTCTTGCATGAAAACCACATTTTAAAGATACAGTAGATAGGTTGGATCTGAAAAGGCTAATGTTGAAAAATTCAGACAGCGACAGTGACACAGAAGCTGGACATACGTACAGTGGAAGAGTATTTAGAGGGGTTCACCTTGAGAACCTGTTTAAGAAAAACTACGGGGAAGAAGGTTTCTACAGTGGAGAAGAGACAAATCTAACAAACAAAGAGCACTCAGAAACCCCTAGAGCAGAGGAAGAAGCAGTCGAAGAGCTTCACCGAAATGAGCCAGAGCCAGAGACATAGCAATAAATTACAAAACCTAATTAAAATTGCAATCACCCTCACAAACACACATAAAATCTAATTTTAATTTTAGATTGAAGATATACAACAAATTGACCTTTTATTCACAAGAAAATAATTTCAACATGTTTCTTTCTTCTCCACTAGTAAATTCCTCTTTGATCATCCCCTCTCAACATAAACACAATGATTAAGCATGGTCAATTTTAAGAATGTAAACATACCAACAAATTACAAAACCTAGTTAAAATTGCAATCACCCTCACAAACACATATAAAATTTAATTTTAATTTTAGATTGAAGATATACAACAAACTGACCTTTTATTCACAAGAAAATACTCTTAAAATGCATCCAAAATACGAGTAGATATACATATACCGGATCAAAAGATTCATGATTGATCGCTGGCACAAGTATTACTTATAGCTCTGGTGGCAAGAGGAAGGTGAATATTTTGTTCTAGAAACTGAATTATCCGATTAAACCTTTATCTGACGACGTCAAAGCAGGAAATCCAAATAGAAACATAGGCCAATGCAAAGCCCTCGTCTCATAAAGTAAGTTATGGATTAATACCCATTCCTTATACGATTCCATTGAAGTAATTGTATGTACACAACAGTTACAGTAACCATACCATTTGAAATAAGTCTATATAAATAGATACTATAATATAACTATCTCTGGATTTAGAAGTGCGTATTGGTGGTGATGATTATACTCTCCTTCAACCGCTGACCCCGCCACCTCCACAGCCACCTCCACCGCCGCCGCCGACGCCGCCTCCACAGCCACCTCCCATCCGCCTTCGTCCACCTCCTCCACAGCCATCATCAGCGCATGAGAGAATAACCGCCTTCGTCCACCTCCTCCACTTCCACCTCCTCCGCCTTCGTCTACCTCCTGTCATCCCTCCTCCCATCCCCCTTCGTCTACCTCCTCCACTTCCATCATCAGCTCATGAGAGAATACCTCCTCCACTTCCATCATCAGCGCATGAGAGAATAACCATAGACACCATAATCACCGCTGACAGTACCACCAATACATTCCACGCCCCCGATGATACATGATTCTCATAAATTAGCAAATCAAGAGGAAGCCTCGTCATTCAGAGAGAGTAATCGGAGCGTATTCCCAGATACTGCGGTTTCAGAATTAATGGAGGAATTAAAGATTGCTAAAGTTTGTGGTGTGGGAAAGGATTTAAATCTTAGTGTGCAGAATGAAGAGTTTAATTCCGTGCTTCGTCGAACCACCGTAAACGAGACGCAAAATATAAGGATTGGGTCATGTTGCACGCTATTGTAATGTCTTATCCATTACCTCAGTGACTTGATTCCCCAAACCTAAACAGTGACTTGATTCCCCAAACCTAAACAGTGTTAAATAGAAAATCAGTGACTTGATTCCCAAAACCTAAACAGGGTTAAATAGAAAATCAGTGACTTGATTCCCCAAACCTAAACAGTGTAGGTATTATATTAATAATAATAATATATTTTTAAGGTTATGGTGACCAAGTCAGATATTAAATTTGTGTATGAGATTTTTTGGTTTAGGAATTTTACTGGTAAAGTCTAAGACATATCCTATTTCTTTTGGATCTGGATTTGAACATATAACCTCTTATAAAAAAATACATGTTCTTAACCTTTAAACCTACTCAAATTACATCTATCATATATTAACCTTAAATTTAGTTGAACAAAAAATATGAATAAAAAAAATTAAAAACTTAAAATATAAGTTTAAATATACCTAAATTTAATTTTAAAAATGTGCCATATCTTAAGTTGGATTTATTGCTGTTTGATATCAGTTTTGTGTTTAAGTCTTTAAAGTTACATTTAAAATAAAACCGTTGAATATTTCCTCCGCCGAATAACTGGTGTTG
>SNQJ01S0003239.1:169266-190929 GCA_010110895.2 Picea sitchensis
ATTGGAATATTTTATTTATTATCCATGTTGAAATTTATTTTTGTTATTGATATTTTCTTAATGTTATGTGGAAACTTCAAATTATACACCTCTTTCTCTTTCATTTTAAGAATAGAAAATGCCTCTCAACACAATGAATGATTTGACTGGTTTAAAAATGTAAACATAGCAACACAACCTATCATAATTGACTGAGTTAAAATTGCAATTATAAAATCTAACCTTGATTTTAGATTGAAGATATAAGTGGCCTATTATTGGCGGAAAAATACTCTTTAACATGCATCCACACTAATAGATATGGATACACTGGATCAAAGGATTGATGATTGATCGCTGGCACAGGTATTGGTTATAACACCGGTGGCAACATGAAGGTGAATATTTTGTTCTAGCAACTCAATTATCCAATGAAACCTTTATCTGACTAAGTCAAAGCAGGGAATCCAAATTTAAATAGAGGTCATAAAACAAGCCAATGCAAAGCCCTCTCCTCGTAAAGTAAGTTATTCATTAATACCCATTCCTAATACGATGACATTGAAGTAACTGTATATACATACACAACTATTACAGTCACAATACCCTTTGAAATAAGTCTATATAAATAAATGTTATAATATAACCATCTAATTTGCACTTGGAGTTATAAGTGCGTATTGGCGATGTCGTTCAATCTCTCCCCCAACTTCCACAGCTCCCTCCACAACCACCTCCTCCACTGGCTCCTCCTCCACCTCCTCCACTGGCTCCTCCTCCACCACCTCCACCTTCTCCGGTGGCTCCTCCTCCACCTACTCCAGTGGCTCCACCTCCACCTTCTCCAGTGGCTCCTCCTGCCGCCCCCCTCCTTCAAAGACTACTCCTGCCATCCCCTCTCCTCCATAGCCAATTCGTCCTCTACTTCCATCATCAACGCATGAGAGAATCACGATAGACACCATAATCACCGCTGACAGTACCACCGATACATTCCACGCCTGCGATGATACATGATTCTCATAAATTAGCAAATCCAGAGGAAGCCTCCCCATTCAGAGAGAGTAATAGGAAATATTGAGGTTAGATAAGGTGTAGAAGGTAGTGGCCTCATTAATGGAGGTTGACTAAGTAGTTAGGATTTTGGTTAATTAGAAATTAAGATGTGTAATTGGTTGTCAAGTGAGTATTGTATTTGGAACACTGTTCAATTATAGGTTTTCATTCTAAAAAGTGGCAAGTGAACATTCTCTGAGTTCGTAATAACAATAAAGGTTTGCTTACTATTGTTCTTTTTTAAAATTGGTTTTGTTTATTTTCTTTCTTCACTCTATTTTTGTCTATTCTTTTTCTAAATATTTTGTTATAGCTAAGAAGGAACGCAGCACACACTTAATTTTTAGAATTTGTTTTTGGCTAGAGATGTGTTCCAACATCTTTAAACAATAGATAGATTTATCATTCAATAGGTAAATCTATGGTTGGGGAAGAATACTTGATAAAATATAAGTGGCATCACCTTGTTGGATACCCTTGTAACCTCTATTTGTATTCCTTAAAGTAGTATTGAATTAGACAACACTTGTATATGGATTTCCATTCCATGTACCTTCGTGTATATTGATATCCCCCAAGAGTACTTAAAACTAGCTTTAAATAATTGTGTCAATTGTCATATTACTATAGTACACCAAGAACAACATTAGGGAGATCACTTTCACCTAGCAAAGAATAAGTAGAATGGCTAGTGTTGTGAATGATTTGAATAAGTATTATTGTTGGAAACCCTTCAATATATTAGAAAGATATATAAGTTATACTCTTACATGCTTAGGATGTTGCAAACCCTAATTTATGTAACATAAGCAGTGAAATTCCTATCTAATTTGGAATATTAGGAATTTGGGAATTCCATCATAGTAGTAATACTCCCACTAGATTTAGAAAGAAAAATATTTAGTTTCCACAATTACTATTACAAGACACCTAGCTCAAAATACTCCTTGCATGAAGTTGATTGTAGTGGTGTCACTCTTTAGTAAATTGTTTTGAACATGTCAATACAATTTCTTGTTACGCATCTTCCAAGATTCCTCTTGAGAGACTGATTCTGTTGGGATAGCTCTTGGATAACCTCTCTAGTGGACCCCATTGTCCCCTAACACACCCACAATATGTTAGCCATGGATAATGTAAATAAAATGGTTCTCTCTCAATTAGTCAACACTCTCACCCGAACAGTTAGCACACTCGATACCAACATGTCTTTTCACATTATGCATGTCGACCTGTTTTGATAAGATTCAAAAATTGGTGGGTAAGCATGATGAGGGTGGAAATTCCTTATGTAAAGGCTCTCATAAGAGTAATCACATTGGGGAGGAAGAAGGCTACAATATTTACAACTCATATTTTAATCATTTCCACAATCTGATACCTTACTTCCCTAAGGTTGATATAAATAAGTTTAACGAGTTGGATCCAACCGGTTGTATTGATCGACAAAGAACTACTTTTCCCTTCATGTCATAAAATATGACCTATTAAAAATCCACATAGGTGTCTTATATCTCGATAAGGAACATTGGAAAAGGTTGAAATGGAAAATGAAATCTTATGTAAGGTTCATTACATGAAATAAATTTGCAAAGCCCTATTTACATGCTTTATTTAGGATACTAACTTTTTGGGATAGCTTACCAAACTGCCTAAAATAGGTACTATTTCAAAATGTATTGATTCTTTTAGATTCTTTTTATTATAATAGAAAATTTAACTAATGATTTTTTGAGTGATGTTTTATTAGTGGAGTTAAGGAGGAAATGAAATCCCAAGTGGAGATGAACCACCTTGTTACTTGGTTGGAGGAATGTTAGTTTACTTGTCATACATAAGTTGTATCTTGTGCTTAGTCAAAATTCCCCAACTTTGTTCCACATCCATGCCCAAATGTGGTGGATCCTTAGTAGTTTGATCCATCACTCGAGGTCCGCATAATGACATAGGATAAAGTAGTGGAACACCAACTCAAGGGTCTCTAGTACAATTGTAATGAATAATATTTTCCAAGGAATAAATTCAAGGAACATATATTATTTATGGCCATTTTTTATGAAATTTGTTATGATGAGGTTGATGGTGGGACTCATGAGGGAGTCACTCCCCCCACCAAGGAAGTTCCTCTTCCTAACCAGTAGCTTGAATAACCCAAGATCTCTTTTCACTCTTTGAACAATATTTCCTCTCCTCGTAAATTAAAGTTAGTCTACTATATCAATCATTTGACAATCATTTTATTAATTGATAGTGGTAGCACCCATAGTTTCATTCATAATTGCATTTCCCAAGAAACACACTACTATAGCCATATTTTCAAGAACTTTTAGATTATAATTGTTGGTGGAGGATCTATGGAATGTGGTAGTTGTCATGAAAATGTGAAACCTCAAATGGGTGATTATTCCCTAAAACCCCAATTTTTTTCCATTGAAATGAGTGGTTGTGATATTGTTCTGGGTGTTGAATGGTTGATAACAGTAGTTCCCATCACCATGTATTTCATGGAATTATACATGAGTTTCAAAAAGGATGAGAATTCCTACATGCTCAGTGTTCTCAAACAAAGCTCTCTATAAATATCAATTCCCATCATATGGAAAGGATCTTAAAAAAGGGTCATTATAGAATTATTTCATAATTCCATGCTATTCAAGCCTTTGAGGATTCTTATCCATTTCATCTAGATTTGTAGTTAACTTCTGGAAAAACACTAGTAGTTCTTTGAACTTGCCCAAGGACTATTGTGCTCATGTGGAGAGGTATCCCATTGCTCCCAAGTATCCTACTTCCCATTGTGCACCCATATCATCATCCTTTTTCTCAAAATAATGAAATAGAAAAGATTGTTAGTAGAAATTGGTTGCAAGTATCAGCCATCCTAGTACCAACCCCTATTCTTCTATAATTTAGGTGGTTCTTAAAAAAAAGGCACTTGGTGAATGTGTCCTAATTTTGAGATCTTAATATCTTGACTATAATAGATAAATTTCACATTCAAATCATGGATGATATCTTATATGAGGCACATGATGCTTAGTTCTTCACCAATGTTGACTTTTATCCATTTATCACAAAATTTGTATGAAGGAGACGTATATTCCAAAGATTATTTTGTTTACTCACAAATAACATTATAAGCTTTTGGTGATTCCATTTGGTCTTTACAATTTTCTTTCCACCTTTCAAAGCCTCATGAACCACATCTTTCAATACCTTCTACACCATATTTTCATGGTCCCCTTTATTGACATCTAAAATATCACAAAATTTAGGTGGCCCATCTACCACATGTGGATCAGGTATTGCACCTTAAATTCCATCATCACCAGGGGTGATTTTAAGAACCCCCCCTAAATTTATATGTATAATAATTGGGCGAATCCCCGTGATACATAGGAAAAATTGAAGGCTATTTTATCAATAATATAATATGCATATATAGTTTTTTGGCGAATCTTTTATTCGATTATATAATCTTGTAAAATCTTGGCGAATCTTTCACTGAATTATAAAATCTTGTAAAAACTTGGCAAATCTTTCACTGAATTATAAAATCTTGTAAAATCTTGGCGAATCTTTCACTTAGTTATTAAACCTTTAAAGTCTTGGTGAATCTTTCACTTAATCAGAGCCAAAGTGGACACACTAGCTCTCCTTGCTTATGTAGGGAGGATGAACCTAGTATGTGACTGTATTTTGGCATCATGATGTATCATTCTTGATCTGCATTTTTATCGTTTAGTAGTGAAATATCAAATGCATTTTTCCCAAAATAAGGGATAGAAGGCTAGGGAGTGTGGCCATACCTAATTGGCTTTCCCTTAAGATTGATCTTTTCTGAATGGATAGCAAGCTCTCCAGGTATAACGACATTACAGTCTTTAGGTCGCTTGTCAACGGTCAGCATGGCCTGTATGCACCAAAACAAACATAGACTAAGGCAATTGAACAATGCATAACAAAAAATATTAGTTCTAGAAAATTTTGAAGGAGAGAAGCCTATTTCGGGACTATGCTAACAAAGAATAGTCTATATAAAAGGAAAGATTACTGTGTCTAATCTGAAAGATAGTGTGACATACAGTGAATGGAACTTCCCCACACCTCCACTTGGAAACTAGCTAACTCAGGTTTATGACTGTAGCCATGTAACCATTCAGCGAATGCATGACAAGAAAGAATGATAATTGACCTAGAGTCTGCAAGAAAAGAGCACCAACTTGTTCAAGGTACACATTACTCTGAAACTCCTGATTAGCTTCCCAGTTTATTAGATCACTATATTATAAACACATTTGAATGGCCTGTGTAATTACAATGGTAAACTGCACTTCCAAATGCATAGTTACAATCAAAATTTGATGGTAAAGAGACACGAGATCGATAACCCAAAAAATGACACACACTGTCCAATTTCTTAGCTGTGTAAGTCACAGCCTCCTGCAAAATAGAACACTCATTAAGGTCAGGATACTTTTGCTAGAATATCATACAAGAATCTAGCATTGTCAGATTATATATGGACTTATTTGGTTCAATAAAAAAATCTCTAAAATTGGAATCGTCGTAAGCTCAAGCTCCTGAAAATATTAGAGGCCTAGATGCATGGACTACTGGTTTGTATAGGACATATGTTGTTCAAGGTCTTAACTCATCACAGTATGCCACTTTGTCAAGTATTGTACAAGGTAAGATAGAACATCAAACCTTTCGCTTCCCTAGCTCCTCCTCAACTAGTTTTGCCAGAAGTTTCTCCGTTTCTATCTGAGTATCCAACAAAAAGGACAATTTTCAGTCTGTCTACATAACAAAATGACTATGACACCACTCTTAATTTGATACAGAATTCTGAGGAGGCAATTGAAATCTGTTGATGAATTTCTTCTCCTAGACCCATACAAACTTTGAAATCATATCATGTAATATACTAATATCAACTACATATAACAATCTATGACACTTTAAGAAACATCAAATCTTTAAGATCAATCCCCCATTACGGAGATACACCTTCCAACTTGCATTGAAGTTTCTTATGAAAAGTTGTATATCTCTGACTTACAAAATATGTAGAAGGTTGTAGTGCCATACCAATTTTTTTTAGCACTGTACAAAATATCAAGCATTTATTTTTAATTGAAACTCTCTCCAATAACATTAAACATATAAAATATGTCGCTTTCCTTTCAAATGATTGAATTTAAATATGATAATGAGCAATCAAAATGTCTCAAAATGTTAAAATACATGATGGAATATACATAGGTTTGATTCTTTGAATTCTTTTAGGGAAATTTACTAAAATGGATTATCTCTATAAGCATTTTGGCTAGTGTTGTTTATTATCATACTACCAAAACTAAAAATCAAATCACAATATCAGGGATCTCGGAAGTAACAAAAAGTTTATAAAAAAATGGTACATACATTTGACAAGTGATTCAATCCCTCTGTCTCCATTTCCTCGAGAAGCTGCATTTACAAATGTCATCATCACCTCTATAAAGCATTTCAAATGGTAGAAATTGACAGAAATGGAAAATTCGGAAAAAATCCAGTTACCTGCTTTTGGATCAAAAGTGGAAGAGATTTCAACAGAGCAGCTGCCCATGGTGAAAGTAACGATGGACATTTTTGAGTATTTATGCCTTCTTTTAGTAATCCCTTTATTTCCTATACAAATAAATAAATTTTCACAATCACTACAGTACATAAGTTGTAAAGTAATTCTATGGAAACTATAAAGACAATTATGTGTTGAAAGAAGTAAATTGAAAGACGCTTACATACCTATATGAGAAGTTGACTATCAAAAATATTCTCAATGAGGCCTTCCGATAGTACAATGACACCATGATATTTACCTGCAATATGCCAAGATAACAAGGCATGTTAAAATATTGATGTCAAATTTGACAATGGTGTTGGCTAGTTGTTTTGCAGTACTGCCATTTTGGTTTATGGTTTTTCTATATGCCTCTCTTATACATAAAAAGCCATACTTTGTGATGTTGTATGATGACTTTATGGGAACAAGACAACCCAGAGATCTACTATTAAACAAGGACAATAGCATGTTGAATACTTAATCACTGAGTTTCATTTATTTTTGTTTAGGATGGACATATGCTCTCTTTTGTATAATGCCCACTAGAGGCAAACTGAAATTCCTAGGTATCTACTATTGTAATTTTGTTATCTTTAATAAAATTACTAGATTTTTTTTCTTTGGAAAAAAGAAAGGTATAGCACCAAATGCCCCTTGTATCATTGGTTTGTATATTTGCATAGCACTTAATGCCTCTAATCAAAACAATATGCTGAAAGAAACAAGTTATTACCTTGGTGGAATTAAGCTTGGATTTGTCCTGTAGAGTCTGTCATCCATCACCGATCGCTTCTAGGATACAAAGA
The DNA here is from genome assembly GCA_010110895.2 of Picea sitchensis. Lineage (NCBI taxonomy): Eukaryota > Viridiplantae > Streptophyta > Pinopsida > Pinales > Pinaceae > Picea > Picea sitchensis. The sequence continues at coordinate 176,719 of SNQJ01S0003239.1, forward strand.
GTCAAAGACATCTGATCTAGATTAAAAAAAGATTCTCAATATAAACAGTGCTATCTCCCTCAAAATCTCATAACATATGGGACTTGTAAAGATGGAGTGCCCCACTATCTCAAATCTATTGTAGATGGCAAAATTGACATCCTATCCAAGCACATGATATGGTGATCAATATCCATACATCAAAGTTAAGAACAAATCCTCCACTGCTTGTGTAGGTCTTGAGGCAGTGTGACCAATGACATCAAATATAGAATGAGGCCATCTCCAAACTGTTGAAATCTAGAGAAAAGTCCTAATCTAAACTAACATTGTTTCTRGAAAARCACATTGGTATTTTAAGGATGAAATTGGTGCAGTTATATTTATTTATCRATCCAYRTAAGTCCCAATTGTTGTATCAGATAACAAATTTTTTTTCTAGAACAATGTGATATATGCATACCAATCAAACTAGTGCAAATACACTAATAGGAAAAGTTACAAAGTGAATAGTTCCATCTAAAAAACGAGAGATTATGGTAAAGGATGAAAGATTTAGCGAGCTTTGCAAAATTAATGGTTGTATATAAAAAAACAAGAGAATATGGTAATGGTAAGAAATTTGGTTTGCTTTGACCAATAATATCAACCATTGGATTTTTTATAATTCCATGCCTAAAGGAGCATGCGCTAAGTTTTCATCATATGCACATATAGTTGTTACCAACAAGGTCATCCACGCCACTTGTAATATGCAATAATAGTCATCATTCAAGCTAAGGGAAAGCATATCAATCAAGACAATGCAAAAGCCAAACATTTAAACAAGCATTTGAAATGTAATTATCAAAGAGAATCATCTAGTCATATCAAGGCGATGAATGGAAAGTTTAAATCACTGTGACCAATAACTATGTGGAAACTTTACATAAAGAAGTGCCTATCAAGCATGTTGTTCATTTTATGTAATACAAAAAATGCAATGGATGTGCTTATGAAGTTAGCTTACGAATGTGAACGTTGTAATCACTATATGCATAAACACTTCAAACCATTTTTATTTTGGGATATTTTGGTCATAGTGGATAGTCAGTGTTATCATTGCAAAGAAGAACCAAAAACAAAAAGTGAATAAAGAAAATAAAATTTACTTGGGTAAAGTGACAAGGGGCTAGGATTCACATTATTGTACGTAAGGGGCTATCTACTGTGCAACTTATCTTGTAGATTCAGTTATTTTACATTCAGATTGGGATTAGGGAGGGAATCCAATAACTGGGCCGAACTCAGGGCTTTGAAATCCCTCCTCAAAATTGCTTTGGAATAGGGTATCACTTCTCTTCAGGTTCCCTACAGCATGTGCTGGAACAGGTCAGGTAGCCCTCCTCATAATTTCTTTGGAATAGGGTATCACTACTCTTCAAGTTCCCTGCAGCCTGTACTGGAACATGTCAATCTGCAAAAGGGACAGTTTCTCCTTTGCACCATAAGGATATATTCGGAGAAAACATAGTTGCTGAAATTTTTTCTAAACAAGGCTCTCAACTTACAGAAGACACATTGGAGTTGACACTATACAGAGATAGAGGGGTGTTCCCTTAAGTCACCAGGAATTTCTCTTTAATTTTCTGCAATCCTGCAGTATCTATTCTGGGTAGTGAAGCTCGTCTTTTATGACACATTTTGTGGCTAAGGTGTTCCCGTAAGCCACCATGAATTTCTCTCTTTAGTTTGTTGCTGTCCTTCCAGTTTCTATTCTGGATAGTGAAGCTTGTATTTTATGACACATTTTGTATGGGTAAAATGCCCTAGATTCAATCCAGAATGCACTGTTTATGTTGTTTCATTTTTTGATACGATGTACACCCGTATATAGGCCATAGTGATCAGTAGACAAATCATAGTTTCTATTAATTCCTTTAGCTACTTCAAGGACTGGTAGGGTTTTTTGGCCTTGTGCTTTATGGTGTGCTTGATAGGACATAAAAAATGTAACTTTTTCACCTTGATATGGAGTTACAAATTTTTCTTGGAAAAAAAATGTATATATCGGTTACATGTGGTTTATTACCTGCCAAAGGTACATTTAGGACCATTAGATTATTGTCTAGTTATTTTTAGTATTGGTCTGCACCTACAATTTTATGATGATAATGCTAAAAAAATTATTGATAAAAAGATGTTCCAAAGATGCCCATGCCAAACTCATGTTCCAAGATGAAATGCATATCCATATGTGCTCTTTATGCCATCAATGTTCCCTGCAAAATCACTATCTGTGTATCCAACCAACTGCAAATTATTTGAAGTAGAATACAATATGCCATGATTCATAGTTCCTACAATGTATCTTAATAAACTTTTTCATCCTTGCCAATGTGAATTCTTTGGTGTGTCTATGAATCTAGAAATCAGACTCACTCCATACATTATATCTAGCCTAGTTGTTGTGAGATACATCAAACTTCCAACTAATTTTTTGAATATGGTTGAATCAACTTCCATCTCTGTAATGTCCCCCGGCCAACCACAGGTCGGGGAATGTCACTCCAGAGTAATATCTCATGCTCTAATACCAGTTGGTAACATCCCCAGCCTTAAACAGGTCGGGCCATGCTACTCTAGGGAACGCTTTCGTTCTCTTACTGCAGAACATACGGTAACATACCCAGTATTCAATTGAGCTATGCCACATAAATTTTCTCTTCAAACTCCATGCAACTTAAACATATACAACACTCTTGTGGAAGATTTACATATAACATAAACAAATAATTACATTCTATAATATATGATTTCCTATCGAAATAACGGTAAACACAGATATGCAACATATACGGGGAAATACCCATAAACATACAGGCAGTTATAATCACATATATGATAAATCGTAACATAAGAACGTAAATAATAATGCAACATATAAATTTATCATACGATTGGTACTTATCTTGGAAATATTGTAACCAACTACATACAGACCGTCCACGAACCTCCCAGCCTTAGAGTACAATGTTCATCACTCTCAACAGTAAGTCACCCCCGAGTTGGGACTTAACTCCACCCTGGTAAAGGGGTTCCTAACCAGGATAGGGTTCATAGACAAAAGGAAAGACTCCATCTCAGGTGCTCTCTCAACTAATAGCCTACTACCTCTCATTCCCGACATGCCTGTCCCACCCAAGGAATTGTTCCCCTTCTCTACTCAATAGTCCCTCGGCTGCCCCACTTCCCTTCCAAAGCTTCAACAACAGGCCAGACAAGAAGTCTCTGAGCACTGTAGCTGCAGTTTAGCACCTTCGGGAATCAATCCTCATCAATTCTCTTGCTCAAAGAATTTATCATGGGCCTAACAACCTGCCTCTTCAATTTCCCACAGGCCTGACAACCCGCTTATTCAATTCTGCTCCCAATCTAACCAGGTACACCAATCGGAGATGGTTATGGAAATAGGATTAGATACCGTGAAATGAATGTCTGAAGGATAATGGACTACGTGAGTGAAATGGTCATGGAATCATTGACTAGATAACTGAGTGATGGAAGGAATCATCGTGAAAACGGATCATGAAGTATGATAATCGGAAAGATAGTTAGGATGATGGTGAAAATGATCCTGCAAAAAGTGACCAAATGGGCTAAGTCTCCATGATATGAATGCATGTCCCCCACTTGACACTTGTCATGTTGGAAGCTAGTTTGGTCCACTTGTCCCAAACTTTAGAACTTAGGATAAAATAATTATACATACTTTAGGTTTTAAGAAATATTAATATAATATTCCTTTTTGGCTTAAGCTCTATAGCTTATCCCTTTCCCTTAACTTTTGGCCCTCCCTTTCCCTGACTAGTGAAGTTCAGTCCCCCATATCTTTTATCGTGGTCGTTCTGCGTGAAATGATGTATTTTATATTAATCATGAGACATATACAAAATAGGCGCACTAGCCTTTAACATCTAGGCGCTCTGGCCTAATTTAAAAACATAAGCATTCCATCTTATAATAACTGGCTCACCAACCTATATCACATATCATATACAAAAGGTCCGTTGACCTCCATACTGCGCGCACTTTAGTTACTACGTGCGGTATCTGAGAATGTCCACGCTACATCATTTTACTACGTAGTTCATGAACGCACTATGCCATGGACGGTGCATTAAAAAATGATGTCAAAAAAACTCACCAGCTTAAGTAAACTTACATTACATTTACAATTGGGTTCGGCTGAGGGATATTACAATCCCCTCCCCTTATTTATGCATTATCCTCAGTGCATCATACACCCATATACAACAGAGGTTTTGAAAAATATTCAAAAATATGTGAATATTCTGTCCGCATTGCATCCTCATTCTCCCAAGTAGAATCCTCAGGACTGTACCAAGTCCATTGGACCTTTACAAGCCCTATGGCTTGGGTCTAGAGTTTCTTGACTTTCCAGTCCAAAATGCGCACCAGATGCACCTGAAAAGCGCCTTCTTGCTCCACCTAAATCACATTCCAATCAATAACATGATTAGCATCAGGTATATATTTCTTTAGCAATGATACATGGAAGACATTATGAACAGACATAGATGTAGGCAATGCAATCCTATAAGCAACTGGACCAATCCTCTCTAGGATTTCAAATGGCCCACAAAATCTAGTTGCCAACTTGGCGCAGCTTCCCAGCTTCAGGGAAATCCTGATAGCTTTCACTTTCAGGAAAACATGATCACCCACTTTGAATTCTCTGTGGGATTTTTTCTTATCGGCATAACTTTTATGTCTGTCTTGGGCAGCTTTTAAATTCTGCTTAATTTTTATCATTTGGTCCTCCATCTCCTTAAGCAATTCTGGCCCAACTACTTTCCTATCAGCTGGATTATCCCAACTCACTGTAGTATTGCACCTTTTGTCATAAAGTGCTTCAAATGGGCTCATCTTCAACGATGCTTGATACCCCTTGTTGCAAGCGAATTCTACCAAATGTAGGTAGTATTCCCATTTCAATAGTTTTTCCATCACATACATTCTCAGTATATCTTCTATCACTCAGTTCACCCTCTCTGTCTACCCATCAGACTCAAGATGATAAGCTATACTAAAGTTCAGATTCGTTCTGAATCCTTTGAACAATCCTTTCCAAAAATTTGAGGTGAATTTCAGGGCTCTGTCGGACACAACTGTTTTAGGAATCCCATGTAATCGTGCTACTTCCTTCATGAAAATATCAACAACATCTGTTGCCTTGTGAGTAGTTTTCAGTGGAATAAAATCGACATCTTTCATAAGCTTGTCCACCACCACCGTGATCGAATCATGCAGCTTGCCTGTTCTGGGCAATCCCATAATAAAATCCATTGCCACCACTTCCCACTTCCATTCAGGAATGGGTAAAGGTTGCAGCAACCCTGCTGGGTGCCTATTCTCATGTTTAAATTTTTGGCATTCCATACATATAGTGATGTATTCAACGGTCTCTCTCTTCATACTTGTCCAAAAGTAATGGTTCTTGATCACTGCCATGATTTTTTGATATATAGGGTTCCATACATAAGGAACATTATGCATCTCATTAAAAATTGTACGTTTCAAGTTGTGGACATTTGGAACAAATTTATTGTTTCTTGTACAACACTAATCCATCTATTCCCAAATTATAATTATCCACCTATTTTTTGGCATCTTACCCTACTGTAGCATTGCTACCAATTCTCTGTATTGCAGATCTACATTTGCAGCCTCCATAATTTTTCCTTTAATATCGGTCTCATACACGCTAATGGTTGTAGCATGTAATTCATGCACCCTCCGACTGAGTGCATCAACCTCTTTATTCTCTTTCCCCTTGATATGCTTTATATCAAAGTCATATTCGCTTAGAAATTCTAACCATCTACTATGCCTAGCATTTATATTTGGCTGATCAAATAAATATTTTAGACCATTGTGGTCTGTTCTTAGCTCAAACCTCTTCCCCATGGGGTAGTGTCTCCATTTCCTCAAGGAATGCACTATGGATGCCAACTCCAAATCATGAGTGGCATAGTTTCTTTCATGATCCTTCAACTTCTTGATTCATAACATATGACAAACTCATTTTGACTGAGGACTCCACCAAGTCCTTCATTACATGCATCGGTGCATACAATTAAATCTTTATCTGGGTCTACGATCCTTAATATTGGAGCACTTGTCAATAATTGTTTCAAGTGTTGGAAACTCTTCTCGCAATCCAGTGTCCACTGAAACTTCACTCCCTTTCTTTGCAAGGAAGTGATTGGTTGTGCAATCTTTGAGAATCCTTCCATAAATATTTTGTAGTATCCTACAAGACCCATGAATGATCTCACCTCTGTCACATTCTTCGGCACTGACCATTCTCTAATGGCCTCTATCTTCTCAGAATCCACTGCTATCCCATCCTTTGAAATGATATCCCTCAAATAATGAATTTGTTTCTGATAAAATGAGCACTTTATCAATTTTGAATACAATTTATGCTCCCTTAATACTTGAAACACCATCCTCAAATGATGTTCATTCTCTTCCTCTAACTTAGAATATATAAGAATGTCATCCAAAAAGACAATGACAAACTTGTCCAAATATTCTCGAAAAACACCATTCATTAAGCACAAGAAAATAGCTGGTGCATTTGACAACCCAAATGGCACCACTGTGAACTCATAATGACCATACCTTGTCCTGAAGGTGGTCTTGTTGATATATTCTTATTTAATCCTTACCTGATGGTATTCTGATCTGAGATCTATCTTTGAAAATATCTTTGCATCCTTCAATTGATCAAATAGATCATCAATCCTTGGCAGAGGATACTTGTTCTTAACAGTCACTTTATTCAACTGTTTGAAGTCAATGCACAATCTTAGTGTTTCATCTTTCTTTCTCACAAACAAGACTGGGGCACCCCAAGGTGACACACTTAGGCATATATACCCCTTCTTCAAAAGTTCTTCAAGCTGCATTTGCAACTCCTTCAACTCTGGTGTACTCATTCTGTAAGGAGTCTTTGATACTGGCACTGCTTCAGGCATTAAATTTATAGAGAAAGAAATGTCTCTCTTTGGGGGTAGTCCAGGTACCTCCTTGAACATATCTTCAAAATCTTCTAGGACTACATGATCCTCCAAATTTGGCACCTTATCTCTAGGTGTCTCCATAAAATGAGCTGCAATTATTTGACACCCTTTTTTGTAACATTTCTTTAGCTGCAATGCTGAATTTTTTCTAATGGTTACTGCCCTGGGAATTGCCTGTACTTTCCTTAGTTTCCCTTCCTCATCCAGGCAAGTAAATTCTTTGTTGTGACAGTCTAAGAGAGAGTGATGTTGGTACAACCAATCCATCCGAATTAGACAGTCATAGGAACCTAAGAGGAAGATGTTTAAATTTCCCTTGGTGTTCAATCCATTCATGTCTATGAGGCATGACATAACCATCTTATTAAATTTTATTCTGGCTCCTATAGCCAGCTGCACCAACCAGGATTTCCCATGCTTTCTTCTTGGCAATCACAAACTTTCCACCATCTTAGGGTCTATATAATAATGACTAGATCCTGAGTCAATTAAAATAGCAATGGTTTGGTTGTTGATCATACCTTCCACTTCAATCATGTGGGACTGATACTCTGCTTGCTTGTTGTCCAGGGCTGCATAAATCCTTGGCACATATCTACCCATGTCCTCCACTTTTTTAGCTTGTTGTACATTGTGAACAACCCTTCCTTTTTCACCTCTGTGAGGACAATCTTTCAACCTATGATCTCCTTTACAACCCCAACATTGAATAGGTGGTTGCCTTGGCCTTTGACTCCCTGTGTCAATCATTCTGGGTTCTTTAGGTGTTTGTTGTCCTTCTGGATTATTTCTGAAGAATGGTGGCTTAGATCCCTTCTTCCTCTGATCCATCTTGAATCTCTTATGGTCTTTCCAAGCCTTGTTGGAAAGTTGGCCTTGCTTTCTGCTGATCATATAGGCATTTAGCTCGCCTTATGGTCTCTTCCAATGTCTTGGGATCATCATATTGTATTTTTTCACTGATGAGTGACGGAAATCCACTCAAATACCTTTGAATTTTGACTGTCTCATACTTGATGAAAGAGACATACTTCAGCAGTTCTAGAAACCTTCTCTCATATTCATCTATGGTCATACTTCCAAGCTTGAGTTCAAATAAATCTTTCGTTTTCTTGTCAAATTATTTCTTAGTCAAGTATTTCTTCTCAAAATACTTCTTGAATTCCCTCCAAGTAACACTTTTCTCTTTAATGTGTTGCACTTGCACAAACTGATCCGACCACATGGAGGCCTTTCCTTTGAGTTGATAGATAACAGTTCTACCTTCTGCATGAGAAGAATCATTATGAAATTGAAAATACTTTCTCATGCCCGGCAACCATGTTTCTGCATCTTCATCCTTTTTGTGCTCTCCATAAAATGTAGGAGGGTTTGATTTTGTTCATTTATCCTCGTAGTTCATATACCCAAAACCTCTTTTACCTTTTGATAGGGGATGGACTCTAGCTGCTTCCTGTTCTCTTATTGGAATTCCTTGGGGAGTGATGGTGATGTCTGCTAATACTTCTTGCTTTTTTTCCCTCATCTAAAGGCTTGTGACTTCCAGATTTTCTTAAGCCATTTTCCTTAATCAATTTCTTTTCTATTCTATTCAAGCACTCCAATAACTTCATGTTGAAGGCATCATGCTGCTCTTTGGCTCTCATAAGCCTTTCATTATCAGCTTTATGGCTTTGGACATCCTTCTACAAATTCTTAATAGTCTCTGCCATAATCATGTTTTCATTCATTTCTTCTCCAAGTCCATTGGAATTTGTTCCTTCAATGCCCAAATGGACATCCACCCCTCTTCTCTCATCTTGTTGACAGTAAGTCCCCTGTGTTTCTTCAATTCCTATGGAATCTGCACTAGTCTGATCTAATCTAGTTGTTGTTAATTATGCAAAACGTGAAGCCATCGAAACTTATCAGGCTAACAATTCAACAATTCATGAAAAATATGAACCATTTTGGTTCAATATATACATCAGAATTATCTCTCTTGATTTCTTGGTGCTATCACCATGAAAAATCTAGATAAGACCCAAGTCTTGAAAACATAGACGCACGGTGCCTTAAAAGATACATTTGGACAAGAACGTGGTTTGCCGAAAGCACTTTCTCCATGACGTGGTATCACATGTTCGAATATGTCAAATCCACCACTCGTGGAGCAGGCGATGGCTAGTCAAATCACCATGTTTCACTCGTTCGGTACTTCACAACCATGTGACATCATCTTAACGCCGCCATGTAATGAACTCAAAAGTTAATCATTTGAAATGGATTAGAAGAGCATGGCAACCCAATGATCTTGTACGTAGTCCGTCTGCGCTTCATAATTGGAATTCTATAACTACCAATCCTCAAGTATGAAGGTATTTTCTTATCCATAAATGAAGTGATCTCCAAATTGCTCGAATTTATTCTCTCTATAAAAGCATTTCGGTATCCACAAACTGAGATACATGGACAAGGCTAAATCCAGTGAGATTGGTTATTCGGGAAACATGCTAGACTTTTCTACGAATAAGGAGGAAAGGGTACTTGTGCACAATCTAGTGACTAAATTCCACACAGAACCGACTATAGACTCGCAGTTGGAAGTCCTGTTGAATCCCACTATGAAGGATTTATTCATCAACAGGCCAACTGCTAAGAAGAAAAGGACCAAGCGGCAGAAGGAGGAGTCCATGGCTGAAACAGTCGAAAGTGTTGGAGAGAATCAACCGGTCTGGTTAGATTCTTTAAAGGATGAGATCGCTAAGATGAAATGAGTCTTCAACTAAAGTTAAGTATTTTTCAAGGAATTTTGAACAGTGGGTAGCAGAGGTAAGGAGCACCAGAGATGATAGGCCTGTTCCTAAACGACTCTTTTACAACAGGATAACTACTATCATTCCCTTTTTGTAATTTTGGGATTAATACGATTATATAAATACAGAAGCAGATTTTGGACTGTTTATTACAAAATTCTGTTTGGTGGTGTTATGAGTCTTGTTTTATTTTATAGTATGCTTTTCTTGTAAGCTTATATTTCACTTCCATCTGTCTGAATCGGAGGAATATAAAACTCAAAATTCTTTTTAATTAATGCTCCAATGTGGTTGTGTGTTTCGTTTTCTTCTAATATTATGCAAATTAAACTCAGACTCAATTTGCCTTCCAAACGACATCAATCGCACTAAACTTCAACCTGTACATCCATATTTATCATGCATAACAACATCACAAGGTAAAATGTGTTTTTGCACACCTATATCCACTATGCATTTCTTCTCCGTCGCGCCGACAACTTGCACGCACTACTTTTGTGTTGTGCGCCAATATCCACTACGCACAGTTTTGGTATCGCACACCAATACTCCACATGCATTTCTCCCTATGCAATGCACCATGTCAAAGTTCAATATGTTTCATCGTGCACAATAATCTACGCACACCATTGAATACACTATCACGAGACAACTTATACTCATACTATGCGCGTACCAACAAAACTCCTCTGTGTTATGCAATACTTGCGCACCCCATGTGCACATTACTATGTGTGTGCTCACCGTGCAAGGATAAATTAAGCACATGAAATTGCACACAATATTATTTTGCGCGGTGCCAGAATTTACCGTGCACACTTGCACGCCAACGTTTTCCACGCGGTGCCAAAATTTACCGCGCACGCCTGGACGCCAATACTCTGAAATTTGGTCACTTCGAAATAAATCTTCTGTGAATATTCACTTCACTTGAACCTTTCCGGTCCATCCAGGCTCAGTATTGAAACTAAAGCTCTGATACCAAATTGTAACATCCCCCGGCCAACCACAGGTCGAGAAATGCCACTCCAGAGCAATCTCTCATGCNCTTTTCTTGTAAGCTTATATTTCACTTCCATCTGTCTGAATCGGAGGAATATAAAACTCAAAATTCTTTTTAATTAATGCTCCAATGTGGTTGTGTGTTTCGTTTTCTTCTAATATTATGCAAATTAAACTCAGACTCAATTTGCCTTCCAAACGACATCAATCGCACTAAACTTCAACCTGTACATCCATATTTATCATGCATAACAACATCACAAGGTAAAATGTGTTTTTGCACACCTATATCCACTATGCATTTCTTCTCCGTCGCGCCGACAACTTGCACGCACTACTTTTGTGTTGTGCGCCAATATCCACTACGCACAGTTTTGGTATCGCACACCAATACTCCACATGCATTTCTCCCTATGCAATGCACCATGTCAAAGTTCAATATGTTTCATCGTGCACAATAATCTACGCACACCATTGAATACACTATCACGAGACAACTTATACTCATACTATGCGCGTACCAACAAAACTCCTCTGTGTTATGCAATACTTGCGCACCCCATGTGCACATTACTATGTGTGTGCTCACCGTGCAAGGATAAATTAAGCACATGAAATTGCACACAATATTATTTTGCGCGGTGCCAGAATTTACCGTGCACACTTGCACGCCAACGTTTTCCACGCGGTGCCAAAATTTACCGCGCACGCCTGGACGCCAATACTCTGAAATTTGGTCACTTCGAAATAAATCTTCTGTGAATATTCACTTCACTTGAACCTTTCCGGTCCATCCAGGCTCAGTATTGAAACTAAAGCTCTGATACCAAATTGTAACATCCCCCGGCCAACCACAGGTCGAGAAATGCCACTCCAGAGCAATCTCTCATGCTCTGATACCAGTTGGTAACATCGTCAACCTTAAACAGGTCGGGCCATGCTACTCTAGGGAACACTTTTGTTTTCTCACTACGGAACATACGGTAACATAATCAGTAATCAACTGAGCTATGCCACATAAATTTTTTCTTCAAACTGCATGCAACTTAAACCTATACATACAACACTCTTGCAGAAGCTTTACATATAGCATAAACAAACAATTGCATTCTGTAATATACGATTTCCTACCAAACTAACGGTAAACACAGATATGCATCATATACAGTGAAATACCCATAAACATACAGGCAATTATAATCACATATATGATAAACCGTAACATAAGCACATAAATAACAATGCAACATATAAATTTATCATGCAATTCGTACTTATCTTGGAAATATTGTCACCAACTACATACAGACCATCCACAAACCTCCCAGCCTTAGACTACACTATTCTTCACTCTCAACAGTGAGTCACCCCCGAGCTGGGACTGAACTCCACACGGGTAAAGTGGTTCCTAACTAGGCTAGGGTTCATAGACAACAGGAAAGACTCCATCTCAGGTGCTCGCTCAAATAATAGCCCACTGCCTCTCATTCCCCACATGCATGTCCCACCCAAGGAAGTTTTCCCCTTCTCTGCTCAACAGTCCCTTGGTTGCCCCACTTCCCTTCCAGGGCTTCATCAACAGGCCAGACAGGAAGTCTCAGAGCACTTTAGCTATAGTTTAGCACCTTTGGGAATAAATCCTCAATAATTCTCTCACTTGGAGAATTGCTCACGGGCCTGACAACCTGCCTCTTCAATCCCGCTCCCAAGCTAACCAGGTACACCAACCAGAGAAGGTTATGGAAACAGGCTCAGATACAATGAAATGAATGTCTGAAGGATAATGGACTACATGAGTGAAATGGTCATGGAATCATTGACTGGATAACTGAGTGATGGAAGGAATCATCATGAAAACTGATCGTGAAGTATGATAGTTAGAAAGATTGTTAGTATGATGGTGAGAATGATCCTGCAAAAAGTGACCAAATGGGCTAAGTCTCCACGATATGAATGCATGTCCCCCACTTAACACTTGTCATGTTGGAAGCTACTTTGGTCCACTTGTCCCCAACTTTAGACCTTAGGATAAAATAATTATCCATACTTTAGGTTTTAAGAAATATTAATATAATATTCCTTTTTGGCTTAAGCTCTCTAGCTTAGCCCTTTCCCTTAACTTTTGGCCCTCCCTTTCCCTAACTGGTGAATTTCAGTCCCCCATCTCTTTTATTGTGGTTGGTCTACGTGCAGTGATGTATTTTATATTAGTCATGAGACATATACAAAATAGGCTCACTGGCCTTTAACATCTAGGTGCTCTGGCCTAATTCCAAAACATAAGCATTCCAGCTTATAATAATTGGCTCACCAGCTTATTGACATTCCAAGGTGAAAGAGACCATTTGAGGGAGGTACTAAAAGGAAAGGCCAGATAATAAGAAAGGGGAGGCAATGATTTGAGATGGAATTGACATGGAGAGTTGAAGCTTAGGGAGTTAATTGAAGAAGAAGACTGAAGACTTAGAAAAATAAGTATGTTCTTAGACTGAGAGGATAAGGATGAGTGGATGAGGCCATCCATCTATAGGGAATGAAGATTGTCTTAGATTCAAGCTATAACATGTGAAATGTAGAGATTAGTAAGAATACATTAGAATCTCTATTTGAAAGTCTGTAACTGTAAACATTCATGAGGATAAAAAGAGCCAATTTTTTTTTATCTTAGATTCAAATTATAACATGTGAAATGTAGAGATTAGTAAGAATACATTCAAATTTCTATTTGAAAGTGTGTAACTGTAAACATTCATGAGGATAAAAAGAGGCAAAATGGATATTTGTACTAGTTTTCCCAAAACGGATTCAATGGTGAAATCTTTGATGTTATTACTATGTATAGGGGTGATATATTTAAAAATATTTTTCTTCATTTAAACTATGGTCTACAAATAATACAAAATAAAAATTAATGCATGGTGAAATATAAAACATAGAGAAACATTTTTTTATTTCGACAAATTAGTTAAGGTTTATGTTGGTGAATCACCTTAGCCATAAGATAAAAGATTATAGGTCATTCAAATTATCTTCTTTTACAACATCCCTTTATTTCTTTCTAAAATATTCCACTAGTTGACAAACTTTTATTTCATCTTAGATTTCAATTCTTTTTCTTCTATCCAACAACGACTTCTCAATAGATTTCTCTTTTTTAGGATTGTCTAGCATATTTCATATTTGTTCTCCACCAATAAATTGCTATTTTGTCATCCTCTCTCAACATAAACATAATGATTAAGCATGGTCAATTTTAAGAATGTAAACATAGCAATAAATCACAAAACCTAGTTAAAATTGCAATCACCCTCACAAACACACATAAAATCTAATTTTAATTTTAT
>SNQJ01S0003239.1:190939-203149 GCA_010110895.2 Picea sitchensis
TATATATAGCTCACAATTACTTGTTATTTTTTAGTAATTTGTTTTGGACTTTCGGATATAATTCTTTGTAATTTATCTTTAAAGATTTCTCTTTATAAACTAATTGTGTTGAGATAGCTCTTGGATAACCATTCTAGTGGAACTTGTTATCTCTTGATACACACCCACAATATGTTAGACATGAGGAATGTAAAGAAATTAGTTTAGTCTCTCTCAATTAGTCAACACTCTCACCCCATTAGTTAGCACATTGAAGACCAACATGTCTTTGATCATTGTGCAAGTTTGTCATTGTTTCAATAACATTGAGAAGTTGAAGGGTAATCAGGATGAGGGTGGTAATGTATTATGTAAAGACTCTCATAAGAGTAATAATATTGGGGAGGAAGAAGGTTACAATATTTACAACTCATATTTTAACCATAACCATTTCCTGATTCCTAGCTTCCCTAAGGTTGATTTGAATAAGTTTGATGGTTTGGATCGAACTAGTTGGATTTGTCAATAGAGAACTATTTTTTCCTTCATTCCATAGAGTATGGCAAGTTTTTCGTTGTTTCAATAAGATTGAGAAGTTGAAGGGTAATCATGATGAGGGTGGTAATGTATTATGTAAAGGCTCTCCTAAGAGAAATAATATTGGGGAGGAAGAAGGTTATAATATTTACAACTCATATTTTAACCATAACCATTTCAACAATCCGATGCCTAGCTTCCCTAAGGTTGATTTGAATAATTTTGATGGTTTGGATCCAACTAGTTGGATTGGTCAATAAAGAACTATTTTTCCCTTCATTCTATAGAGGATGGCCTATTAAAAATCCACAAACTTTATTTGCATGTTTTATCTAGGATACTATTTTTTTTGTGATAGCTTACCAAATTGCATAAAATAGATACTAGGGAATAATGTATTGATATTTTAGATCATTTTTATTAGAATAGGGAATTTAACTCATTATTTTTTGAGTGATGCTTTATTAGTGGAATTGAGGAAATCAAAGCCCAACTGGAGATGAACCACCTTGCTACTTGGTTAGAGGTAAATCAATTTACTTGTCATAAACAAGTTTTATCTTGTTCCCAATCCAAATTCCCCAACTTTGTTCCACATCCATGCACAAATATGGTGGCTCCTTAGTAGTTTTCTCCACCCCTCGAGGTCTATAAGTTGATATTGGATGAAATGGTGGAACACCAACTGAAGGGTCTATACTACAACTGTGATGAAAAATATTCTCGAAGGGATAAATTCAAGGAAAATATATTATTTATGGTCATTTTTTTATGAATTTGTTTATGATAAAGTTGATGGTGGGACTCATCAGGAAGTCACTCCCCCCGCCAAGGAAGTTCCTCTTCCTAACTAACTAGTTGAATAGCCCCAAATATGTTTTCATTCTTTGACCAATATTTCTTTTCCTTGGACATTAAAGTTGGAACATCATTTTCTTAATTGATAGTGGAAGCACCCATAGATTCATGCATTGCTACATTTCCCAAGAAATGCACTACTATACCCATATTGTTAACAACTTGTAAATTATGATTGCTAGTGGAGGATGCATGAAATGTGATAGTTATCATGAAAATGTGAAACCTCAAATGGGTGATTATTCCATAAAAACCCACATATTTTCCATTGAAATGAGTGGTTGTGATATTTTTTTCGGTGTTTAATGGTTCAAAACATTAGTCCCCATCACCATGGATTTCCTGGAATTGTACATGAGTTTCAAGAAGGATGACCATTCCTACATGATCAATGTTCTGAAATAAAACTCTCTAGGAATAGTCCACTCCCATCACATGGAAAATATCCTAAAAAGGGTCATTATAGAATTATTTCATAATTCCATGTTATTCAAGCCTTTGAGGATGCTTAACCAGTTCATCTAGATTTGAAGTTAATTTATGAAAAAACACCACGAGGTCTTTGAACTCACCCAAGGAATATTGTGCTCATGTGGAGAGATATCCCATTTCTCCCATGTATCCTACAACCCAATGTGCACATGTATCACCATCCTTTTTCCAAAAAAAATGAGATAGAAAAGATTTTCATGAGATATTGGCTACATGTGTCATCCATCCTAGTACCAACCCCTACTCTTTTCCAATTGGCATGGTTCTTAAAAACCAAATCACTTGGTGCATGTGTCCTAAATTTTAAGATATTAATAACTTGTTTGTCAAAATTGAATTTCTCATTCCAATCATTGATGACCTCTTAGATGAGGTACATGAAGTTTAGTTGTTCACCAAAGTTGACTTTCCTCCAATTATCACCAAATTTTCATGAAGGAAATAAATATTCCAAAGATCATTTCATGCACTGAGAAAGGCCGTTAGAAGATTTTGGTGATGTCATTTGGTCTTTGCAATGTGCCTTTCACTTTTCAAATCCTCATGAACCACATCTTTCAATCCCTTCTACACCATGTTGTCTTGGTCTCCTTTGATGGAATTTGGTCTATGCCAAAAGTTAGGTGGCCCATGCAGATCAGGTCTCTTCGCTTGAGGTTCATCATCAAAATCTTTTACTCAAATGTTATAAATGTTATTTTTGTGCTTCGGAAGTGGAATATTTGGACACATTATTACTAGGGAGGGTGTGTGAGTTGATCGTAAGAAAATTGATGTGATGAGATATTGGCCTTGCTCCAAGACCATCTAAAGTTCATGTGGATTTTCTTCACTCACAAATTACAATAGGAGGTTTGTTAAGAACTATGGTAACATTCATATCCCCTCACCACTTTCCTCAAAAATAATTCTTTTAGTTGCAATGAGATGGTGACTAGGATTTTTAGGGTTTAAAAGATGTTATGTGTATTATGTCATTACTCACCTTGCTTTACTTGAATAACATCCTTGTCCTATAATGTAGCACATCGTGCACACTATTTACCCCTTGCCTTCACTCTTTACTCCATGGCTCACATAACCACTTTATTCTTTTTCACAATTATATCCATACTAGAAATTCTATGCTACCAAGGAAATGAACATGATAACCTCACAACTATCTCTAAGGATTCATCATTTTCATTGCGAGCTCCTTTTGTTATGATGTTTGAACAATATGAGTTATTTTAAGTACAACTTGGACTTCCTTGTTCGGTCAAGGATGTTCAGACAATAAGAGTTAGTTTAAGTACAACTTGGCCTTCCTTATTTTATCAAGGGATAACCTATTTTTCAAATTCATTATAAATAACTTAGGTACATAACCACAACTAAACTATTGTAAGGTATTCCTTGTTTCACAAACAATAACCTACCTTTCTCACCCCTATCCTACCTACCAAATCCAAACTATCCATTATATTGAAATATAAAATCAGTGGCTCCAAGAGTAACCTAGATAGATAACCCAAAGTAATCTAATGGTAAGGTCTTCCTTGTTAGACTTTTATTTTCCCTTAAGCAAATTTATTCCTCTTCTGACGCAAACCCCCAAACCCGCAGGTTTGGATCGGCACAGGATCTTTTCTTCTTGGCCCTTGAGAGCTCGATTGGCTCTTTTATTTCCCTTTCAGAAAATCAACACCCACAACAAACCTTGAGGGAACCCCTCTTTTATTTCAGGATACCGGATTTCGCGATTTCGCGAATCCCGTGGTCGAGCGCCTTACCTCTTCGATCTTCGAAACCTGAAATACTAACACTTAGCCTTTTTTGATGTCAATTTTGGCTTTTCAGATTTTGCAAACTCAGGAGTGGCGAAGACGTGCAAGCCTGCTCTCGACCCCTGGAGTCCCGAACTTCTAACTTCCGATTTACCGAAATGAAAATCTTCCGGTCCTCCCTTCCTCTTCGTGGTTTTAGGATTTCAACCACTGAAAAGTGCTTCCACTATGTCCTCGGGGCTCTCAAAACTCTGAACCCTGAAATGTCGAAATTACGTCTCCTGAAATCCTTTTGAACTTTCGCATACCGGAAGTTCGATATGCTAAGGATCGAATGCTTTGTTGCTTCCGTCTTTCGGTCTCCGAATTCCCGAAATGTCAAAATGGTATTTCTCCTCATCTGCTTTCACGACCCTCGATAGAAAGTCTCTTGACCTTCCACGTGTCGCCTTCTTCTTGTTCAGGTTCCTCGGTATCAAGAGTTTGGAACTCTCGAACCACCTTATGTCCTCGTAATCCCCAATTTTCTGAATTCTGATGTTCCGAAACACTTATACTCTTCCCCCACTCTTTCCACCCATGAATACTTCCATTCATGTTTCGGGGGTTTGATCAGCCAAGTATTTGGCTTACCCTTAGGACTCTCGAACCCCGAAATGCCGAAATGATCTGACGTCCCAATAAGTCAAGATCAGCGACCCCTTATCTTCCTTGAAGCTTCTATAGATCCTATGGTTCCCGCTATTTCGGGAATCCCCCTCGAAGAATTCTAACTGTTAAATCTCTCCCCAAAGAAGCTTCTGGCTCAATCAGATCTGCGATCCTTTACCTAAATCTGGCCTTTTCACGGTGACCAAAACTCCTCTTCTTCTCTTCAACACTTTGAAAGTGCTGACCCTCCTAAGCTTCCTTTCACAAACTCAAGTCTCCTAAAAGACTTATGCACGCACTCCTTGCGGCACTTATTCAAATATTCCTAAATATTTGAATCTCTTGACTCTCTGCAACTCTACATCAACAGTCCTTCAATATCTCAAACTTAGTCTATGTGTTCTAAGGTCTCCACCATCCTACGCACACCTTGCACGACTTCTGTGCCTGTCTTGCACTTAAGTTGAAATGAGAACAACGGTATCCCTCCCAAGCTTTCAGAGATGAACTCTGAACCCGTCAACGCACTCCTTGCGGATGCTTCACTGCACTCCTTGCAGGAACTCTGACTCAAGAAGAGAAACAATTGAAACTCATTTCCTTACTCTCTCAGACTCCAAACACTTAACATGAAATCATACATACATAGCATAAAAGCAAATGCACAACAGAAAGAGTAAAACAACCATAAGCATAGAATTCAACATGTATACACAGAAAACATTAGAACCCCATGAGTCTGAATCAAAGCTTCATGCATTAATTTCATAACTTTTGTACATGGATTCTTCTCTACCACTCTCTGTTTCTCCTCTATTCTCATGTGCTTAATCATCCAATCCCTCTCGATTGATACCATGATACAAAGATGAGGGTGTCTATAGTCGGTTTTCCCTCTAGCTCCTAAAACTGTCTAATCTAGAATTTAAATCTACCTACTTTCATTAACTATGCATAAATGCCTCTACACCTTACAGATGAGAGAGAATCGCTCAATATCTGTTTACAATATGGAAGTACACCTTATTAACTATTTCATTAGTGTCTGTGCATCCAAACTTTCAAAAACGTTTCAAACATTTTCAACATGTGCCAAAAATGTGATGGCGCTCATCCCTGCTGTCTTCTGCCTCCACACTTGCTTGTTGTTGACGATGCTCCTGCATCATACTCTCTCTCTTGAAAATTTTCATGGACTCTTGTTCATGAGCTCTTGTACGGTCTGTCCATGCTTCTGAATTTGTGCTTCATTCTCCCAGTTGGCATTTTCAACTGGATGTCACTTCCATTTGACCAAGTATTCAAAATACTCTTTTCTCCTGGTCTTCTTGTTGACTCTCTTGTCAAGTATACTTTCCATCTGTGGCTTTTCAGCTACAGGCATTTGTTTAGTCCACTAAACCTCTATCTGTCCATTTTCTTCTTCATCTTTGTAAGGGTACAAATCTGAGATGTTGAATATCGGTGAAATTCCGACCCCATCGGGTAATTCAATCTCGTATGCATTTGCCCCAAATTTCCTTATGATCTTGCATGGTCCAATCTTTTTCATTTTCAGTTTGTTATATGTTCCCCTTGGGAACATTTCCTTTCTTAGGTGTTCAAGAATCAGATCACCAACTTCAAATTGAATTTCTCTCCTATGTTGATCTGCTCTGTGCTTGTACTCTTGGCTCGAGTTCTGCAATCGCTCCTTCACTTGGTTGTGAAGCTCTTTCATTGCCTCTGCAAAATCTTCTGCACTAGCACTTATAGTTTCATTATGTTCTGAATCTTTCAATTCAGAAACTCCCCTTGGTTGTATTCCATAAACAATCTGAAATGGACTCTTCCATGTGCTTCTATTGTGTGAATCATTGTAAGCAAATTCCGCCTGTGGCAGAATGTGATCCCACTGACTGTGGTGTTCAGTCACTAGGCTTCTCAGTAAATCTCCCAAGCTTTTGTTCACAACTTCTATCTATCCATCCGTCTGAGGATGATAAGCTGAGCTAAAAGACAAACTTGTCCCTAGATTCTTCCATAAAGTCCTCCAGAAATGTCCGATGAACTTGGTGTCTCGATCTGAAACTATACTCCTTGGTAAGTTGTGAAGTCTGACAACTTCTTTGAAAAACAGGTTCGCAATGTGAGTTGCATCGCTGGTTTTCTGACATGGTATAAAATGTGCCATTTTCAAAAATCTGTCTACCACCACAAAGATTGAATCGAATCCTCTTTGTGTCCCTGGCAACCCTAATATAAAATTCATGCTCACTGCATCCCATGGCCTCTCTGGTATGGGTAATGGCTGATATAACCCTATGTTTTGTTTTCTTCCTTTTGTGTGCTGACAAATTATGCATCTGTCCATGAATCTTTTGACATCTGTCCTCATCCCTGGCCAAAAATATGATCCATTTAATTTCGAGAACATTTTATCATGACCGAAATGTCTGGCCAATCCTCCACTATGCTTTTCTTTCAACAGATTCTCCCTCATGGAGCATTTTGGAATGCACAGTTGATTACCTCTGAATAATAATCCATCTTGGATCATATATTCAGCCCATTGAATTCTATCCCTGAGAGTTAGATTCTCAGATGCCTCATACACCTCCTTGAAATCTGGATCATCCTTATACATGTCCTTCAGGTTATCAAAACCCAATGTTTTGACTCTAAACTCCTGCATCAGCAAACATTTCCTGCTCAAAGCATCAACAACTTTGTTAGCAGTTCCGAAAATATGTTTAATTAGAAAAGTAAAATTCTGCATGTATTCAACCCATTTTGCATGCTTTTGGTTCAATTTATCCTGCTGAGTTACAAATTGTAAGGCATGATTATCACTGTACAAAACGAACTCTTTAGGAACCAAATAGTGCCTCCACTTCTTGAGTGCTTGTATGACCGCATAAAACTCTTTGTCATATGTGGAGTACTTAACATTTGCCTCATTCAGAAGTATGTGACTGGCCTGTCATATTGGCTCAAGACTGCTCCAATTGCAAATCCACTAGCATCACATTTGACCTGAAATGTCTTGTTGAAATCTGGAAACACCAAAATTGGTTGTTCAGTAATCTTCCTTTTCAACCAATTGAAACTTTTCTTTGCTTCTTCTGTCCAGTGAAAAGATGTATGCCTTTTCTTCACCGTGTCCATCATCGGTGCGCTAATTCCACTGAAATTTCTGATAAATTTTCTGTAGAAACTAGCCAATCCATGAAAGCTTCTAACTTCAAATATACTCTTTGGCGATGGCCAATTCTTAATCGCCTCCACTTTATCTGGATCCATTTTCATCTTATTCGCAGAGATAACAAATTCCAGGTAAATGAGCTCTTTCCTCATGAATGATGATTTCTTCATATTTATCAACAACTTCTCTTGTTGTAATATTTTCAACACTGTAGCCAAAATGCTTCAAGTGATCTATTTATGTTCTACTGAAAATCAGTATATCGTCAAGATATACAATGATGAACCTTCCTATAAACTCCTTCAAGACTTCGTTCATCAACCTCATGAAAGTACTAGGCACATTTGTTAAGCCAAATGGCATACCAAGCCATTCATATAGCCCTTCATTTGTCTTGAATGTTGTCTTCCATTCATCACCTTCTCTCATTTGGATTTGATGATATCCACTTTTCAAATCAATCTTTGAAAAACAATTTGCTCCACTCAAGCAATCCATCAAATCATCCATTCTTGGAAATGGAAATCTATATCCGATGGTAATCTTGTTAATTGCCCCTGAGTCTGTACACATCCTCCAACCTCCATCTTTCTTTGGACAGAGCACTATTGGAACAGTGCATGGACTCAAGATTTCTCTAACCAATCCTTTGTCCATTAAATCCTAGACCTGTGTCTTGACCTCTTCATTCTCCCGTGGCGTCAATCTATACGCTACTTTGTTTGGTAAACTAGCTCTAGGTATAAGATCGATGTGATGACTTATACTCCTGATAGGTGGCAACAAACGAGGTAGTTCGTCCACTACTATATCAGTAAATTCTTCCAGTAGTTGTTGGATTTCCTCTGGTAAATCATCCACTCTTGTGCTTGTTAAAACAATTCTAGGCTTCCTAACCACAATGAATTGTGTATCTTGTTTCTTCTTAACCTCCTTAAGAAGTTCCTTCCCACTCATGAGAAGTACAGTGTTTCTTACCTCTGTTGTCACTTCTTTATCCTTAATTGGAAACAACATGTGAGTTCTTCCATTCTTCTCTAGGGTGTATGTGTTCTTTCTCCCATCATGAATCACATTCCTGTCATATTTCCATGGTCTACCCAACAATAAATGACAGTCATCCATGGGAATGACATCACATAGTATTTCATCCTTATATCCTCCTATTTTAATTTCAACTAAACATTGTTTAGTGACATTTACCTGATGCCCTTTTTGTAGCCATGAAACTTTGTATGGGCTTGGATTTTCAATAGTCTCCAACTCCAGATTTTCTACTATCTCTGTAGAAACGATATTGTTTATGCTACCACTATCCACGATGACCTTGCATACCCTGTCTTTGGTCTTGCAAGCAGTCCGAAAAAGTCTGTTCCTTTGGACTGGATTTTCTACCTCCTTCTCTTGCGTTAAGAGAACTTTCCTCATCATCAGTGATCTTCCACCTTTAGCATCTTCTGCCTCAACATTCCATCCCTGTGCTTCGGCAATGTGAGTTTCACCTCCTTCTTTCTTCTTATCTGGAAATTCATAAGACTTATTCCCATTCTTCCCGCAAGTGAAGCATTTTATTTCGCCACCTCTGCCTCTTTTAATGTATTTCTATCTTCATAATGTCCTCTTTGTGAGATTCCACCTCTCTCAGTTTGAGTTTGAGGTTTCTTCCACTCTTCCTTAGGTTTCTGATTCCTATCATGGACAATTGTTTTGCCTTTGGTTTGACTTCTTCCTTGGCCTCTTTGACCTTTCTTTCAGCTCAGTTTTTCTTCAGCCTTCAGAGCCATCTGATAAGCATCTTCCACCATTCAGATGGTCATCATGCTCATCTCATCTTGAATGTCGTATCTCAGACCATTCATGTACCTGGCAACCTTTTCATCATCACTTTCGTGATGACCTTCCCTGATGTTTAGTTTGTAGAACTCTTCAATGTACTCTTTCACTGACATCAACTTCTATCTCAAATTCTGCATCCTCCGAAACAGATTGATCTGATAATCCTTAGGTATGAATTTTTCCTTCATCTTTGCAACCATTCTATCCCAAATCTTGATTTTTTGCTTGCCTTTGCAACATCTGTCAGCCTGCAGTTCATCCCACCATAATGTTGCATGCACTTTAAGTCTTGTGACAACATGTTTAACCTTCTTGTATTCCTCAACATCCTCATAGTCAAAATATTTATCCAGAGCGCTAATCCAGTCTAGAAGATTTTCAACATCCAGGTTTCCTTCATATACTGGAATGCCCATTTTTTCTCTAGCACCTATCCTTGTAACAACCCTCAATAGGCATTCTTCTACTGCATCTTCGGCTGTAACTTCTTCATTTCCATCTTCATTTTCACTTTCAAATTCGTTGATATCCCCAACATCAACTGTGCGCCTCTGTACTGTCTCCATGGCATCAAGTCTGAGCATGTAGTTCACGCATCTCTCTTTCCCTTGCCGGATCAGGTAATTGTCTGTCTCTTCTTCTTGGAATTTCCCTTTCCTCTGGTGGGTCAAGTATTTCCTGTCTCTTCTTCTCAGCGGCATGGCTGTAAAATTCCTTTTTTCCCTGCTACAGAAAGAAAGCAAAGAAATGTTTCTATGCTCTGATACCACAACTGACGCAGACCCTTAGGTTGGGATCCGCACAAGATCTTTTCTTTTCGTCCCCTGAGAGCTCGATTGGCTCTTTTATTTCCCTTTCAAAAAATCAACACCCACAACAAACCTTGAGGGAAACCCTCTTTTATTTCGAGATACCGGATTTCACGATTTCGCGAATCCCGTGGTTGAGTGCCTTACCTCTTCGACCTCTGAAACCAGAAATACTAACCCTTGGCCTTTTTTGATGTCAATTTTGGCTTTTCGGCTTTCGTGAACTTGGGAGTGGCGTGGACGTGCAACTCTACTCTGGACCCCTGGAGTCGCGAACTTATGACTTCCGATTTACCGAAATGCAAATCTTTCGATCCTGCCGTCCTCTTCGCGGTTTCAGGATTTCAACCACCGAAAAGTGCTTCCACTATGTCCTCGGGGCTCTCAAAACTCTGAACCCTGAAATGCCGAAATTATGTCTCCTGGAATCCTTTCGGACTTTCGCATACTGGAATTTTGATATGCTAAGGATGGAATGCTCTTTCACTTCCGTCTTCTGGTCTCCGAAGTACCGAAATGACGAAATGGTATTTCTCCTCCTCTTCTTTCACGACCCTCGATAGAAAGTCTCTTGACCTTCCACGTGTCACCTTCTTCTTGTTCAAGTTTCTGGGTATTGGGAGTTTGGAACTCTCGAACCACCTTATGTCCTCGTAATCCCCAATTTTTTTAATTTCAATGTTCCAAAACACTTATTCTCTTCCCCTGCTCTATCCACACATGAATACTTCTATTCACATTTCAGGGTTTGATCATCCAAGGATTTGGCTTACCCTTCGGACTCTCGAACCCCGAAATGTTGAAATGATCTAACGTCCCAATAAGTCAAGATCAACGGCCCCTTATCTGCCTTGCAGCTCATGTAGATCCTACGGTTCTCACTATTTCGGGAATCCCCCTCGGAGAATTATAACCATTAAATCTCTCCCCAAAGAACCTTCTAGCTCAATCAGACCTGCGATCCTTTACCTGAATTTGGCCTCTGCATGGTGACCAAAACTCCACTTCTGCTCTTCAACACTTTGAAAGTGATGACCCTCCTGAGATTCCTTTCACAAACTCAAGTCTCCTAAAAGACTTATGCACGCACTCCTTGTGGCACTTCTTCAAATATTCCTAAATATTTTAATCTCTTGACTCTATGCAACTCTGCAACAGCAGTCCTTCAATCTCTCAACCTTATTCTATGTGTTCTAAGGTCTCGACCAACCTGCACACACCTTGCACGACTTATGTTCTTGTCTTGCACTTCAGTTGAAATGAGAACAACGGTATCCCTCCTGATCTTTCAGAGATGAACTCTGAACCCATCAACGCACTGCTTGCGGACGCTTCATTGCACTCCTTGCAAGAACTCTGACTCAAGAAGAGAAACAATTGAAACTCATTTCCTTACTCTCTCAGACTTCAAACACTTAACATGAAATCATACATACATAGGATAAAAGAAAATGCACAATAGAAAGAGTAAAACAACCATAATCATAGCATTCAACATGTATACACAGAAAACATTAGAACCCCATGAGTCTGAATCAAAGCTTCATGTATTAATTTCAGAACTTTTGTACATGGATTCTTCTCTACCACTCTTTGTTTCTCCTCTATGCTCATGTGCTTAATCATCCAATCCCTCTCGATTGATACCATGATACAAAGACAAGGGTGTCTATAGTTGGTTTTCCCTCTACCTCCTAAAACTGTCTAATCTAGAATTTAAATCTACCTACTTTCATTAACTATGCATAAATGCCTCTACAACTTACAGATGAGAGCGAATCGCTCAAGATCTTTTTACAATATGGAAGTACGCCTTCTTAACTATTTCATTAGTGTTTGTACATCCAAACTTTCAAAAACATTTCAAACATTTTCAACATGTGCCAAAAATGTGATGGCACTCATCCCTGTTGTCTTCTGCCTCCACGCTCGCTTGTTGTTGACGATGCTCCTGAATCATCTTCACAATGATAGATCGTGACTTAAGATGGATCTACATTAGTTGTTTATATCTATCTATCTATCTATCTATCTATTTATCTATCTATCTATCTATATATATATATATATATATATATATATATATAGATAGATAGAT
>SNQJ01S0003239.1:210191-222428 GCA_010110895.2 Picea sitchensis
CATTCTTTAGTCTTGTGATCTCTTCTTCCTTTTCTTCTAATTGAGTCTTATTGCTCTCTTCTTGTTCCTTGATCATTTCTTTTAACTTCAAGATGTGCCTTAGACTTCTCCTAAGAAACTTTTTAATGTTATCTAAAAGATAGTTATAGTCTATATAATAATGATCACTTCTATATCTATATAAACCCTCTTCAACTTCCTTTTGAAGTTTTAATAGATTTTCTTCTATTCTTTTCATGGGATAATTACCATCAAACTTTACACAAACTTTTTATAGATCTTATTCTTCACTTGTAGAGAAAAAATCATCATCATCATTAAAATCAAGGGTTTTTGAGGGTTCTTTACCTTCATTTGAAATATCTTCACGATCTTCCTTTTTGCCAACATCAATACATAATTATTTTCCTTCATTTGAAATGTCCTCAAGATATTCCTTTGTGCTATCATCACTTGATTATTTATCTTCACTTGAAATGTTTTCAAGATCACATTTAGAAATAATAAAATCAATGATTTTTGGAGATTATTTACCTTTAATGATCTTGATGGAGTGATCTTCAATATCTTCCTTATCCTTCTTTCTTTGATATGTCTCCTCTAGCTTTAGCCATAGATCCTTGGAGGAAGTACATTGTCCCATGCTCTATTTGATAGGGCTTGAGAGTCCACTAAGAATGGTCTTGAGAGCCAATGAATCATTCTTCTTTCCTTCCCTTTGAGCTTCAAACTTTGACTTGTTCTTCAACGGAACTGATCCACCAATGGTTTCCTTCCAAATAGCTTATTCCATTGTCTTCAAATACACTCTCATGTCTATTCTCCAAGTAGAATAGTTTTCCTCATCAAGGATTGGTATTTCATTATCCATTTGTGTGTCTATGGATCTCCTTCAATCTTATTAAGTCTTGTAGTGAAGGCTCTCTTTGATACCAATTGTTGTACACACATACCACACTAAGGCGGGGGGGGGGGGGGTGAAAGAGTGTGGGTCTCTTTTTCCCAAAATTTCCCTCTTACACAAAACTCATTAGTTAGCATTCAACATTTTACTGATTACTCATTTCTTTCATTTATAACTACCTAGATGTGAACACATATCATAAACATATATCAACAATATATCATCAACAAATCATCTCCACAGGGAACACAAGATGTATATACAATTTTTCTTTTTATTATGGACTTCAATCTGGGAGTTTTTCGACAATAACTGAATAGAGTACAACTCTACAAGTGCGCCTGCTCTATATGTAAGACTCATCTTAAATTATTAGAACCAACTGAGATGAGGCAACAATCCTCAACATATATCAATCTGTACCATAAACAAGTGCATCAACCATGCACCAACCTGTGTCAAACAACATGTAATCAGCCTGTATTATAAACAAGTGTATCCAAAAATGTATGAAGTATATACCAATCATGTGTCAACTACTCATCAATAATGAATCATCAATATGTACCAACATCTTCAATTATACACCTCATTTATGTGCCAACTCATCAACTGCTTGTCTCAACCATGACTAGTTTTGGATTAGTCAACAACCCTAACTTGAAATAATCATAACTTTGTACCTGTAATGAATAAAGATATGAAACTGATACACAATGTGCTTCAGTGTGTTTTATGAAATTCCTCTAGGTGTCACTACTTGTAACCTCTCATAAAAGGAGTTATAGAAAAAATGGCATACCTTGTTGAATTCTAGCTTATTCTAGAGAGCGACCTTGTAGAGGGTGCCCCACACAGAATATTTGTTAAATAAATATGAAACTATTACAAAACATACTATAGACTGTAATATAACCAAAAACATTGGTCATACTAAATTTGGATCTGTTATGAATAAATTATGATGTTTTTACCCAAAACACTTGTTTTAGACTAGTTTGAGGACTAGCCACAAACCCTATTTTACACAGAGTGTATCTCCAAAAGTACAACAACCCACAAGATGACTTTTTTACCACAGATACTTGGATATGTTTCCTCAATGACATATCAATCTCACATTTTGAATCATGATAGAAAACAATTTATTATGAAAATGGTGAGATGACCTATAAATAACATACCTTAGAAAGAATCATGAAAAGAATTTATCCTCCCTTGAATTCCGACCCTCTTTTCTTCACCTTCCCTCTGAAATCCGGCTTAGATATTTTTTTGTTACCTCATTCACCTATATATATTCAATATTCTCAAGTGTTCCACACCAAAAATGCTCAAGAAGTTCTCACAAGAAGCTCTCCACCAATACTCCAAGAGATATTCTCACAAGAATCTCTCCATTGATCAACAAAAAGGATGATCTACAAGAGACCATTGCTATCTTATTTATACTTTCATCCTCTAGGTCACTTAACCTATTTTACTTATTTTAGGGTTAACCACTTTCCATAAATAGAAAGTTCTCCAATACTTTATCATTTAAATATTCCTTCTTGATTTTGTCACCTTACTTTATCATTTCTTGATTTTGTCACTTCTCTTTATTATTTAAATAATCCACCTTAACTTTGTCACTTTACTTTATCATTTAAATAAATATTTCTTCTTTTAGGTAACTTTGACTTCTTTGAACTAGGGGGCTTCAAGCCTTCATGTGGGGGTCCTTCATCTTCATAAGGCCATAACTCTCAAACCATGAGGAGTTATGTGATATTCCACACACCACTAGAAATGGAATGACAACCACTATCCATATAGGATAGTTTCACCAACAATTTCCTTGATATTCATCTCATTATTCCACATACAAGAATGGGTCCTCCAACCATTCTTCTAAGATAGATCAATCTGCAAAGCGTCTTCTCGTGAGGGATTTCAACATAAGGGGACCACTTTGGAGTTTATCCATTTGTGCACCTTATCAATCATGATAAGACAATAATGAGGGCATGGGTCCTTGAACCATTCTTCTAGGATAACTCAATCCACAAAGTGTCTTCCCGTGAGGGCTTTCACCATAAGGGGACCACTTTGGAGTTCATCCATTTGTGCACCTTATCAATCATGATAAGAAAATAATGAGTCATCTATAGATTTTTCCAAGAATTCATCATATACCAATGAAACCACATTGATCCATCTTCATCATGTATCAATGAAAACTCATTGATCTGTCTCCATCATATCAATGACAACTCATTGATCCATGTTCATCTATGGATTATAATCAAGGAAAATACATATTACATTACATCAATAATCAATCAATCAATCCTTTGGAATCAATCAATCACTTGACATCAATCATTGACATCAACGAATCAAACCATTGGCATCAATGACAACATGATCCAACAATACCAACATGTCTTTTCACATTATGCATGTCGACCTTTGTTTTGATAAGATTGAGAAATTGGTGGGTAATAATGATAAGGGTGGAAATGACTTATGTAAAGACTCTCATAAGAGTAATCACATTGGGGAGGAAGAAGGCTACAATATTTACAACTCATATTTTAACCATTTCCACTATCTGATACCCCACTTCCCTAAGGTTGATATAAATAAGTTTCATGGGTCAGATCCAACCGGTTGGATTGATTAACAGAGAACTACTTTTCCCTTCATGTCATAAAATATGACCTATTAAAAATCCACATAGGTGTCTTATATATCGATAAGGAACATTCGAAAGGGTTGAAATGGAATATGAAATCTGATGTAAGGTTCATTGCATGAAATAAATTTGCAAATCCCTATTTACATGTTTTATTTAGGATACTAAGTTTTGGGGATAGCTTACCAAACTGCCTTAAATAGGTACTATTTCAAAATGTATTGATTCTTTTATATTCTTTTTATTAGAATAGAAAATGTAACGAATGATTTTTTGAGTGATGTTTTATTAGTGGAGTTGAGGAAATGAAATCGCAAGTGGAGATGAACCACCTTGTTACTTGGTTGGAGGAATGTTAGTTTACTTGTCATACATAATTTGTATCTTGTGCTTAGTCGAAATTCCCCAACTTTGTTCCACATCCATGCCCAAATTTGGTGGATCCTTAGTAATTTGATCCATCACTCGAGGTCCACATGATGACATGGTATAAAGTAGTGGAACACCAACTAAAGGGTCTCTAGTACAATTGTAATGATTAATATTCTCCAAGGCATAAAGTCAAGGAACATATATTATTTATGGCCATTTTTGATGAAATTTGTTATGATGAGGTTGATGGTGGGAATCATGAGGAAGTCACTGCCCCCACCAAGGAAGTTCCTCTTCCTGACCAATAGCTTGAATAACCCTAGATCTTTTTTCACTCTTTGACCAATATTTCCTCTCCTCATAAATTAAAGTTGGTCTACTATATCAATCATTTGAAAATCATTTTCTTAATTGATAGTGGCAATACCCATAGTTTCATTCATAATTTCATTTCCCAAGAAACACACTACTATAGCCATATTTTCAAGAGCTTGTAGATTATAATTGTTGGTGGAGGATCTATGAAATGTGGTAGTTGTCATGAAAATGTGAAACCTCAAATGGGTGATTATTCCCTAAAAACCCATTTTTTTCCATTCAAATGAGTGGTTGTGATATTGTTTTGGGTGTTGAATGGTTGATAACATTAGTTCCCATCACCATGGATTTCCTAGAATTATACATGAGTTTCAAAAAGGATGAGAATTCCTACATGCTCAGTGTTCTCAAACAAAGCTCTCTATAAATATTGATTCCCATCATATGGAAAAGATCTTAAAAAAAGGTCATTATAGCATTATTTCATAATTCCATTCTATTGAAGCCTTTGAGGATGCTTAGCGAGTTCCTCTAGATTTGTATTTAACTTTTGGAAAAGCACCATCAGGTCTTTAAACTTGCCCAAGGACTACTGTGCTCATGTTGGGAGGTATCCCATTGCTCCCAAGTATCCTACTTCCCAATTTGCACCCATATCATCATCCTTTTTATCAAAAGAATAAAATATAAAAGATTGTTAGTAGCAATTGGTTGCAAGTATCATCCACCCTAGTACCAATCCCTACTTTTCTAAAATTTAGGTGGTTCTTAAAAAAAAGGGCACTTGGTGAATGTGTCCTAATTTTTGAGATCTTAATATCTTGACTATAATAGATAAATTTTCCATTCCAATCATGGATGATATCTTAGATGAGGAACATGATGCTTATTTCTTCACCAATGTTGACTTTTCTCCATTTATCACAAAATTTGTATGAAGGAAACATATATTTCAAATATTATTTTGTTTACTCACAAATAACATTATAAGATTTTGGTGATTCCATTTGGTCTTTACAATTTTCCTTCCACTTTTCAAAGCCTCATGAACCACATATATCAATCCCTTCTACACCATATTTTCATGGTCCTCTTTGTTGATATCTAAATTATCACAAAAGTTAGGTGGCCCATCTAGCACATGGGGATCAGGTATTGTAGCTTAAAGTCCATCATCACAATATTTTACTCAAATGTTCTAAATGTGATTTTTGTTTTTTAGAAGTGGAATATTTTGGACACATTATAATTATTGGGGAGGGTTTGTGCACTTATCATAAGAAAATTGGTGTTACAATAGATTGGTATTTCTCTAAGACTTAAATGTTTGTATGGATTTCCTAATACGAGAACTTTTCATCGATGTGACTTATTAAAGAATTGTATTAAGCGAGCATAAATTGAAGTGCACCATAAAAAAGGAAAATCTCAATAATAAAGAGACATAAGCATCCAATATGAAGACAAAAACTTGATAACGAAGTTCGTCCTTGATGGAATACGTCTCCGGGTCCTTCTCTCAAATGTGTAGGCCTTTTTATTAACTCAACAAAATAATTTGAAAAAATACATAAGTATACCTCATTTTGGAATTAAGCTGTAGAAGTTTTGCTCAAATCATAAAATAGACAACACCATTGAATGTGTGGCATCAAATTACCCAAAAATGAATATCTGCACGCCTCAATATTGTTGGACACACTGTCTTTAATATGTTGTCATTGATGTCAACAGTCGATGTCATTGTGATGTGATGATAAGTTGTTATGATGAATTTTCATTCATAATTTATCATTAGTGAATTGTCATTCATGTCAACAGTATAAAAGTTAGCAGAGAATGAAAACGTAAAAAATATGCAAAGATTCAAGTCCATAAGCAAGGACATTAATCAAATTTCAGAAGGAAGAGAAACTTGTAGAAATTTCATCAGGATTGAAATCCCCACAGGAAAACTCCAAAGGATTCAAGGAAGAAGCTTGTTCATTGAGATAGTCTTAAGGAGTAGTCGCACAGAAGACATAACATGAGGTGTAGAGGAATTCACTCTAAATATCAGGAGAGGTAGCATGCAAATAATATTGTCCATTGATATCGATCTCGGACAAATCAGGAATCGCGAGATCGAGGGGAAGTCAGAGTTTGGAAGAATTATATCTCGACTGTCAGATATGTCATATTACAAGAGAAGAATCGTTGAAGGAATGGTCAACGATAAGATAAAGTCGTGACCATTTTATACACAATCACCATATCAAGGGCATGGATTGATTGTGGAGCGCGAAGGGAGAATTAAACAACGTGTTAATTCCAATCAAACAATTAGTCTAGACCGTCGATCGTCACTCGCCAAATAGATCTATGGTTGGCATCAGTTATACTACCAACGAAAAGGTTCCATTGCAAAGCTCAACGATAGTTTTAAACCTTGTGCTAGTTGGGACCTCACAATCATCCCTCATTGTTGATGTACTTCAGGATAATTCTTGACCATTGGATCAAGTTGAGTGGAAGGATAGGATAAGCAAGAAAAAAGGGTTGAGATCCTGAATACCCGAATTCCTGATAGCGGTTGGATTGAGTTAATAATTTTTGGGTTAAATAATGACCATAAGATATGGAAAATACATGATGGTCGTTGGATCAGAATAGTGGTCAACTTTGGTGCTAACCACTTCAGAGATAAAGGACTCAAAATATATGAGTTCACCCGAAGTCTGAATTTCCAAAGTTACTCTCAACTGTCAATCTGAGATACATTTTGGGATTTAGGTCAACTGTTAGATCTAGGAGAAGACCTTGTGCCACATGAGTTGATCCACATCAGCAAGGACATGTGGAACAATAAGATAATCACAAGTGTCAAGATGAAATTGGCATTTCAGGTACGTGTAAGTCACAAATCTAAGTGACACGTGGCAGCCACTCGACAGTGCCAAGTCAACAATGATGTCAACAAGTTATGTCACTTTGGGAGTATGTAATTTAGGGGAAACCAGTTTCTAACATCGTAAATCACCCGAAGCATTGAAGGCTGAAGTTAACACTAACCGTTGATCTAATTTGGGAGAGTTCTCGACCATTGATCAAGTATAGTAGAAGGATAGCATAAGTGGAGCTGTTAACTGATATCAGGTGGTCACCACTGCTCTATGAATTATTCGGTAGGTAATCACTTCATAAGAATTGTTACTCCAGAGCTCAGAAGCCATGAATAGTCCAAGTTATGAAGTGAATGAGAATCGTTCATCGTGCAAATAATATATCGACCGTCCGATATACTTCGTAGAAATCTTCTTCGGGGAATTTGAAAGATTATAGAGGCTAGAAGTCATGAAGGAAAAAATCCCGAAGTACCGACAATCGTCCATCTCATTGGGAAATTAAAATGTGACCGTTGATTTTGATAAGTGATCAAGCACTCGCTTGTCCTAGCGCTTGGTCACAACCTATGGTTGTATGGAATAAAGAAACCAAGAGTGAAAGAAGAGTCGGTGTTGGGAACATCGCTTAGACAATAAGCCCATGGTTTTACGCATATGGTCATATGTAAATGGTTTGAAGGAAGCGCCTCATACAGATTTAATTCGACAGAGAGTTAGCACTAGAAAAATACAGAGAATCAATAAAAGATAAAATATGATGTGTTGGTGAACTGAGAACGCAACATAAGCATGAGAACGATATGATAAATCGATCCATGTCAGTGATCAACTCATGAAGACAAAAGAACCGACACACAATCATGATTAAAAGAGATTTAATTCATGAGGATTATGAATAAATAATAAAAAGGAGAATGATATCATTTAAAGATTAATATTATCATTTAAATGAAAATGTACAATGGTTCAAAATCGAAAGATGCAATGATTAAAATTCACACGAGTTGGAAGACTATATAAACAAGAAAGAATGGTGAGAATAAATGTAGTTGAATTTGTTGAAATATATATATTTATATATAAGGGATTGAATGAAGGTTCATTCTATCAGGTTGGTGCCTATTTTACACATTGGGTATTGTATGAGGATTGAATTCCTCACATCTCATTTGGATCTGAGATCAACAAGCTAGGACTTGTTATGAGGTTTGGATTCCTCATTTCTCATTTGGATCTAAGAAATACAAGCTGGGTATTGTAACATAGAGTTGGTTCTCTTATAATTGTTTGAAGATGAAATTCAAAGATTGATATTATGTATTCTTTCAAGTTAAATAAATAAATAAATAATTTATTATTATATATATATATATATATATATATATTGATTGATAAAATAAAATAAATATTTGTTGTTTAGTTAGTTTGTGAAAAGTGGAAAATTGCCCATTTTTTTTTTGACAATGATTCACCACCCCCTCTCGGTGTCAAGCATCCATTTCAACAAGTGGTATCGGAGCAAGGTTCCTCCAACATAGTTTAAACACTAAAGGTAGATTTTGAAGAAATAGGTGGAAAAATTGTTATCTCCACAAATGAAGCTCCCTTATTTGATGGAACAAATTATTCATCATGGAGGGAAAATATGAAAAGATATCTGAAGTCAAGAGGATATGGAGTTTGGGATTTAGTAGTAAGTAAAACCTGACACTTAACTACTTCTAAGAGAAAAACCAAAACTGCAAAGGAAGTTATGAGAAACAATACAGTAGCTTTAGAATAAATCAAGGATGTATTGTCAGACCAAGTCAAAGAAAAGATGAGACACTACAAATCTGCTAAAGAATTATGGCTCCAACTAGAAAATTGTTATCAGAATGAAACACAAGAAGAAGATAAATCCTATCAAAGTGAGGAACAAGACTCATATAAAAAGGATTCCTATCATTCTAAATAAAAAATCTCTAATGAAGAGGATTCCTATCAGAATAATGAAAAAAACTCAGAAGAGGAGAATTCTTATCAAGATTAGGAAGAAGATAAAGAAAAGAAAAATTGCAATCAATTTGAAGAACATAATATAGAGAAATACATTTCTAATTAGAATGAAATGCATGATTTGATGCAAAACCAAGTTAACAATGAAGAAGAAACATCATCAAGGAATTGAGGAATACCTTGGTATTCACTAAAGAAAACATATTAGATTTTAAGATTGATGTTATAACTACAATTGAAGTGATTAGTATGGAACCAGGAAATGGTCTATATATTGAAGTTACTAAGGATGTTCTTGATCATATTGAGTCAAAAACTGTGTGCACTCTAGAAGAGTTGGAGAAACTCCAACAAAAGCATATGTTTCTACTTCAAAAGTTATATCAATCTAACCATGAAAGGTTTGAATAGAGAGTTCAGCTAGAAGACAAAGAAAAGGAGATCAAAAGATTGAAAACCAAACTTACTAATCTAACAGAAGAGAAGGAAGAATTAAAGACACATCACAACAAAAGAAAATAAGCACTACAAGAATCATAAGAATTAGTTAACATTCTAAATAGTCAACTTGAGGAAATTAAAGAAAGTGAAGAAGTCCTAAAGATTGAGTTAACAAGAAAAGAAAATTCTTACCACATGTTGGAATTGGAAATCATCAATTTCAAAAAGATAAATGAAAGTACTAATGGAGATATAATGACTCAAATTGAAGAAGCTAAGAAAAATGAATAATATCAGAAGATCCAAATAACTAAAAATGAAGAATGAAGCCAAATGTTTGAATTAGAATCCATCAACCTCAAAAGGATTCAACTAGAATACGAGGAAGAAATCAATAAATTGAAAACTAATGTTTTTGATCTAACAAAAGATATGGAAGAATTGAAGACATATGACAAAACTATTAAATGCAAAGAAGTCTTGGATGAGACAGAAGAAATAGTCATCAATTTAAATATTCATGTTGAACATGCTAAAGAAGTGGAAGAAGCCCTTAAGATTCAGTTGACTAAAAAGGAAGAATTATTTTATATATTAAAGTTAGAAATAGTAAATCTCAAACAGATGAATGAAAAGACAAATAAGATAGTCAATTTCCATAATAGCTCATATATCCTAGATAACATTTGGAAGAGCCAAATATCAGTTGTTGACAAAACTGGTCTTGGATACAATAAGAAAGAAAATCAGATGATAGATCTCTCAAGCCAAAAAGAAATCAAGAATGGAAACACCTTCAATGGCTATTGCTTTTCTTGTCATAGTTTTGGCCATAAATCAATGGAATGAAAGAAATTAGAGGAAGGATATACAAGAAAATCCAAAAACTCAATTAGATGTTGGAGATGTAATTTTGTTGGGCACACAACAAAATTTTGTCATACAATGAGATGTTACAACTATGATAGGTTTGGGCACAAATCCCAAAATTGCAAGAATTCAAAAAGTCAATATTTGAATAAGTCATTCAAGTCAGTGACAAAACCTAATAAAAGTTGAAAGAAGAAAGGAGATGAAAAAGCTCCAAAAACACAATTAGAAAGAGAAGATCCAATTAGCAGAATATCTCATAGAAAGACATGGAGAAGAAAATTTGAAGGAGAAAGCAAGAAAGATGTTATTAAACCTGAAAATGAAGAAATTAATAATAAGAAAATTATGGGTGAAGGTCCTAATAAACAATGTGAAATTCAATATGAAATAAATCAAGCTCAAGAAAAGGAAGTACCTATAAAGGAATACGGGACAATATACAATTTTGATGATGTCATAAGTTGTTAGAAAAAGAAAGAAAGTACAAAAATAAGTTTAAATTGGTTTGTACAAAATCAAAGGATTATGCCAAAGAGTTTTTATATTAACATATGGAAAATCCTGACTATCTATAGATTAGTGGTCAAAAGAAAAATCATTGGTAGGGTTAGTTGTAGAATACAAGAAGAGGAAAAAATAAAGGTAGCAAAGAAGTTCAAGGAGTATCATTCAACAAATATCAATTGATAACAAAATTGGTATAATTCCTCAATTGATATTCTTGTGAAATATCAAAGAAGAATAAGAAGGAGATCAAAAGGATTAGTAAGATTCATACTCTTGTTCTATTTGACAAAGGAAAGTCAGTAAAAACTCAGGAGGAGTATTTTGGTTATTAAATAAGAAAGTAATTAGATTAATGTTTGAAAGACTTGATCACTACAAATGGGTATCACTACAAAATTGGTATCAATAAGACTACTTATTTGAACACAAAAATCCCAATCAACTGAGATAAGAAGTTAGTAAATTAACAGGGGAAGAGACCTTGTCAGAAAAAGCTACCCTTTCAGAAATAAAGGGGGGGAGTAGTCAGAGGCAGAGAGAGCATATTGGCAGGGGGAGTTACCCAAGCTTATATTTTGGTCAACAAAATGCAAACAGATAGAGGTTGATCATAAGGGGAGAAACCCTTTTCCATTGATGTCAAAGGGGGAGAGTAACTTCATAGAGAAAAGAATCATCACAAGGTGGGTTTGAGTATGAAGTTAGTGTGTTTCCCTGAATGATAAAGGGGGATATTTTTGGACACATTGTCTTTAATATGTTGTCATTGATGTCAACAGTCGATGCCATTGTGATGTGATAATAAGTTGTTATGATGAATTGTCATTGATAAGTTATCATTGATAAATTTTCATTGATGTCAACAGTATAACAGTTAGCATAGAATGAAAATTTCAAAAAATATGTAGAGATTCAAGCTCATAAGAAAGGACATTAATTAAAGATCAGAAGGAAGAGCGCATTGTAGAAATTTTTTCGGGATCGAAATCCCCACAGGAAAACTCCAAAGCATTCAAGGAAGAATATTGTTCATTGAGATAGTTTTAAGGAGTAGTCGTACATAAGACATAACGTGAGGTGTAGAGGAATTCACTCTAAAGATTAGGAGAGGTAGCATGCAAGGAACCATGTTCGTTGATATATATTGTTCGACAACACAGGTATTCCAATAGAGGACGAACACCTTCAGTAACCACTCACATAACCAGATCAAAGATCAACACACCGATGTTTTCACGTGGTAAAACCCCTACGGGGAA
>SNQJ01S0003239.1:226269-324083 GCA_010110895.2 Picea sitchensis
AATATTGAGTTTACCAAACACAGATTCAATCTTGTCCCAAGCTGCTTCGGGGTCATCAATTCCTTGAAGGTGGTACCTTAGATCAGGAGAGATGGACATTCCAATTAGTCCACGTGATTCGTCATTCCTATTATCCCATTTGGCTTTCTTATCATCATCAGTGGGGGTCATTTCCTTTCCCATGGTAATCTGATACAGGCCTTTACTTCTTAATAAATCTTCCATATGGGATCTCCATTGGAAGTAGTTGTCACTGGTAGACATGACAGTATTTGTAGAATCCATATTAAATATGTAGATAATGCATATTTAAAAACTGAAACTAATGATATGGATGGAAAGATCTCGAAAAGTTGTGCGGTTTTAAAAAAAACGGCACTGAAAACGGACTTCCAATGTGAGAGTTATGCCCCTTTTTAAAAAAAAGGCATAAACGGTAACCAAATAACTACGTGATAGTGTAAGCTACTTTATGAAGTGACCCACTTTTATAAAGAGAAGTGGGGATCACTTTTACAATGAGGTTACCTTATAACAGAAAAGTTGAATGTAAAATAACTCTAAAAAAAAATATAAAGCTACTTATAGTGATTCACTTTTATACTTGAAGTGAAATGCACTTTACAATTTATAGCATGAACTTTTTCAAAAAAGGTAACAAAAGAGAGACTTGAACTCAAGACCTCTTACTTAATAAGGCAAGTTTTAACCAAATGGTCTAGCAAAACATATTGAAATGTTCAGAAGGAGGATTGGGGGTGTTGTTGTTGTTGTTGTGGAAGAGGACCTTGGAGAGCATGCTCCAAAAAAATTCTTTTCACACAAGAAAAAAATTTCGCTTCTCGATGACAACAAGGGTTAGATCTCGGTTAGCTTACCCGGAAGATGCACCTTTTCCTATTTGTTCCTGATTTTCAGAAATCGCACAAGGTGCGGGGAAAAGAGCATACGCAGATCTAAAAGAGTAGCAGCCCGGAAATAAAAAAATACAAACCGAAATAAAATCAAAACTTTGCAAAAATTAAAAAAAATGCGTATTCAGACTTTATACCTCCGGATCTGACTGTAATGGCCGTATCTTGGGCAAACGGAAACCTTTTCAAGTGAAACAAAAAGTGTTCCTGAATGAAACGAGTGCTCCGGATGTAATGGAACAGTCCTATTAGCCCAGAAATGTACGGAAATTCTAGAAAATGAAGATGAGGCAACTCGGCTTCACGATCTCGATCGACAACAGGAATGGGTCTTCAAACAGGCTCTGAGACCATGTTCAACAGCACAGGTATTCCAACAGAGGACGAACACCTTCAGTAACCACTCACATAACCAGATCAAAGATCAACACACCGATGTTTTCACGTGGTAAAACCCCTACGGGGAAACATCCATGGCCCCAACCAACGCGGCCACTTGCAGCAGTTTATTAATGCAAAGAAAAAGATTACAGAGAGATTTTACAAGAGAGTTTCTCACAATCGATCATCGGCAAATGACCCTCCATGCTCTTTAAATAGAGATCATAGACCAATCGGGTGTTAGGCCACAGATCAATGGTCGTTAAGATCGAGGAGAATATGAACCGTCGGATCACTCTATGTCGAAAACATATCGTGACCGTCGGATTTCCTAACTACAAATGCATACTAAAGAAACACACTTTTACCTAACGACATATTAGACCAAGTAGATCTTAACTAACTCCTAAGTGTCTAAATATCCTAACATAGATCTTAGACAAATCAAGAACTTCCATATTGAGGGGAAGTCAGAGTTTGGAAGAATTATATCTCAACCGTCAGATCTGTCAGATTACAAAAGAAGGACCATTGAAGGAATGGTCAACAATCAGATCAAGTCATGACTGTTGGATACACAATCACCAGATCAAGCGTAGGGATTGATTGCAAAGTGTGAAGGGAGAATTAAACAACGCATTAATTCCAATCCCACAATTAGTCTAGACTATCAATCGTCACCCACCAAATAGATCTACGGTTGGCATCAGTTCTACTACCAATGATCATTTTTCATTATAGAGTTCGACAATAGTTTTATACGTCGTTCTAGTTGGGACCCCACAATCATCTCCGATTATTGATCTACTCCGGGAGAATTCTCGACCGTTGTATCAATTTGAGTGGAAGGATAAGATAAGAAAGGCAAAAGGGTTGAGATCCTGAATCCCCGAATTTTCGATAGACGTTGGATTGAGTTAATCTTTTTCATGTTAAAGAAGTACCATCGGATCTGGACAATACATGATGGTCATTGGATCAGAATAGTGGTCAACTTCGGCGCTAACCACTTCAAAGAAAAAGGATTCAGAACATATGAGTTCACCCGAAGGCCAAAGTTCCAAAGTCACTCTCAACCGTCGATTCTGAGATAAATTTCAGGATTTAGGAGAACCATTATATCCACGAGAAGAACATGTTCCACATGAGGAGATCCACTTCAACAAGGACATGTGGCACAATCAGATGATGAAAAGTGTCAATATGAAATTGGAATTTCAGGTATGTGTAAGTCACGAATCTAAGTGACACGTGGTAGCCACTCGACCAATGCCAATTTAGTAGTGACATCAGCAAGTTACATCACTTTAGGAGTATGTACCTCAGGGAAAACTGGTTTATAACATCATAAATCACCCGAAGCGCTGAAGGCTGAAGTTAATGCTAAACGTTGATCTAATTTGGGAGCGTTCTCAACCATTGATCAAGTACAGTGGAAAGATAATGTAAGTGGACGTGTTAACCGAAAACAACTGATCACCATTGTTATATGACTTATTCGGTAGGTAATCTCTTTAGAGGAATTGTTACTCTAGAGATCAGAAGCCACGAATAGCCGAAGTTTTGAAGTGAACGAGAATCGTTCATCCTACAAATAATATATCGACCGTCTGATCTACTTCGAAGAAATATGATTCAGTATATTTGAAAGATTATAGAGGCTGGAAGTCGCGAAGGACAAAGTCACGAAGTACTGACAGTCATCCATCTCATTGGGAGATTAAAATGTGACTATTGATTTTGATCAGTGATCAAGTACTCGCTTGGCCTAGCGCCTGGTCATCACTTGCGGTCCTATGGAATAAAGAAATAAAGAGTAAAAGAAGAGATGTTGCTGGTAACATCGCTTAGACAATAATCCCATGGTTTTTCACATATGGGCATATGTAAATGGTTTGAAGGAAGCGCCTCATATAGGTTTAATTCGACGGAGAGTTAGCACTAGAACAATACAGAGAATTGATAAAAGATTAGACATGATCTGTTGGTGAACTAAGAATGAAACAAAAACATGAGAACAATATGATGAGTCGATCCATGTCTGTGATCAACTCATGAAGACAAAATAACTGAAACACAATCATGATTAAAAGAAAGTTAATTCATGAGCATTATGAATAAAGAATAAAAAGGAGAATGATATTATTTAAAGATTAATGTTATGATTTAAATGAAAAGGTACAATGGTTAAAAATCAAAAGATGCAATGATTCAAATTCACACCAGGTCAAAGACTATATAAACAAGAAACAATGGTGAGAAGAAATGTATTTGAATTTGTTGAAGTATATATATTTGAATATAATGGTTTGAATGAAGGTTCATTCTATCAAGTTGGTGCATGTTTAAAAGACGGGTCTTGTATGAGGATTGGATTCCTCACATATCAGTTGGATCTGAGATCAACAAGATAGGACTTGTTATGAGGGTTGGATTCCTCATTTCTCAGTTGGATATGAGAACTACAAGTTGGGTCTTCTAAAAGAGAGTTGGGTCTCGCATAATTGTTTGAAGATGAAATTCAAAGATTGATCTTATGTATTCATTCAAGTTAAATAAACAAATAAAGTATTTATTCTTTTATATATATTGATTGAGAAAATGAAATAAATATTTGTTGTTCAGTTAGTTTGTGAAAAGTAGAAAATTGTCCAAAGTTTTTTTGACACTGATTCACCCCCCCCCTCTTAGTGTCAAGTATCCATTTTAAAAAATATGACTCTGGCACTCCCAGGCCCATGAAAAATCTTGTCTCGTTTTTTGTGTCTGCAACATGCAATTCATTCTCTGTACTTTCCTCATAAAACATGCCCAACCGTACCATCAAGTGCCCTCCTCCCGTGCATTGGAAAAATGTGTTTTTAAATTAAAAGGTGGGTGGAATGAACAATGTGACCATTTGGCCCAATGATTATCGAAGGTTATTATTAAAGGGTTGGTTGGGGAGGTCATGGGGTTGAACCCACGCACCTCCCCCTTTTGGAAAATGGTTGTAACAAAACATACGAGGGCACTAACCACGACAAGTTTGGAGATTCTGCCATATTTTCTGCCATTTTTATTTCTTGAAGCAGGATATAATGGAGGTTGACCACCAAATTTGGTGGAACCTCCGTCAGGTTTGGTGGACCGAACTTTATAATTTTTCAAATTTGGTTACGTTCCCTCATTGGGAATTTTCTCGCCGCCACATGGAAGCCCATGAATGGGCCACATGGTGGCCATTCGTTGGCCCATGTTACCTTCTTACATAGTCAACTTCCATGTCAACTCCTTCCTCGTCATCTTTCCATGTCACCTGCCAGGTGGTTGTATGGATGCCACATGTCTAACATGTCCTGTACGGCCTGGTACATGGATGTACAAACTATCACATGGAACTTTTCCATTAGTCCACATACCGACCGAAAAATTCCAAAAATGGGTGACACGTGGAAATTTCTGGTGTTGCCACGTCACCATGTTGACATCATAATGGCATGTGTCAATATATGACTATGCCACATACCATGTACAAATGATGATGTCATCTGTATTGATGTTGACATCAACATTAAGGATGTTGACTCATCCCTTTTGGCTTGACTAGATTGACCAAAACTTTTGATTGGAAATATATTTCGATCCATAAATCTTTATGACGAACCATTTATGTCATTGGAAATATTGTGGCGCGCTCTTCACGACGATGCCAAATTTTCTGAGTTTTGAGGACTTTGAATTTTTTCCTTTTCTCCACATGTTGAGGCCATTCTGAGCTTCTTGAGGAAATTCTGAGAATTCTGAGTTATCCTTAGGCCTCCCTGGATCCCTTCATATCATGCCTTCCCACTAATATATTTTGGGCCACCAAAATCATTTATCAATCAACAAGTAAGTGAGGGAAGAGTTCCCCCACTTTGTCTTTCTCCATCCACTTTGACTTTCTTGGATGTGTTCCCTTTAAGCCCACTCGAACATAATCAACATCAACTCTGCGTGAAGTCCACATCCTTTTGTCCATGATGATATATTCCTTTAACGCATCCATGTACTCAGGAGAAAACTCATCAATCCAGGGCAGTGAAACTTCCTCACTTTGATCCATTATCATGGGAGGCTCAAAACGTTTTAAGTTTTCCACGTTTACAACTGAGTAAATCTGCATATAAGGTGGAAGATCTAGACGAAAAGCATCGGTGCCACTTTTATCCAAAATAGTGAAGTGTCCATATCAGATAGGCTTGAGTTTCTTACCTTCACCCTTCAACTGCTCATTGCTGATGTGAATCCATACTTGGTATCCAACTTGAAACTGATGATCAACTCTATTCTTTTCATGCCAAGCCTTATATTGTTCTTGAATTTTCTCCAATTGTTCCCTGACTACTTGGTGCACTTGTTGGATTCGTTGAATGAACTTGTGGGCCCTATCTTCATTTCTTTCTTCATTTGAATCGACATCTTTCCCATACATCAAGTCTAAAGGGACCTTAGGAAAGTATCTAGAACATGTCTCAAGTGGAGAACACTGAGTGGAGGAATGTAAGGCTTGATTGTAAGCATGTTGAATATAGGGTATTTGGTCATCCCACAACTTGGGATGTTTACTGTAGTAACATC
Source organism: Picea sitchensis (assembly GCA_010110895.2). Classification (NCBI taxonomy): domain Eukaryota; kingdom Viridiplantae; phylum Streptophyta; class Pinopsida; order Pinales; family Pinaceae; genus Picea; species Picea sitchensis. Next base: position 232,167 of record SNQJ01S0003239.1, read on the forward strand.
AAAGAAAATGTACCATTGTTTAGAAACCTTTGTCTGACCGTCGGCCTCTGGATGAAAAATCGTACTCCTATTCAACTTGGTGTCAATAATTCTCCACAAACCTGTCGAAAACTCTCCAAGGAATCGAGTATCTCGATCCGAGATAATCGACATGGGCAACCCAAAGTGGACCCAAACATAATGAAAGAAGAGATTAGCAGTTTTCTCAGCAGTGACCTACTTTTTACATAGCATCAAGATACACATCTTGCTAAACCTATCCACTACTACATACAAGTAGTCATGACCCATTTTTTACATTGGTAAACCCCCTACAAAGTCCATGTAAATACTTTCCCATGGATGAGACAAAACATGAAGTGGTGAGTAGAGCCCCAATTTTCTATTAATGGGCTTACAAGTAGCGCACATCCCACACTCGTTTACATACTTGGTTACAATTTCTTTCATCTGAGGCCAGTAACAAAACATTTTCATATGAGCAATGGTTTTTCCTACCCCGAAATTCCTAGACAGAAAAGAAGTGTGAGTTTCTCGTATTACATGGACTTGTTCACTTTTAGGAATACATACATTTCCAAGATGGTAGAGTAAGTTCTCTTGCAAAAAATAGTTCTCCACCTGTACACCATGGGTTATCTTCTCAAATACATCCTTAAAATCTTCATCAAAAACATATTGTTCAACATAGCTATCATGAGATAAAGAAGCATTCTTCAAAACAATAGAAGCAACAATAGGAAAATCATATCAGCTACTTTGTTAGTTGTACCCTTTTTGTACTTGATTACCAAATGGAATTGTTGAGGAAAACCTATCCACCTGTAATGTTGAGATTGTTGCAACTTGGTTTGTGCTTGGAGATACTGTAAGGGTTGGTGATCTGTATGTATGATTTTTTCCTTCTCTAATAAGTAATTCTTCCATTTTTTCACACTTTGAACTAATGCATACAACTCTTTATCATATGTAGGATAGTTAAAAAAAACTTGGTTAAAAGTTTCAGAGTGGTAACAGATAGGCTTACGATACTACATCAATATTGAACCCATGGCGTAACCGCTGGCATTTGTCTTGATCTCAAATGGTTGTTGAAGATTTGTAAATGCTAATACTGGTGTTGTACTAATATTGTCCTTCAAAGTGTTGAAGGCCTATTGTTTCTTTCATCCCCACTCAAAATTGTTCTTCACACTAGTTAAGGCATGGAAAGTAGCTGCAATAAATGACAAGTTTGCGATGAATCTCTTCCATTACTGAATTGGACCCAAGAATCTTTGTACTTCGGTTACATTTTTGGGCTCATGCCAATTTAAAATTACATCAATTTTGAAAGGATCAATTTTCAATTGTCCTCCTACAATATAACCTAAGTACACCAGTGCAATCTTTCCAAACTCACATTTGGACAATTTTACATAAAAATTCTCCCTTAGAAAAGTATCCAATACTTGCTTTACATGCCGTGCATGTTCATCCCAAGTCCCACTAAATATAATAATTTCATCTAAATACACAATTACAAATTCATCTAAGAATGGAATGAATACATCATTCATTACACGTATTAATGTTGTTGGGGCATTACAAAGCCCAAATGGCATAAATAACCACTCAAAAGACACAGTTTGGTTTTAAAGGTAGTTTTCCATGCATCCTTTTATGCAACCTTGATCTGACTAATGGTAACCACTGTGAAAATCCAATTTAGTGAAATAAGCAAAATTATTTAATTGATCAAGTAAATCATTTATACGAGGAAGAAGGTATCAATTTTTAACTGTGATTTTGTTTAAGGCTCTATAATCGATGCAAATTTTCCATGTTCCATCCTTCTTTGGTAACATGACAATCAGAGAACCACAAGGAGATGAACTAGGTCTGATGACCCTTTGGTCCAACAAGTCTTGTACCTGTTTCTTGAATTTTTTCATCTCTACAATTGACATTTTGTACATAACCACATTAGGAAGGGGAGAATCATGTTGAATATGTATTTCATGTTGGATTTCCCTCTTAGGAGGTAATCCATCTGGTTCCTAAAATACCTCATCATAATTAGGAACAATATCAATTAATTATTTCTTATGGGAAGGATCACATCCTTGGAAGGCTTCAGATATTCCAACATCCTTTTCTCTTACAACCATGAGCACGTATCTCTTATTAGTGTTTATGAGTCTTTTCATTTGTCCTGCACTAACAAGTGTTGTATTAACCTTCATGTTGTGGGCTCTAACAATATATTCCACTCCTCCTTTAGTAAGGTGATATTTGTTCTCATGACGAAATAAGACTGCTTTTCTCTCATAAAGATATGGACTCCCCAACACTATGCCACATATATCAAGTGAAACAACATCCAAATAAACTTCATCAACCAATTTTGAAGCAATAGAAAATCTAGCCTTACACTACTTGGTTACATTAAGTTTTTCTTTTCCGCATACCCAACCAAGAGGATAAGGATTTGGATGTGTTTTTGTTTCAAGACCCATTTTTTGACAAGTGTCTAAGATATTAAGTTAACTTGGGAACCTGAATCAAACAAAGTATCAACCTTAGTATGCTTAGATACAACCCTTATGTGAAATAATTCATGAGATTCATTAGTGGAACTTGAACTATCATGAAGGGAATCTTTAAATTGTACTCCAACCATTGTAATCTTTTCCTCATCTCCTGAATCGGAACCAAGATCTTGTTGCACTGTAGCAACGGTATTTGTCTTCCCCTTTCAATCGAATTGCTTTGGTTTCTTCTCTGGATTTAGTTTCCAACAATGCTCATAATCGTGTCCATATTTCTTGCAATGAGTGCAAGATGTCTTTCCTTCTCCCTTCTTTGTAGTGGCGGTATTTTTGTCCCTTTTTTTAAACTTTCCTTTAAATTGATTATGTGGGAACTTAGAGGGATTCTTTGTGGGATCTTCTTGAACATTCTTTCCTCTGTTTTCAAGGTGAGTGGCTTGCACACTAACTTCGTCAACATTGGTGGGGTTAAACAAAAGTAAAGTATGACGAATATAACTGTGAAGTGCACAAATATACTTCATTAAAGTTTCATAATAATCTAAAGGAATGTTCAGTGCAAGTGCTTTCTTCCTATGTTCTTTCGTGAAACTTTCTACTGTTTGAGCTTTACTTTGTTTTAAATTTTTCCATTCCATGATTGGTTTATGTAAATAACCCAATGCATAAAATTGCTTCCTTATTTCTAATTTAAATTCTGACCACGAGGAAAGAAGATTACCACACTTACCTCTGTCCTGAAGCTTTCTCTCCCACCATACGAGAGAAGTGCCTTCCAACCAAAGTGAGGAAAATTGCACTTTTACTTTATCTTCATCAATTTGTTGTACAAGACAATATACTTCAACTTGTGAGATCCAATTATATATCTTTTTAGGATTAACATCTCCATTAAACATAGGTAAATTAAAATTTACATAAAGATTTAATAATGTTTCCTTAAAAGAGGATTTATGACTAGCATTAGAATGATGAGAATTATGAGAGTAAGAAGAGATAGAACTCGATGGTGAAGATGGATGATCAGGGGGGTCTCCTACTACCTCTTGGTTCACTGAAGCATTTTCATCTGCTTGTGCTTCCTTTCTCTTCCCTTTCTTCTTCATCCTCTTCTCGTAGTCTCCATACATTCGCTTGACCATTTATGACATGTGATAGAAGACCATATGGAAGTTTTTCTCATGTCCATAATTCTTGTCATCTTCATCCATTTTCTTCCTTCGGGATGCATGACCAATCTCTGGGTTGAAAGTCTTAAGTGTTCCTTCACCCTGTTTATGATTGGCCCTTGTAAGCATTCACACTCAATAATTCAATTCAAAGATGAATTCTCTGATACCAACATGATCTGGGATCTTTTCATCCATGTGACTTATTAAAGAATTGTATTAAATGAGCATAAATTGAAGTGCACCATAAAGAAGGAAAAACTCAATAATAAAGAGACATAAGCATCAAATATGAACACAACAAATTGATAACGTAGTTTGTCCCTGATGGACGACGTCTCTAGGTCCTTCTCTCAAATGGGTAGGCATTTTTATTAACTCAACAAAAGAATTTGGCAATATACATAAGTATACATCATTATGGAATTAAGCTGTAGAAATTTTTCTCATATCAGAAAACAAATAGCACCATTGAATTTGTGGCATCTAATTACCCAAAAATGATCGTATCCATGCCTTAATCTAACCCTGGCACTCCCAGTCCCATTAGAAATCTCATCTCGATTTATGTGCCTACAATCTGCAATTAATTCTCTATAATTTCCTCGTAAAACATGCCCAATTGTACCGTCGAGCGCCCTCCTCATGTGCATTGGGAAAAAATAAATAAATTAAAAGGTGGGTGGATTGAACAATGTGATCGTTTAGCCCAACTATTAGCATAGGCTAATATTAAAACATTGGTTGGGAAGGTCTCGGGGTCAAACCTGTGGGCCTCCCCCTTTTGGAAAATGGTTGTAACAAAACATACGATGGCACTAACCACTACCAATTTTGGATATTCCACCATAGTTTACATCATTTTGATCCATTAAAGCCATACATAATGGAGTTTGACCACTAGATTTGGTGGAACCTCCACCAGATTTGGTGGATCGACCTTTTCAATTTTGCAAATTTGGTTATAGTCTCTCATTGTTCATTTTTCCACTGCCACGTCGTAGCCCATGACTGGGCTGCATGGCAGTCATTCATTGTCCCATGCCACCTTCTTACATAGTCAATTGCCAGATCACCTCCTCCTTGGTCATCTATCCACGTCACTTTCCAGGTGTTTGTACGGATTCCACGTGTCCACCACATCCTGTACGGCCTGCCATGTGGTTTTATGGATTGTCATGTGGAAATTTTCCATTGGTCCACATACCGGCTGGAAAATGCCAGAAATGGGTGACAAGTTGCAGCTTCTGGTGCTGCCACATCATCATGCTGACATCATCATGACACGTGTTGATATATGACTATGTCACATACCCTTTACATACACTGACATAATCTGTGTTGATGTTCACGTTGGCAGTACGTATGTTGACTCATCCCTGCTCATTGGGCTAGGTTGACCAAAAATTTGACCGCAAATATATTTTGATCCATAACTCTGTTTGACGAACCATTTATGTCGTTGGAAATCTTGCGACGCTCTCTTCGCGATGATGCCAATTTTGTTGAGTTTTGAGGACTTTGATTTTTTTCCTTTTCTCCACTTACTGAGGCCATTATGAGATTCTTGAGGAACTTCTGAGAATTATGAGTTATCCTTTGGCCTCCATGGATCCCTTCAGATCATTTCCTGTCCTAACAAATTACTATAGGAGTTTTGTTAACAAATATGGTTAACATATTGAGAAAGAATATATAGAGGGGAACACTTCAAAAAAATATTATGCTCATAAAAATGGAAGCTCGGTCTTGTGGTCTCCTCCTTTTCTATTTATTTTATTCCTCTTTAAATAAGTGGTAGGGTTATCAGTATGAACTATGAAAACTATTTCTTGAATCTGCAAGATCTAGGTGGGTTATGTATAATTTGCAATGCACCTTTTAAACATTATTTAATATATTTTTATAATGATGCTACAATTATATCTTGTTTCACTCTAAACTGGAAAAAATCATCTTCAATAGTATTCAATGTGTCATGTTGTTGTTGTTCCATGGATGATTTGTCTTCATTCACATTCACTAAATTGACTAACCCACGTAGGATATCGTCTTATGCAAAATTCATGAGGTCATCGAACTATGATCCCCATGAAACTCTTAGTATACCTAGCTCAGCTTGCATTTGATATCTTGCAACAAAAAATAATTCCTTCTCAGGGGTGGGCCTTTCATCTCCTTGACGATATCCATTACCCATAGAAATAATGAACTTATCCTTTCTCCAAAATCATCACAGGTGCCACTCAATCGTCGAAGGGTGTCAATTCTTCCAAGTCAACTAGCTTATATTTGAGCTAACCTATTTTTATAGGGAAGTGTTGGGCACAAGCATATTTTGAGGAAATGTATAATTTTGGTAATGAAAGGCCTAATTTTGGAAAAGAACAACTAGCAGGAAAAGCAACATGTGTGAGGAAAAGTAGCAAGCAAAGGAGGAAAGCATGCAAGGCGCACGGGAAGGAAAACCTAACCATGTTAGGGTTAGGGTTTTGGTAAGAGATTGTAATAGTTAATAATCTTGTAAATTAGTATAAATAAGAACCTAAGAGTTCTAGGTTGGGGTTGTTGAATACTGGTTATAATTTTGTGATTCAATGATTGTAGTTGAGCTATAGTTGTAAAATTTGTTGAGTTGTAGAAGAGACAAGTAGGCCATATTTTGAGGGTTAGATCACAGGCTAAGGATACTGGTGTGATGTAGTACCCCTCACTGAATTTATTGAACCTTTTCATGATTGCATGATCGGATATGTAGTGCACGCAACACCATATTTTGCATCAAACCTAATAAAAGAGCATAGAAGCCAGATCTTTGTGGACATATCCTAGGAGGGGGTGAACCATGGTAAACCATGTGTTATCTATAATGTTTATTGCATGTTTACTTATGTCAGTGATTATTTTATAAGTGAATTAATGAATGTTTAATATGAATATGTTAGAATGCATGCAAGTCTTAAAAGATGAATGAATATTATGAATAATAAAAGGAACAATTAGAATAAGGCCTGAAGAATATCAAGTAGAATCCCACATCTCCACTCCTTCCTAGACTTTAAGAACTTGATATTTGTGACCACCCATAGAAGTATCTCGGGTGAGACTACGCAATGCACTCTGTGTGTTGTGTTTCCTTCTAGTTTACTATGAGGGCCAATGTTTTTAGAGGGTTTGGTTGGAAACCTATTCAGATCTGAACCTAGGTCAGCCCAAGAAGTGGAATAGAAAGAATTTAACCAACAAATGGTTTCATTTCCCATTGGAACTGCATGGGATTAAGTGGACGGGATCCGTAGAAGAAGCATGTGGAGAATGAAGGTATAAAAAGGAATGTTCATGTCATGGAATCCAATGAAGGAAAATATCAAAATATGTTTGAAAACAAAGGAACTTGAGTTTGCACAGAAGGATAACAGAAACCCTAAGATAACATCATGCAAATATTTGGATAAATACATGTTTAGCATCTTGCATGAGGTATTTTTCTGTGATTTCCCACATGTGTTGCACAAGTGGTTGTTGAGGTTAAAATACAACCACCGTACAAATTAAATCAGACTGTTGGAGTGGAATCATGTGGAGATCGTGCAATTACAACAAGTTAACAACAAATTTACGTGTGCAATATATTTCTTGTTAGACAATATTGTTGCGGGATTTATCACTAAATTTGCAGTAGATACCGCAAAGTCTTACAACAAATTAGAGAAGGAGTTTCTAAAAGTACCCAGTGGTAGGTATATTATATCATCGTATACTTTAATCAAGGTTTTATTGTATACCAACGGTGTGATTACCGTGGAACCAGACAACTAAACTTCCATGTATGCATGGGGGAAGGGGGGAAGCACTGATAAGAGGTGGAGAAATTGAGGAAGAAATGGATAAGGGAAATAAGAAGGAGGCCATGGACCCAATCATGATGGAGGAAGACCAGATAAAGTAGATAATGGAAACCACTTGAAAGACATGTAGTGAAGAACCCTACCAATATAAGATGAATGACAAGAAGAGAGCCATAGATGATAGAGAGGTATTGGCAAGATATGAGGAAGAGGTAGAGGATCTCCGAGATGTGGAGAATATTGAGGAAATCATGCACACAAAATATGAGAGGAAAACAAGATTTCTAAGGGAAGGAACATAAGGCAGAACTCCAATCCAGGTCATTGTTAGTGTGGAATCCATAATCCCATGTGTGACTAGTACACCAGAAAGAACACCACCATTTAGAAAACAAAATTTTATTGGAAGAAATAAAACATGAAATACATCTAAACAAGGAGTAGCAATTGGAGGAGCCAGTTCAAGAAGTAGCAGTCAAATGTCTACATCACGCGGAGGTAATAGTTCAACAAAGTTCAAGATGGAAGGACATGATCTCATGATTAGGTTACCATAATTTTGGGGAGAGTCATCATAGGACCCTAAAAATAATTTATTCATATGCGAGAAGATATGGGAAGAAAAGCAGATCACATATGAGGATACAAAACTTGTGCAGTTAGTTATCACACTAAGACATTGCGAACTGGATTGGTAAATGAGCTTAGTTGTAAATAGTCCACCAGGAGTAACAAGGACTATTGCATATGTGAAGAAACTATTGATCAATGAATTTTGGAATCCTATATCAGAAAATCAATACATGAATGAAATGATCGAAATCAGGAAGAAACTAGGTGACTTTGTTTCGGAGATTGATCAGAGGTTTAAATGTCTTAAAGGTAAGTTGAAGTATGTCATGACTGACATGCAACATAGAAAATTATTTGTGAACTCATGGTTACCACATTTGAAATACCAATTGAGAGATCAAAACTTCCAAACTCAGGCAGAGGCTCTGCAGGGAGCCTTAAAACTATAAGAGAACTAATATCAGAAGACAGATCCAAAACTAGAGGAGATGAAGGAGGATATGAAGAACCTAACATTTCAACTCAACCAGAATAAGGGAAAATAAAAAAGAGAATTTCTTTGGTGTACCACATGTAGGATGAAAGGACACCATAAGAATGAATGTCCAACTTTCACGAAGTATATGAAAACAAGAGTACCAAACCATTTTCCAACAGGAGGAACATGGTGCGATCTATGTAAGATGCATAGGCATGATCCATATCATTGTCCAATAATGCATAAGTATCAGACAGTACCCAAGAGTTCATACTGAAACCTTTGCAAGTCAGTGGGTCATGATGATAAACATTGTAGGACAATGGAGTTGATGTGAGAAAGAACTTCAAATACATAGGGTGCAAGCATAAATGATGATAGGGAAAATTACAACTCAATTCAACTAGGTAACACAACCATATAACAATGTGTGGTTGTATTATAACAATCATAAACCATAATACAATATAACCCAACCATAGTATAACTCCACGCAGTATAATTAGGTACCTCAGTACAAAGCACTGCGAAGAGATTGGGATGGATATAGAGGTGGAGGATGAGGTATAGGAGGGTTTGGAAGAGGTAGAGGTCCAGTAGTGGGACACAACTGCTAACAACTAGGAAATTATGCAAGGGAATGTCCAATTCCTTCAACGATCTGTATGTATTGTCACACAACAGATCATGATACAAAGGACTATCCAACATTATTGGGAAAGACCGAAGACAAGAGGAACCATAACAACTAGAACGTCTAATGGATATTTGCAGAAGGTAGGGATGATGGAATAAACATCAACATAGTCACACGAGGAGGAGCTAATAAAGGAACTGATGCAGTAAGACATGATCCAACACAACACAAATGGGTGAAGAAAAATACTGAAACACAGAAGCAGTTTGATGCGCAGAAAGAAAATGAGACATTCAAGGAGGCAAGGCAGGCGTTTCTCAAGTAGAATGTTGCATCAACATCAGTTGCAAAACATACTCAGAACATACCAATGTATGAGATGCCTTCATCAATGGACCACACCAGTGAAGCACAACCTTTAGAACAAGTAAGTACCGTAAATAATTTTCTGCAATCTTCTGTTAATCTACTGAATGATCCATCATCTATCAAATTTTTGAAAAATATGCTAGAAATATGTAACATAGAGGTAGAATGGAAATAAGAGTAGAAAAAAATCAATCACCTCCATACCAAAAGGAGGAAATGCAGGGAATTCAGACTTAATGCTAACATTGGAGATTCCAATATGGGGGATATTATATTGGACTTAGGCTCAGAAGTAAATGTGTTACCCAAGAAGACATGGAAGTGTATGGGATAACCCACACTAGGCTATTCACCTTTATAGTTGAAATTAGTGAATCAACACAAAGTTGTACAAATTGGATGTCTTAAAGGTGTGACAATATGTTTGTATGGAGTGTGCACTAAGGAAGACTTTGAAGTAATAAAGATAGTGGATGGCACAACACCATATACAACATTGCTTGGATTGGATTGGGAATTTGAAAACCAGGCTATAATCAATTTGAATACAATAAAAATGGCATTTGAATCAGGTGAATATAGATTCGTTCCACCATTAGATCCATAAGAAGGAGAAAGGTTCGTAGAACCCACTTGTTTATATCTAGAGGAAATAAACCAATTGTACAGAACCACCATGTGTGAAGAAAATTATGTTAACCAAACTACAAATGGGATACTAAACAGGAGAAGAATCACATCATGTGCTTCTAACTCAAATACACGTTTGGATAATTGGAAACAATGATTACATGAAGTTTCCACAAGAAGGTGTGCAAGAATAGACCGTGTTGTAAGATGGGTTGGTACAAAAATAAGGGAACCTCCGAGTTTTATGGGGTAAATGATCTAGAGGAATTTTTGACAAAGTATTAAGAGGAAGTATTAGATAATTAGAGGCTCTTATCCCTAGATATTGCACTCAAGTCTACACCTTCAATATGGTGGGGTGTGCACAAAGAAACAATTTAGGATTGGTACCAATGTAAACAATTACTACACATTAGAGTCGATGTAGAACATGGCAATAATAAAACGCATAGGTATGATGGGAAAGGGACACCAACATAACACTTAGATAACTATATGACACAAAATATGATTACACCACCAGAAGAATGGCCTCATGACTTCATCCACACACTGGAAGGAATCCCAAAAAACTGGTATGTAGACCAGGAGATGCACAAAGACACAGCAGAATGGACAACATTACAACATAATTGTGTAGTAAGTTTCTCATTTGAACATGAGAACCCCAACATTGATTCAGTGTTGAAACTGATAAGAGGTGTGATATGTATTGATGAGATAGAGGTTGAAATCATGACAAAGTACCAACAACAGAACAGACAGACAATCAAAGAACTATTGTCATGATATCATGTTGAAGAGGAAGCACTAGATGAAGATGACTCGTGCAATATTCAGATTACAGAAATTGAAGGAGAAAGAGAGGTTGAAGGTACATCTCTAGAGTCAGAAGTATTTGTTGCACCAATTACGGTGAATAAATTTAACATTGGGACAACTGACAACCCTAAAATGGAAAGTATTGGAGACTATTGGGATGAACAAACAGTAGAAAGAATAACAAAGTTATTGCATGAATACAGTGACCTGTTCCAAATGACCTTTACATATATGAAAGGTATATCATGAGAGCTAGGAGAGATAAATATGCCTCTGAATCTTGAGGCAAGACCTATTAGGAAGAGACCTTTTAGACTAAATCCAATATATAAGAAGAAAGTAAAGGAAGAAATTGACAGAATGTTGGAAGCTGGTATCATAGAACTAGTAGAGGAATATAAATGGATAAGCCCTATGGTAGTGTAAGAAAAGAAACAAGGGGGGATAAGGATATGTGTAGATTTATTAAAATTAAATGATTCTTTCTTACATGAACCTTTCCCTACCCCGTTCACAATTTAAGTCTTAGAAACTGTGGGAGGCTAGGAAGCATATTCATTCATAGATGGATTCTCAGGTTACCATCAGATCAAAATAGCTCCAAAAGATAGGTACAAGACTACTCTTGCTAAATAATGGGGATCCTACCAATACATAGTCATGTCGTTTGGGCTGAAGAATGAACCAACCATTTTATCAAGAGTAGTCATAGCTACTTTTAAGGAATTCTAAATCAATTTCTTGAAGTATATCTGGATGAATGGATTGTATATAGTATGTTAAAGGACCATGTGGAAGTATTAAGGTTAATGTTGGAAATATGCAGGAAATGTCAGATATCATTGAATATCAAGAAGTCCATTTTTGGGACATATTTTGGAATATTGTTGGGATATATAGTGTGTAAACAATGGCGTTGGATATACAAACAAATTGAGAGCTTTGGATAATTTATAGTGAATGAAATTATGAGTATTACCAGAATAAATTAGGACTATTACGCTTTTCTTTTTGATATATCCTTTGATCTTGAGGGTTTGAGGAGTGCTAATTCTAGACAATGCATTACACGATATCGTGGGAGTCAACTCTTCAGAAGAAATCGCTTCTACATTTTCATCTTGAGATGGTTATTGTTATTGTTATTGTTCTTCTTCCTCTTCACAATCTATGTAGAATAATTTCTTCTCACCACACTTATGTCCCTTACTGTACTTGTTGTCACAATTAAATCATAAACCTTTTTCTCTTCTTTCCTCCAATTGTTGAGGTATCAACGTTGTAGGTTGACGCATTTTAGAAGAAGGAGCATTATTGTCTCGATAGATGTTAGGATTGTTCCTTCTAGTAGCCATAGCCATATTTTTACTTTCAAAATTTCTTGCGACCCTAAATGAATTCCCCAATGATTTGGGTTCTGAAAGGAGAATCTCATGTTGAATGTTATCCTTTAAAGTTCCTATGAATACGTCAATAAAGTGCTCATCTGGAATATCTGTTACCTTTATATTCAATATTTGGAAGTTCTCAATATGCTCTATAACTGAACCCTTTTTCTTGAGATTTATCAATTGGCTAAAGAAGGTATTTCTCCTTGTATCCTCATAGTGTGCTATCATTTATTCCGTGAAAATTGTCCAAGTAACGAGTGATTTGTGAGAACAAAGCCATCGATACCATACAAATTGATTGGGCTCTAAATATAAAGAAGCAATTAGTACCTTTTGTGTATGTGGCACATTATGTAGATCAAAGAATTGCTCCATCTGAAATATCCATGTAATTGGGTCCTTGCCATCAAACTTACTCATATTGATCTTAGGATGTGGTTGGTCTTCAACCCAAAGTTGGAGTTTCTCCATTCTTGATTCATCTCCCTTGTTTCCTCATCATGAATTTCATGGGATACATTTTCACTTTCAGGTTCCCTCTCTATTAGGAAATTTTTCAATCCTTCCATGATCTCCCTTTTTAAACCATCCATCTTAGTATCCATTATTGCCTCCAATTTAGCTTCAGTTGAATCCATCATCCCTTGTAGTTCATCTTTTGTCACTGTCTTATTTTGTAATTCATTTATGTCCCTACGCATTTATTCACCTTCATCAAGAGTCCATGTAGGACTGTCTGGATGCTTGTTTGGTGTATAATTTTCCTTTTTTGGTGGCATGTTGGCCAAGTATCACTTTTAAACCTTGATTTTGAGGTGGTTCTGCTAGACAATCTTTCTTCTACTGTATCTCCAAAGTTTCGACCCTTCTAGGTATGAAACTTTATTTTTTGTAGTTCTCTGATATTTCTTCTCTGCAATGCCAGAGGTTTGATCAAAATTAGATGTTGCAAGTGGAATTTATGATAACTTCCCCATAGCTTGACAATTTTTTTCCTTTCCAAGAGATCTCACTTGTATAGCATTCCCCACACAAAATAATTCATATAAAATTATGAAACTTGTACCAGAAATAATATGTACTGTCTACTGTCCAATTCAACTAGTCTCACTCAATGTGGATACTCTAGGAAGAAGTTATGATTTTTTTATCCGAAACACCTGCTTGAGACTAGTCAATAGGACTAGTTAGATACCCTATCTTCCACGGGGTGTATCTAAAAATTTAAGATGACCCAGAATCTGAAATTTCGCAATGACCCAATTCAGGATGATTCCATAACCCTATCTTACACAGGTTGTATCTCTGAAAGTATAAGGCCTCGGGAGATTAAATTTTAACTCAACATACCTTGATCCATCTACTAAATATCCTCCAAGGGGTTCCTTTTGAAACATTGTAGAAAACAAATTATAGTGAAAATTCCAAGTTGTCTCTAATGTAGTAGAGAAACCATAAGACCTTGAGCTCTGATACCATATGTTAAGAACCAAATATCAATATAGCATAGAAAAACCTCAGAATAAGTACTCAACTCCTTGAAAAAGAGATAATTTCAAATAAAAAGCCTCTTCGAAGGGGCAACATCCTTTTACACCACATAAATGTTCAAGTACAAGATGATTCCAAATGAAAATGTCTCCTTGGTATATATAGGAGACTAGGAGGTACAATTACAGCTAATGGACCCAAGCCGACATAAATAAAATATCATTACTAATGCAATATTACCTAATTAAGGGGTAATGTGCCACTATTTAGGGCTTAACATTCTCTGGCTGAAATGATCCCTGACCGTTGATTTGTGGCACCCATGATCTGTGATCTACCGGGTCCCATCAACTCCGCACTTTCACTAGACTTAGCCTCCTTCTGCTAGATATGGTCCCATCCTCCAGTTTATCGCGTCTCTACACTGTTTTAACCCCTCGCTAAGTCCCAAAACTTTGATTCCATATAAAAATTGTTATAGTGATAACACTTGGGTTTTTAATATCCAATTATGTTCCCTTACAAATAACAACTTTTTTTTTCTATATTTAAGTTTCTTTAATCTACTCAACTCATCTACACTAAAATTAATAGAAATATTAGTGAAATATAAATAATTTTTTATCTTCCTCTATTTCTAATAAAAAAAATTCTCTATTCTTGAGTCTCAATGTTGACCATGTCACAATATTTTCTTTAATCAATTTTAAATATGTTGAAAACTAATCACTAGAATAAATGTTGATACTACTATCATACACCTTCCAAATCTCTTTCACCAAAATCTATAAATCCTCTTATACCAGTCATCCAAGTATAAATTTGAATGATCTTTGTGCCTATTTATACCTTATTTCCATCTAAAATAGGACTTGTAAATGATTATATATGGTTCATGCTTCAATCCAAGGTTTATATGTATGCATAATTTTTAATAAAGCAACAGACACTAGGAATCAATCAATTTTCTTTGAACCACTATCCCATCCACACCTATTATTCCTCCATGTGAGAATAAGTTTGGTTGGATCCACATCCACCAAATTAGCAGTGTCAAACTGATGAATGAAAATGTTTTTCTTCCTATCAACCGTATAAATACCCCCCTAGACTTCCTTTCTATTCAATGTAAATTTAAATTCCACACCAATAATGATCATCCATTCTCTTATCACCTAGAGAGAATGTACCCTTTCCTAAAAAAATTGTTTCCCCTCATATAGGAGATACAAATTCATCACAATAATATGTTATCCAAGTCCTTTACTCATGACATTAGTGAAAAAACTTGAACAAATAGAAAAATATTTTGTTATAGTTAAACTGGATCTCCAACATATAACTACACTTACTAAGAGCCCCATAGATCCCACAATAGAAAAATCTCAATCTTTAATTTATTTAATAATTCCACTAAATAAATTATCCCCACATCCCATAGTCTCTTGTTGGTTTATTATCTAGTTTATGCTTCTTAGTTAACCTAAAAGGGATAGCTTCTTCATATGATTACCCAAACCTATAATATTTAAAGAGAGTATAAACATCATGAACCTTCCTTTTGGGATCAAAAGAACACTTAAAATGAAATCATTCTTACCTTGTTGAACCTTAATTGCTTCCATTTCCTTAGAAATATGTAGGTAATAATTTATGCCTACATAAATAGTACTAGAATCCTTAGTCTTATTCAACCCTAGGCCCCTAGAAATAAAGACTTCAGATTTTTTTGTTTCTTTTGTTCGATATTAAGGAGTAAAAAGCCTCCCCCCTAATAGTCAAGGATTCAACATAATTTTTTGGAAGCTTTAGGTCCTCCCTCAATAGATTAATATCATGCCTACTAAAACCAAAAGTAATATATTTTGAAATGAAGTGTCCACCCATAAGAGTGGACACTAGAGGAGTATGAAAATACTTTATCCTTTTATCCTTACCCTTTTTACAATTTTATTCCCTCATCAAGAGTAGGCAAGTTATCTAATATGCAAGAATATTCCACTTCTCTAATACACATTGGAAAGGAATGTTTGTATAGTGCAAAATTTGTGAATGAGTCACAAACCCCACTTCAATATCCATCCTTTTCACAATTTTTTTCCTAATGTTTATATCTACTGGGACCCTTACAATAGTGTGATTTTTATTTTTTTATAAGAATTGTCCACCCTAATTGTCGTCCCCAAGATCAGGGATGATTTTAAGGATGGAAATTTATTTTAAAATGTAGAAACCTTGGCGAATCGTAGAATCCTTCATATGCCAACTATAAAATGTTTGGCAATATTTTTGTAAAAATATTCAAATTTCTAAGGATTTTATATAGTTTGTATAAAATTTTGGCAATTTTTAAGGTAAAATAATTTTATCCTATAAAATTTGGGCGAATCATTTTTAGAATACAAAATCATTTTTTTGGAAAAACCATGGAAAATTAGCCCATGAGAAAAATTTAGCCCCTAAAATCATCATTTCCCAAGATATTTCTCAATTTAGATAAAAAATACATCCATCCAAAATTCAAGTGGAAATCTAGGCAATTTAAGCCATATTTGAATCTTGGAAGCCATCTCAATTTGAAGATTGAATATGGGGTACATATTGGACACACCAACCAAACTGAGAAGGGGGGGGGGTGAATTAGTGTGAGGATATTTTTCAATTCTTACAAAACTTTAGTTAGACATCACCATTCACAACATCATTACTCATTACTTCTATTCACCCTTAGTTTCTTGCATGTAAACATATCTCAATAGAATATATTAACAATAAAGAACTATGCACCATCACAATAATGAAAAAAAGTAACACGAGATATATGTATAAGTTTATTTTGTATTACAAACTACAATACTTAGGGTTTATTAGCACCAATTGAAAATGAGCACAAACTCAAAGAGAGCACCAACTCTCAATGCAAGACCCAACTTGTAGATCTCAACAACAACTTAGAAGAGGAATCCAATCCTCAAGTAGAAGACCCAGCTTGTAGACAAAATCCAATCGGTCAATAGGTACACAACCAACACGAATGAGGAAATACAAGTGGGTGAAATAATGAATGAATATGAGAGTGAACGAAAAGGTAAGGCAGTGTATTGAACAATGAGTGAGTGTGTGAATGGGAAAATAAAAGAAACCAATAGAAGAACCAAAACTAGAACTGGAGTGAGAACCCCCAAAATAAACCAAGGATGGGTTTATGTAATACTTGGAATTAAGGAGCCACTTGGCCTCCCCCCCCAAGAAGCTCATGTAATTGTTTTTCTCCATTAAAACAATAATGGGTAAATAAAATCTAAAATAAGTACGTATCCCCTCAATACCCCTCTCTTTTGGAATCATATACCCCTATAACACTTGCCTCTGTCTGTCTAGCAACCAACAATGTGTTTTATATTAATAATGATCAAAATATTACATTTCCTAGGAACACTAGCCTCTTAATAATTGTTTAGGCACTCTGGTCTTTCATAACTTAACAAAATACAATATTTAATATGGGGTTCAAAACCTGGGGTGTTACACTATACCACAACACGTGGATGTACACGTTCTTCCTTCTGTCAGCCTTCATACACCTTCAGAAAATAGGGTTTCTGAAACTTCAAATTTATGGCCCTTCAGACCCTTTCTACCCATGTCATATCCACTTGTGACCTGTCACTACAACCAGCCTGTCACTGCCCAACCTATGCCATCCACAAACAAATATACACCATCCAACAACCTATTCATGTTCCTCATGCATACATCATCACATATCATAGATATCCCTCAACCATATTAGAGAAAAACTACTCAACTGACCAATCACCATCTACCATATCCAAACATCACAACAACCATACAAATAATGCTTCAAGAATTTACCATACCATGGGTAAATCTAATCATCAAGATAACATACAACTATACTAGAACATATGTAGTAGATCTGAGCTTGTAGAATGATATCATGTGAACTTGCTTCCAACTTCAGGAACCTGGCACCAACACTTACTCAATATTTGCATGTCCTTTCCAACTATACATGTTCTTATCACCTTCAACACGCGTACATACGTTCCCTGGCCCACTGCAACCCACATACATCTTCAGAAAACTAGGTTTTTCTGAACCTCCGAAACTTTCTCCGTCAAACTTCTTTGTTGCCTCAGACATGCGGAACTTTCGATGCGTCCATGAGTACCTACAATGAACTTTTCACAAAAAATATATCTTCAATATGCTCAAGAGATCACCTCACAAGATACCCTTCCTCTCTTATTTATACTTCTCCAAGTAGTTTCCTCTAGGGGTTATGATCTAACCAACTTTATCCAACTTCCTTCTTTTGAGGATAACCCACTTCTAACCACTTTGTCCACTTACAATCACTTTTCCACAAATAGTAAACTCTCCACTTCTAGTTGCAACTAATTTATTTTTAATTGTTTTCTTATTGCAACAACTTAACCGATGACTAACCACATTGACTAGTTAATTTTCTTTTAGGAGCTTCTAGAATAATTTGTCTTCTTTGATCGTCTAGGGGATTCTAGATACTCATGAGGGTTATAAAACTTCTCAAGGCCATAAATATATAACCCTGAGGAGTTATGTGGCATTCCACATATCATAGGAAATGGCATGACAATCACTATCTAAATAGAATAGTCTCACTTGAAAATTCACTAATCTATATTACATTATTCCACAAGCAACCTTGGGTTCCTTCACCACACATCTAGGATGAATCAAGCACTTAACCATTTGGAATTCACAAATAATCTTCCCATGAGGGATTTAACCATAAGGGAATCACTTTGGAGTTCATCCATTTGGTACTTCCTGTCAGCCATGACATGACATAAATGATACAACTTTATCCTATCAACCAACACATCACTATGGCACCACTTGACATCAATTACATCAATCATTTGGCATCAATTACATCAATTACAATATAATACATAAATCAATACATCAATGATACAAAACACATTACTATTATAGGACATCAACCCTTTGACATCAATCCTTTGACATCAATGACAACACTGTACAACAATACCATGATTTCAAGTAGATATAGCATAACCCCCATAACCAAATCCATTAATGCATAAACTCAACATACTTCTCAAAATGGAAATAAAAACCAATATAACCTTTATTAAAGATATTGAACAAGGGCCCATACCAAAAAATTAGGGACCAAAAATTTATATCCAATCATTTAATGTCTCCATCAATTTCCATGTACAAAAATACTGTCTGAATAAGAGTTTTTCTTGTCAAGTTCATAATTTGTTCGATGGTAATGTTTTCACCCATCTTTATTTTTACCCTAATGTATTTCTTCTTCATAAATTTGTTACCCTTTTTATTCCTTCTAACACCCACCTCTAAAAAAAATTTCAACACCTTTGTCTTCCTCCCAATGACACAATCTAAATCCAAAACTAACCCTCCAAAACTAGAAACATGAATCACCATACCAGAAGTCTCCTTCCTACATAACCCTTTCTTCCCCACTTGCACCAAATTACAGGACTCAAAACCTTTTTTTTTTTAGGAATGATCTAGATGAAATTATGGAGTAAAAAGTTCATTAACAATATATTCATTATATATTAGGAGATTGAAGGAGGTCACAGAATTATCACATGTCAGAAAAATTCCAAGACTGATGTTTTTAGGTGTTACATGAGATTCTAACAATACAACTATGATGCAAAATCCATCTACCTTTCCTTTATAAGATAAATTATTTTGATACTGAATAAGAAACCCTTATATTCTTAGAGTATTAAACCTTAGGTACATGTTTTCCTCCATCAACAATATGATAAGACCGTGGATACTCTAATATGTTTTACACTTTTGTGGGGTGCTCATTATAGTAAGCAAGATAGGTCTCCTCCTCTTCAGTAGCTAGGGTTTCATTAGATCCCATTCGTCTATCCCCACCCTCAAGGAGGTTGAGGTTAATGGTTACGACAAGGGATTCACTAATTAGGTAATATTATACCAAATTATTGGATGGTTTAAATTTCTTTAAAATGACAACAATATATTGTGTATTTTTATTTTATTAAAACATATATATTTTTTGGGGTGTATACTTCTATATTAGGGGAGGGTTCAAATAGGTGGCCTCAAACTAGAATAGTTTGGGGGGGTGGGGGTTTGAATAAGATCTCTTCTTCGTCTTTTTTGTTTTATGCCCGAAACCCTCTCTACAACATCGTACGTATCACATTTGAAACAATTATTTGGGTTCTTAAGAATTATGAGGCCTATCATATCCCACAACTCTCCCCTTTTAACCTATCATGTGTATTCTAACATCAATATGGAAATAATCAAAATCGAGGATCTATCAAAAAAAAATCAACAGAATCAATGATATTTACCAAGACAAAAAAATATACCTAGTGGAGGGACTCTATAATGATTCCCCATTTCGTAGAAATAAATGCAAGACCATATGAATATTTTAATATAACTTCTATAAATGATTTTGTCCTACCCACCAAGGAGTGATATGTATACATTTATATACTAATGACTCAAAATATAACCTATGTACGAGTAGTCTATTTACGTGCTTTTGAGGGGAGGCATGATTTGAGTAAATTGGATGCTTTTGAACTCATTGGGTGATGCAAAGTAATTTTTCTTTTTAGGGTTTCCATTAATGTTCAATCAATTTCTCAATTAAATAAAAATAAGGAAAAAACAAGAAAACAATAGTCCATAAATTTGCATAAATCTTTATTTAGGACTTAAAAGAGTTGTGTTATCTCAACATACTAGGGGTAGAAATTAAGAAGGGTGCTAAAAATGTCATGAAAAAATTGATACTTAGGATATATAGTGAAAATATGGTTCTTTTAATTGGAAAAGTGTATAAGGGGGGTCAACAAAAGAGTTTTGAGACATATTCTTTAATATCTAGTGAAATTAGGAATATTATTTAATATCCCACGCATTCAAATGCTATGTCATAAGTTCACTAACTAAATCCCCCATGCTCAACGATAGGTTCCTTTCTTGATATCATTGTGGTACATTTTTATATTTGTCAAATTTTCTTGAATTGTTTTTCCATAAATAGGAAAATCATCCATATACATTTCTACAATATCATCAATCGAGTTTAATGTTAAGCCCTAATATTGGCTCATTACCCCTTAATTGGGGCATATTATATTAGTAATGTTATTTTATTTATGTCGGCTTTAGGCCATTAGTTGTAATTATACCTCTTAGTGTCCTATATATACCAAGGAGACATTTTCATTTTGAATCATCTTGTACTTGAACATTTAAGTGGGGTAAAAGGAGGTTTCCCCCTCGAAGAGTCTTATTATCTGAAATTATCTACTTTTCAAGGCGTTGAGTACTTTTTTTGAGGTTTTTCTATGCTATATTGATATTTGATTCTTAACATATGGTATCAACGCTCAAGGTCTTGGGGTTTCGCTGCTACATCTGAGACACCTTGGAATTTTCACTATAACTTTTTTTCTACAATGTTTCAGAAGGAACGGCTTGGAGGATATTTATTAGATGGATCAAGGTACGTTGGGCTCAAAATTTAGCTCATGAGGCATTATACTTTCGGAGATACAACCTGTAAAAGATAGGGTTATGGAATCATCTTGAACTGAGTCATTTCAGAATTTTCTCTATAAATTGTTTTATGTAATGTTTCAGACCCTGAAATCCAGAGGATATTCACAGAAATTAGTAAGGTATCTGTGGTAAAATGTTCATCATCTGGTTCATCTTAAATTTGTAGATACACCCTGTGTAAGATAGGGTATCTGACTAGTTCTATTGACTAGTCTCAAGAAGGTGTTCCAGGTAAAACAATCATAACATCTTCCTAGAGTATCCAAATTGGGTGGGACTAGTTTCATTGGATCGTGGACAGTCTGTAGTATTTCTGGTGCGAGTTTTAGAATTTATATCAATTATTTTGTGCGGGGCACGCTATACAAGTGAGATCTCCCGGAAAGACAAAAAATCGGCAAGTTGTGGGAAGTTACTATAAATTCCACTTGGCACATCCAATTTTGATCAGACTTGTGGCATTGTAGAGAAGAAATATCATAGAACTACATAAAATAAATTTTCATACCCATAAGGGCCGAAACGTGGGAGATACAACAGAAGAAAGATGGTCTAGCAGAACCACCTCAAAATCAAGGTTCAAAAGTGATACTTGGCCAACATGCCACCCAAAAAGGGAACTTCTACACCAAATAAGCCTCCAGACAATGCTACTTGGACTCTTGATGAAGGTGAATAAATGTGTAGGGACATAAATGATTTACAAAAGAAGATAGTAACAAAAGATGAACTACAAGAGATGATGGAGGGTTTAAAAGGGGAGATCATGGAAGTATTGAAAAATTTTGTAACTGAGAAGACACCTAAAAGTGAAAATGCATCCCATGAAATTCATGATGAGGACACAAGGAAGGTGAATCAAGAATGGAGAAACTCCAGCTTTGGTTTGAAGAACAACCACGTTCCAAAGATTGATATGAGGAAGTTTGATGGAAAGGACCCAATCACATGGATACTTCAGATCGAGCAATTCATTGATTTCCATAATGTGCGACATACACAAAAGGTATGAATTGCTTCTTTATATTTAGAACCTAATCAATTTGTATGGTATCGATGGATTTGTTCTCGCAAATCACTCGTCACTTGGACAATTTTCACGGAAGAAATGATAGCACACTATGAGGATACAAGGAATGAAGAAATGATAGCACACTATGAGGATACAAGGGAGAAATACCTCTTCTAGCCAATTGATAAATCTCAAGCAAAAAGGGTTCAGCTATCGAGCACATTGAGAACTTCCAAAGATTGAATATAAAGGTAACCGATATTTTATATGAGCACTTGATTGATGTGACATAGGAACTTTCTAAAGGATAACATTCAACATGAGTTTCTCCTTTGGGGAACCCAAATCATTGAGAATGCATTTAAGGTGGAAAAAAAAAAAAAAAAAAAAAAAAAAAAAATATGGCTATGGCTACTAGAAGGACCCCAAATCCAACATCTATAGAGAACAATGCTCCTTCTTATAAAAACACCTCAACCTTACAATGTTGACACTCCTCAACAATTGGAGGAAAGAAAGAAAGCTTATCTCTTTAATTGTGATAGCAAGTACAAGAAGGGACATACAAGTGTGGTGAGAAGAAAATTATTTTACATAGATTCAAGAGGAATAAGAAGAAGATTGAACCATCTCAAGATGAAAAACGAAGCAATTCTTCATCCTCGAAGATTTGACTCCACGACATCGTAGAATGCAATATTGGAATTAACACCCCTCAAACCCACAAGATCGAAGGATACCAGCAAAAAGGTAATAGTCCTAATTGATCTCCGAAGTGTACTCATAATTTCATCTACTGCAAATTAGCCAAATCTCAATTTCTTTGTATATCCAAAGACCAGAAGTTTCAAGTAATGAGATTGCAAATGGAGGGACTCTATCAATTGTTCAAGAAAAATGCAATAAGACTAATCTTACTATGGGGAATATGTGTAATGAATAGTCCAATACTTATACCCAGCTGGTGGTGTAGATGTTGTTGTTGTACTAGGAACCAATGGTTACAATCATTAGGAAATACCGGCTTTTAATTTTCAAGAACTTTTCAAGGAATTTTCATTGGAAGGAAAAGAAATTGAGTTAAGAGGTTTCTACGTGGAAACCCGATAAGGTGATAAGCTCTAATGTCATGACAAAATTATTGAAAAGGGGCATCAAGGCATTATTGGTATCAACTATGCTCACTAGACGTTCAAACATTCCAGTAAGGCTTCATCTAATTCCGGCAATCTCCAAAGGATCATTGATAAGCATTCCAAATTATTTGAAGATATTCCCAAGGTATTCCACCCACTCGACCATGATCATGAAATTCACCTAATTCCTAGGAGTGTTCCCCCCTAACATCAAGCCATACGATACCCCTTACCTTAAGGAATTTGTTTACATGGTTGAAGAAATGTTAGAGGGATGACATTATTAGACCTAGCCAAAAGTTCTTACTCTACCGCTGGTAATTATTGTATTCACAGTGATAGCTCATGCATGATGTGTCCGCATATTATAGAGAGCTCAACAGATCACTATTAAAGATAAGTTTCCCATTCCCTTCATTGATGAATTGTTAGATGAACTACATGGAGAAATCCACAAAAATTGGATCTCCTCCGTTCGGTATCATCAAATCAGAATGAAGGAAGAAGATATCCCAAAACAAATATCCAACTCATGAAGGCCATTATGAATGTTTGGTCATGCCTTTGGCCTTACAAATGTACCTTCACATCCCAAGGATGAATTCCATTTTCAAGCCCTTCCTTCGAAAATTTGTGTTAGTATTTTTTGATGATATACTAATCTATAGAAAGTCTTGGGAGGATCATGTGCGACATGTTGACAAGGTGCTACAACTACTAAAGGAGCAACAAGTATATACCAAACCATCCAAATGTTTATTTGGAGTAAAGGAGGTAGAGTATTTGGGTCATATTGTATCTCATGAAGGTGTCAAGGAAGACCCTAACAAGATTAAGGCCATGATGGACTGGACGATTCCCAAAACATTGAAGAATCTTAGAGGATGTTTGGGTTTGTCAGATTACTACCGCAAGTTTGTTCGGAACTATGGAAGAATATAAACACCTTTAACGACACTAACTAAGAAGGATGCATTTTCATGGACTCCAGAGGTAACTAAAGCTTTTGAACAACTTAAAGAGGTGATGTGTAAAGCTCATGTCTTGACCACTCCAGACTTCACAAAAACCTTTATTGTGGAATGTGATGCCTTGGGAAATGGAATTGGTGTTGTCCTAATGCATGAAGGAAGGTCCCTGTCTTTTGAAAGTTGACCACTCAATGGAAAGGACTTACAAAAACCCATTTATGAGAAGGAAATGATGGCAATACTACATGCATTGAAGACATGACGTCCTTACCTAATAGGTAGGCACTTCAAGGTCAAACCAGATCATGATAGTCTTAAATACTTCTTGGAACAAAGACTATCTTCAGAAGAACAACAAAAATGGGTAACCAAGATATTGGGTTATGATTTTGAAATCGTCTATAAAAAGGGGAAGCAAAATGTTGTGGTAGATGCACTCTCAAGAAAGTATGAATATGTTGAGGCCTTTCTTTGTGTTATCTCGATCATCCAACCCAATTGGATAATATAAGAAAGGGATGAATGGAAGAATGATGAAAAAGTGTGGACTCTCATTCAAAGGTTGCAGCAGGATTCTAGTACAAAGATAATTTATATTTATGTAAGAACTCCCAACTCAAACAAAAGGTACTATTGGAATTGCACACCTCTCTAGTAGGAGGGCACTCAGGATTTTTGAAAACCTACCATAGAGTCAAGAAGGTGTTTTTTTGGGATGGCCTTAAAACCGATGTTCAAAGGTTTGTGGCAGAATGTTTGGTTTGCCAACAAAATAAGGTGGAAACAATTAAGACCCCAAGTCTTTTACAACCATTATCCATCCCAAGTCAGCGCTGGGAGGAGGTTTCCATGGATTTCATCACAGGGTTACCAAAGTCTGAAGGAAAGAGTTTCATCATGGTGATTTTTGATAGACTGACCAAGTAAGCACACTTTTGTGCACTCTATCATCCCTTCAAATCTAGTACAGTTTCCACCACATTCATGGAGACAGTTCAAAAGCTACATGATAGCCCAAAGATTATTGTAAGTGATAGAGATCCCATCTTCACTGGACATTTTTGGACATAATTATTTTCTTGTTTGGGTACTCAATTGGCTCATAGCTCATCCTATCATCCTCAATATGATGGGCAAACCGATATAGTGAGAAAATTTCCGGAAGGCTACCTTCGTTGCTTTGTCTCTGATAGACAAACACAATGGTTCAAATGGTTACCCTTGGCAGAATGGTGGTATAACACTTCCTTTCATACTACAACAAAAATGACACCATTTATGGCACTTTATGGATACCACCCTCCTTCCATCACTTCTTCTCTAAAAGAAAAATCTAAGGTTCAATCAGTCGAAGTTCACATCGAGAATCAACAACAAGTCCTCCAAATCTTAAAGGACAACCTTACCATGGCACAGAATCACATGAAACAACAAGTAGATCAACATCGTAGTGAAAGAAATTTTGAAGTAGGGGATTGGGCGTTTTTAAGACTACAACCATACAAATAGATGTCCCTCAAGCAAGCCAAGAAGGATAATAAATTATCACCAAATTACTATGGCCCTTATAAGGTGTCGCAAAATATTGGTACTATGGCATACAAATTGGAGTTGCTGCATCTTCACGAGTACACCCAGTTTTCCATGTTTCATGCTTAAAGAAGGTATAGGCGACAAGATCCCAGTTCAAACTATATTGCCAAAACTTGACGAGGAAGGAAAAATCATATTGGAGCCTGAAGCCGTCATTGACATAAGAATTCACCAGCTGAGGAATAGATCCATTTCAGAGTATCTCATTAAATGGAGGAAACTACCGGCTGGAGATTCCACTTGGGAAGATGAGTCTTTTATACAGAAACATCCAAAGTTACTCAAGCATTGAAGAAAACACTTGTCTTAAGGGGAGGGGCATGTTAAGCCCTAATATTGGCTCATTACCCCTTAATTGAGGCACATTATATTAGTAATTTTATTTTATTTATGTCGGCTTTAGGCCATTAGTTGTAATTATACCTCCTAGTCTCTTATATATACCAAGGAGACATTTTCATTTTGAATCATCTTGTACTTGAACATTTAAATGGGGTAAAAGGAGGTTTCCCCCTCGAAGAGGCTTATTATCTGAAATTATCTCTTTTTCAAGGTGTTGAGTACTTTTTCTGAAGTTTTTCTATGCTATATTGATATTTGGTTCTTAACATTTAAAAATATGCTTAAGACAACATGTTGAAAAGTAGCAGGGACATTGCATAATCAAAATGGAAGAAATTATAAGAAAATGTACCCCAAAGGCATTTGAATGTGGTTTTTTCTTGGTATTATGGACTAATTTGAACTTTTTTATATCCTTTAAACCCATCTAGAAATGAAAATTGTTTCTTTTCAAATAATGAATCTATGTCTTGAAAAATAAATTGTGAAGGGAGAAAGTGTTTTCTAGTGATTTTATTAAGTTCCCTATAGTCCACATAGTCTCTCCATTCACCTTATTTCTTCAGAAAAATGACTAAAGGAGAGACCCACTCACTAAAATGACTAAAGGAGAGACCCACTCACTATATAATATAGGGTATAAGAATCCTACATCCAAGACTTATCACAATTCAAAAATTGATGTCTTTAAGTATAGTGTTATTTCTCCTTTTAAGTTGTTTAATTGGTAAGGAATCATATTTTACATTATATTATGATTTCAAATGTTTGGATGAATACCTTCAATGTCCTCATAGTCTTAAGAAAATGTATAACTATGATTTGATAGAATTGCTATCAATTCATGTTGTCAAACTGAATATTATTTACTATTCAATTTCAAGGACTTGTTCAAAAATATTTATACTAGTGTGGTCATTGATCATTATGATACACTAGTAAATATTTTTTTCAAGTATGTTTGGTTGGTTGTTGATGCACTTGGATATTACTCATCTTGTTCTTGATCATAATATTCCCTAATTTCGATAGTTTAAGGAGACATATTTTTCATAAATTTTGAAATAGATGTTTCGTTTTCAACTTCTTCTAATGAGGAAGAGTTATCAATGGTTAGGATGGGTTGGATAGTGGCTCTAAACACTTATTTGTATTTCTGTTTCCCTACCCATAATGGAATTATAGTTCCTATGAAAGGCTTAAAAGGGTGGTAAGTATTTCTCTTTCCCTACCCATAATGGAATTATAGTTTCTATGAAAGGCTTAAAAGGGTGGTAAAGAGAGAGTTTATTTTGTGATTACCTATGAGTAATTTTCATATCCCCTATTCTACAATCGATAAAGGTATATGTTGTTTTTAACCAAGGCTTTCCAACCATTAAAGGGTATCCATTGAATTTGTTTTTAGTTTGCAACACTATCAATTATGTTGGATATTCTTAGGAGTCTTTTGTGACAATGCTAACTATTATTCTAGTAAGGTTGACAATAGGATTATATGTTAATTCAAGGACAGTGGGTGTGCATTAAAAAATTTCTTTATATTTAATTTGAGAATTCTTTCCTTGGTCGTGAAATTGATTTCAACTCCTAAATATATTAAAGAATTTCGGATTTAAGTATTTGGATATTATACATCTACTACAAGGATAGTTAGATTAATGTATTTAGGAGTCAATATCTTCCCTAACATGAGGTCAACAATTTTCCGTAGGGAGGATCCTTTTTCTTTCTTCCATGTATCTTGATACAAAATATCTTAATGATATTGTTGTAGATGGGAAAATCCTTGATTTCTTTGAGTGAAATATTGACACACAAATTATTTAGTTCTCCTAAGATATCATAGTCAATTTTTGAGTGAGTGTTTTCTTTTATTAAAACCTCTCCACGTAAGGTGGATTTGTTTTTTGGGTGGCTAGTGAAGAAGGATATCGGTTTTGTTCTTAGGATTATAAATTTAATGTGATATTTATTCAAATTACTCAATAACTACTACAGGTAAAGGTTCTAACACTACCTTTCTTGAGTGAATCTTAAAGTCATTAAACTCCAAAGAATCTAGTGAATATGTTGGATAATATGTCATATCATTGTGGTAGACTATTTGAACCAATCTATTATTTCGATTTGGTGTTGGATGAGTAGGAATTTTTTTTTTTTTTTTGTTGCTTGGGAGTTTGGTGATTGGTTTTTTCTCCAAGAGGACGTAGTAGAACTTGTTTCTACTACAACTAAAGTCTATAACCTTATTGGGATCTATGCCATCAAGGCTATAATTTGAGTTGGAATGTAAAAGATTAAAATTGAGGTGGATATTTCCACGATTGTGCATTTTATGTGGGGATTAGCTAAATTTTATAGTTAGAGGGATACCAATTTGTAGAAAAAGCATACATCTGACTATAATTATAACCAAATTTAAAATATTGAGGAAGTGCACATGGAATGCCGTGTTGAATTTTTCTTACAGGAACTTTCCTCCTCTAAATGATGAACATAGTTTCTCCATGTCATATTCATCTCCTTGGTATACAACTTCCAAAACCTATAGAGATGGACATTGGCTTCTAATGCGGTTTCATCTAAAAATTCCACAAACATCCACATTGGTTAGTGGACATCCATTCCTAGCATGTTTCATTTAGGGAAGAAAATAGCTAAATCTTTCTCAACCTCTTGTTTTTTTCTCTTGATTTTGATATTATTTTATTACATGGCTAAGGAATGTAGAGTATCAATTTTCACATATTCAATTCAATTTCCAAATTCAGACTTTGTTAAACTAGTTGTGGATTCTTTTAATTATTATGTAACAATTCATGTACATCTCTTACTTTTCTAATTGGAAATACTTGATTAGTTTTTAAAAATTCTTTATTTATTCATAAGAATGTTTGGAGATGTCATAATTTGAATTTAGTTCAAAGTATCCATTTGTTTACCTCTAGCACCTCTAAGAAGTACCAACCTAAGGGATTTTAGGTCTAATCAATAGTTAGTATACCTCTTGTGGTTAAATTGAAACCTTTCTACATAATATTCTAATGAATATTATTCCCTTAGGTCATTTTGAAAATCTCATTCATAGTTTCTAGATCCTTATAATAATCTATGTATTTATTAGTAAAATCTTGTTTCAATTTTTCCCTAGTTTCAGCCATAACCTATCAGGCTATGCCACACAAAGGTACTTACATAAAAAAATACACATCCATATAAACATAGAATGACTATTATACATATATATAACATATTAATGCAGAAATAACATTAGGCCTACACATAAAGCATATACAACATACATAAGAAATACTCATCAATTAAACATATGTACCATTACACAACATGTAAATGAACATAAAAGTGGTACTTATATTTTATTAGAAGACCACCAACTATGTGCAAACCTTCCACGAACCTCCCAGCCTTACACCACACTTCTCATCACACTCAACAATGGGTCACCCCCGAGCTGGGACAAAAATCTATCGGGCAAGGGAATCCTAGACTAGTCTGAGGTTACAGGAAACTACACAGCACAACTGGAAGAATTCTCTCCAAGATCCTTCTTACGCCCACTACTCACAGACTCTCATTCCCCACATGCATGTTCCACCCCGAGAATATGCACCTTCAATGTTCCATATTCCATCGGCTGCTCCACTCCCCTTTAGGGTCTCGGCAATAGGCCGAATCGGGAATTATTAGAGATTCGTAGTTGGTGGTGGACTCTCTCTAGGAGAAAATCACTTTCCAGCAAACTCTCTCACCTGATTCTCTCCAGGAGACTTCTTACACCCACTACTCTTGGACTCTCATTCCCCACATGCTTGTTCCACCCCGAGAATATGCACCTTCACTATTCCACAGTCCATCGACTGCTCTACTTCCCCTTTCAGGGTCTCGCAAACAGGTCGGATCAGGAATTCTCAGAGCTCCATAGCTGGTGCTGGAATCTCTCTCTAGAAGAAAATCACTTCCCAGCAAACTCTCTCACATGGAGAGAGTTGATCAAAGGCCTAACAAACTACCTCTTCAACCATAGGCTTGAGAACCCGCTTCTTCAATCAGCTTCAACTCAATTCCATCAATGTGAGGACAACAACAAAGCTCAACAAGGAACAGACGATGGCAACAAGCCACACTCAGTCAAGGAACTACGTGGGCTACAACAACCAACCATTATGACACAAAATGACTCAGAAAATTATAGGGTGCCTGAAATTCACAAGATACACACTGGATAACTCCAGTATCCCCACAGGTTCCCTAGATGCATGCTAGATATAGAGGCGATGATGAAGGAGAACCGGTTCAATACGTGAATCTCTGGTGAATTTTGGGAAGGCTGATAGACTTCCAAAGATTCGTAAGGGTCACGAGGAGACTCTAGATTGGTCCCCCTGATGCAACGATGAAAACCACACCATAATGGGATTCGAACCCCCTAACAGGTTGGATTTCCTAGCTATAACTGCATGCGCCCAAGTTGACACTTGTCTTCCTGTAGCCGCATGCATTCCATTTCGCACTTGTTCCCTTTCAGGAACTTAGGACAACACCATTCATGTCCACCTTAGCCTTTAGGAAATAATAATAATAAAATATTATTCCCTTAGAGGTAATCCCTGTAGCTGAGCCTCTAGGCCTAGACACTTAGCCCCCTCCCTCACCCTACCTAGTGGAGCTTAGTCCCCCATAACTCTTTCTTCGTGGTCAATCTACACGTAGCGATGTGTAATTTTTATTAATGATTTGCATAATTACATATAAAAAATAAGCTCCTAGCCTTAGCATCCTACGCTCTCTGGCCTAATCATCACATAAGCTTCCTAGCTTATTATAACTCAGCTCACCATCCTAACCAAATATGTTTACAATTCATAATGACAAATGGGGTTTTACCTGGGATTATTACAATCCCCTCCACTTATTTTTGCATTGTCCTCAGTGAAACTTGTTTATACATATACAATTCAAAAATTATTCAAAAAAAAATCTCCAAGCTTTAGCTATTGGAATCTTATTATCCTCCTAGTGCTCTACTTTCAAGCACCAATTCTAGTGTTCATACTGCAACTGAAATTCAATTTCTCTATTCCATGGAGTTGCTTCAGGAAATAATTCAAATCATTGTTCCTTGTTACATGCTTTAATTAAACCTCATTGAAATCACTGACTGGTTGTAGATCCACGTCGTTCCACCTAGCCTTAGATCCCACTGTTGATAAACTCTTAGCAGGGCTATGGCTCCATAGGCATACACACTTTTCTCCTAAACTTTTTCATTTGGAAGCAACATTAGAACATATATGCAATATATATATATATACAGGCAATTCTAATAACATTATAACCTATATACAAGATACACCACATACAATGAATATAGAATTGATACTTATCTTTTTATTGAGAAGACCTTCCACCCTTGAGCAGGGCTATGACTCCATCGGGGAAATGGCTTCCCAATATATCCACGGTCCACAATTCATATCAACAGGGTCTAGGCCAAGGTACCAAACTTCAACAACACTCCAACCAATGGTCTCTCATTCCCCAGATGCGTGTCTCACCCCAAGAGTGTACACCTTCTCTGTCACATATTCCATCGGCTGCTACACCTCCCTTTCCTTTGGCTTCAGCAAGAGGTTGGATCAAGAAGTCTCAGAGCACCGTGGCTTCCGAAGTTCCAACTTCCATTAGAGATTTTCAATCAACATCTTCCCTTAGCTACTCTTTGTATTCAACATTCTAACTTTAATCAACATCATCTCATTTGCATCACCCACATGCAATTATCATGAGAGAACATAAAATAATTCATTTAGGAACTCCAACTTAGTTCAAAAGGGAATTAAACTTTCCCCCAAAACATGAAATTCCATTTCATAATTCTTATTGGTTGTTTCCATATTAGGATTGCAATATTCCTTGTGGTTTTCCAAAAGCACCAAACTACATACCATTTTCCTGCAAGGCTTCATCTTGCATACTGCCAACAATTGTCAGTATTTTCTGTACATCATAATTCAATTGCAATATGTATAGAACCGTATGCAAGGAACTTAAAATTGTCTTCATCTAGCAATTCAATCATAATTACCAAACAATTTAATAAAATAGAATGACGCATCATTCTATGCATATGCATGTTCACAATAATATCTATAAGTTCATTACTTCTTTTTCTCAACAAGAAAATTTTCTATAGTCAATGCTCATGTGACTACTTGACTTGCAATGTCTAACACCTCCCTGAAATGTCCTCAACTTCACGAGTTTCACAACATTTCAGCTGTTAGTAATAATTATTTCCATGCAATAATATATATGCATGTACTTACAAAACACATTCAACAATTGCATTTAGTACACAATTCTATCACTTACTATGCATGCGTGCAATTGTCAATGCATACTTATTCAGTGCACCTTGCATTGAATTACATAATGCTCTTTATCTTAGTCATGTATCTCACCATCCATAAGTTGGAATTATGGCCAATGTGTTTACACATTCTCCACACACTTCCTATTGTCTTCCCAATTAATTGGATGCCTTCCTTTTCGACTTGAACACTACACCAAGAATATAATTATGTGGTGTTCATTAGTGTTAGCAAAAATGTTGCAGTCCAATTTTTATTTAAAGGTAGGAAACTATTAGTACCTGTGTGGTTCATAACATTTCCATATCCATACATTGTCATATCCAACCATGTCCTAGTCTCATACATGACTAGCTTACTGGCATTCATTCCTATAACAAGTTCTTATCTTTTAATTCTTGGTTATTACCCCATAACCAAATTAACGTGACATTCTACTATGTCAGTGTGTGCATTCAGAAGATAAAAAACTTTGAATTAATACAAACCTCCATCGTTTACCACATCCAGTGGTAGGCTTTCAAATAATATAATCATGTGATTTTATCAAATAACTCTGGCTGAGGAAATTCTTACCTAAATTCCCTTCAACAACTATTGAAAAAGAGAAATAAAAACTCATACTTGCATGACTTCCATGAATAAATTTGATGTTACCTGTATGGTTGATCGCAATAGAAGCTTTCATGCTTCTTTTATCAAACATAACCAACCTTCAAGTTTTTGTTGCTTCCCTCCTTATGTAGCAACATCACCGACAACACTTGCAACATGAAATAATTATTTTTTTGCTTATGGTTGTTCAACCAACCCTAATTCAACTGTTGTAGTGCTACCACAATTTCAACAACTTCTTTCCCATGTGAAACTTTTCCTTGTTGATCCCAGAAGTCTTCAATTCTTCTCAAATTCCTGAATCTTCTTGCTCTCCTATTGTGATCATTGTGCATGATTATTCCTAACATGAGCACTTTCTAGCCAAATCACTCTTGGCTTATTTTGAATTTATATTCCCAAACTAAGCTGATATTAACCTTCATCTTTCATTAATTTCCTGGATCCAACTATCCCAACTCATATTGGATGAATTTAATTCCAAACAAAGTTGTTTTGTAGACTCTAGATTCTTCAACATCCAGTTACTCTTCAGGACTGGACTTCTTCAGTCCTTTCCTGATGGAATACTTTAGTACTTGAGGTTTTCTTGTACTCTTCTCTTCCCTTTGCCCACTAGCCTCAAAATTGATTTCCTATGCAATCTCTAGAATATTGTAAAGATGTACATATGCCTCCTTTGCTAGCTGCATATAATTAGCTGAAAGAGAATCTTTTACCTTACCATCATAGATTCAGGTGACACCTCCAACCTTTTGGGTTGTCACCCATTGCTCTATGTCACTTAAGATGGAATCTTTTCATGCACCATCTCCTATGCATTCAAAACCATGCATATAATCGTTTTCTTCTTCCTGGTTCCTTATTGATTTCTCTTTAGAAATCATTTCTCTTTTAAATTATTATTGACTTGATGATGCAGGAGCATCGCCAGAAAAGCAAGTCAGGAAAGAGTAGGACAACTGAAAAATGCACCAGCGTACATTTTGAGAATGTTTTGAATTTGAAAAGATAAAACATTAATGTAATATGTGGGAAGATATTTTTTCTTTTATGGTTTGGAGATTGTAATGCAGATCTTGAGCAACTGCTCTCATCTGTTTGTTGGAGGTAATTAATGTAATAAATGTAAAGTAGTTGTAGAGATTTTAATTCGATTAGATATTTAGAGTTGTAGGAGGGAAAACTCTAGAAAGGTCCCTCGTATGTATTGTATTGTAAGATTATTCTCATTGTAAGAGATGTAGAGAAAGAGAATAAGAGAGGAGAGCAGAAGATAGATTGTACAAGATTGTATAAGCAAATAGTTGATGCTATAGAATCCATGTACAGATGCACTTGGATTAATATAAGAAAGCTTGATCCAACTTCATGGTATTTATGAATTTTGTTTACATCTATTGAATGGTATGTTTACAATTTGCTTATATGTGTTGTTATGCATTTGTTTCAATGTTGTGTGTATCTATGATTTCATGTTGAATGCATTAAGTCTGTAAAATGGAGAGTATGAGTTTCAATTGTTTC
The DNA here is from genome assembly GCA_010110895.2 of Picea sitchensis. Taxonomy (NCBI): domain Eukaryota; kingdom Viridiplantae; phylum Streptophyta; class Pinopsida; order Pinales; family Pinaceae; genus Picea; species Picea sitchensis. The sequence continues at coordinate 267,329 of SNQJ01S0003239.1, forward strand.
TCATCTTGATAACTCTTGCAAGGAGTGCAGTGAAGGTTCACAAGGAATGCGTTGACAAAATTTTGAAATTTACCTCATAAAATCTCAGGAGAGATATTGTTGTTCTCATACTAGAAAAAGTGTGAGTATAGCACAGAGACGTGATGTAACATCCCCGGCCATCACTCCACTTGTCGGGCAACACTACTACGTGGAAACATTCTCATACTTATGTAGTATGCATTTAAATGAAGTTAAATGGATTAACAGAGTAAACTTATAATTACTGCTAACATACAAAATTAATGGAATCAACAGTAAATATCATCGCAATGGAATACATGATAATATTGCAAGCATCACAGTCATGCATTTCAATTGCAATTAAACACATGCATATACTTATCTTTGTAACTGTAGTAACTCCACCAACGACGTGCAAACCTTCCACGAACCTCCCAACCTTAGACCACTTTGCTCATCACGCTTAGCAGTGGGTCACCCCTGAGCTAGGACTAAGCTCCACCCTTGGTAAGGGAATCCTAGACTAGGCTGAGGTTACAGGAAAACTGCACAGAGCAACCAGAAGGATTCTCCCTAGGATCCTTCTTACGCCTACTACTCACAGACTCTCATTCCCCACATACTATTCCACCCAAGAGTATACACCTTCACAAGAACAGTCCATCGATTCTTCACCTCCCTCTTTGGGCCTCGGAAACATGCCAGATCAGGAAGTCTCAGAGCTCCGTAGCTGGTGTTGGGCTCTCTCTGGGAGAAAAACCACTTCATAGAAGACTCCCTCACCTGGAGAGAGTTTCTCATAGGCCTGAGAACCTGCCTCTTTTACCAAGGGCCTGACAACCCGATTCTTCAACCAGTTTTCAACTAAATTCCCGCAATTTCAGAATAACAACAACAGCGACAACTTTTGGCTAAATCATGGGTCATAACAACAATAGGCAGACGGGGTGTGGAAACAAGAAATGACAACAAGCCACTAAGACAAAACACGGTTCGGGTAACTCTCGTTTGTAGGATGCATGACAAGAAATTCACGCAGAGGTCGAACACAGACTCGATGGTTCAGACAGAGGTGTAACGGCTTCACAATAAAACATCACAGGCTTCGAGTTTCAGAGCTGCGTGAGGCTTACAAAACTCACACGTAGAGATCAAACACATAACAACACGGTTCAGACAGATGGGCGCCAGACTAGAGGATGAACCCCCATCATGGCTCAAGTCTTGGGTTAAATTGCATGCGCCTGGGCCGACACATGTCACCCATGAGGCTGCATACGCTCCATCATATTGCGTTCCCTTTGGCACATGTTCCCCCTTCCAGGAACTTAGGATAAAAACATACATTTCACATAGTTTTGGGAATAATAATAAATTATTATTCCCAAGGACTTAAGCCCCTAAGTTAAGCCCCTAGGCTCAACACTTAGCCTCTCTTACCAAACTTTCAACCCTTTTTCCCTTACCCACCTTGTGGAAGCTTAGTTCCCCATCACTGTTTCTTCGTGGTCGGTCTACACGCAACGATGTTTATATTTTTATTAATGTTTTGCATATTACAGATGCAAAAACAGGCCCCTGGCCTTTAACACTTAGGCTCTCCGGCCTAATAAACATATAATCCTACCATCTTATCAATACTCGGCTCACCAGCCTACAATACGTGATTTAAAATTCCTAAACATGATTACAATTCATAATATAACTAGGGCACTATCGAGGGATATTACAATCCCCTCCCCTTATTTTTGCACTATCCTCAGTGCAACTCTTTACACGACATCAACAAGATTTTCAAAATTTTCAAAAAGATGTGGGTATTCTTCCCACATAGCATCCTCATGCTCCCATGTCCAGGTCTACTAGACCATACCAGGTCCACTAGACCTTTACAAGCCCTATGGCTCGATTCCTGAGTTGTATGCTTTTTCGGTCCAATATGTGCACATGATGCACTTGTAGGACACATTCTTGTTCCACTTGAATCACATTCCAATCAATTACATGATTAGCATCAGGTATATATTTCTTAAGCAATGAAACATGAAACACATTATGTACAGTCATGGATGCAGGTAATGCAATCATATATGCAATTGGCCCAATCCTTTCTAGGATTTCAAATGGCCCACAAAATCTGGCTTCCAACTTGGCTTAGTTTCAGAGCTTCATGGAACTTCTATTGGATTTTACTTTTAGAAAAACATGATCACCCACTTTAAACTCTCTGTGGATTCTGTTCTTATCAACATAACTTTTCTGCCTGTCTTAGGAAACCTTTAAATTCTGCTTAATTTTTAGCATATGTTCTTCCATTTGCTTGAGAAACTTTGTCCCAACTACTTCCCTGTCAGCTGGATTATCCAATCTTACTGGAGTATTTCACTTTTTTCCATAAAGATCTTCAAATAGTCTCATATTCAATGATGCTTGATACCCATTGTTGTAGGTGAATTCTACCAACTATAGGTAGTCTTCCCATTTCGATGGTTTGTCCATCACATAAATCCTCAGTATGTATTCTATTACTCTTTTCACCCTCTCTGTCTATCCATCAGACTCGGGATGATAAGTTGTACTGAAATTCAGATTCATTTCGAACCCTTTAAATAACCCTTTTCTAGAAATTTGAGGTGAATTTCGGGTCTTTGTCGGACACAATTGTCTTGGGAATTCCATGCAATCATGCCACCTCCTTCATAAATAATGTCGACAACATACACTGCCTTGTGAGTAGTCTTTAATAGAATTAAATGGGCAACTTTCATAATCTTATCCACCACCACCATGATTGAATCATCTTTCTTTCCGGTTTTGGGCAATCCGGTAATGAAATCCATTGTCACCACTTCCCACTTCGACTCAAGAATGGGTAAAGGTTGCAGCAACCCTTCTGGGTGCCTGTTCTCAGCTTTAACCTTCTGGCACTCCATACATCTGGTGATGTATTCAACAATCTCTTTCTTCATGTGTGGCCAAAAGCAATGGTTGTTGACTGCTGCCATAATTTTTTTATATCCTCGGTGCCCTGCATAAGGCACATTATGAATTTCATGCAAAATCATACGTTTCAAGTCCTCGACATTAGGTACATAATTTGTTTTTTTGTACAGAAGTGTTCCGTCAGTTTCCAATTTACAATTTTCCACTTTCTGTGGCATCTCACCTTGTTGTAGATTTGCTACCAGCTCCATGTACTGCAAATCGACATTTGCAGCCTCCAAAATTCTGCCCTTTATATTAGTTTGGTACGTGCTAATGGTTGTAGCATGTAATTCATGTAATCTCCTACTGAGTGAATCAACCACTTTATACTCCTTCCCTTTGATATGCTTGATATCAAATTCATACTCACACAGAAACTCCAGCCACCTACTATGCCTAGCATTCAAGGCTGGCTGATCAAACAGATACTTCAGACCATTATGGTATGTTCTCAATTTGAATCCCCTTCCCATGAGGTAATGAATCCACTTCATTAGAGCGTGTACTATGGTTTCCAACTCCAAATCATGAGTGACATAGTTCCTTTCATGCTATTTCATCTTTCTAGATTCATAACAAATTATGAACCCATTATGACTAAGGACTCCTCCCAGTCCTTATTTGCATGCATCATTGCATACCATGAAATATTTGTTTGGATATGCAATCCTCAATATTGGAGCACTGGTTAACAGTTGCTTCAATTGCTGAAATATTTTTGCACAATCCTTTGTCCACTGAAACTTCTTCTCCTTCCTTTGCAAGGAAGTGATAGGGTGAGTTATCCTTGAGAACCCTGCGATAAACTTTCGGTAATAACCAGCTAATCCCATGAAGGATATAACTTATGTCACGTTCTTTAGCGTTGACCATCCTCTAATGGCCTCAATATTCTCAGGATCTATAGCTATCCCATCCTTCGAGATAATATGCCCCAGGTAATGGATCTGCTCCTGATAAAACAAGCACTTGCTCAAATTGGCATACAGTAAGTGCTCTCTTAGCACCTGCAACACCATCCTTAGATGCTTCTAATGCTCTTCATTTGACTTGGAATACACCAGAATGTCATCTAGGAAGACTACGACAAACTTGTCTAGATAGTCCCAGAATACACCATTCATTCGACACATAAAAACAACGGGTGCATTCGACAACCGAAACGGAACCACTGTGAACTCGTAATGACCATACCTTGTTTTAAAGAAGGTATTGTTGCTGTCTTCATCCTTTATCCTTACCTAGTGATATCCCGACCTGAGGTCTATATTCAAAAATATCTTCGCATCCTTCAAATTATCGAAGAGGTCATCAATCCTCGGCAAAGGATACGTATTCCTTACATTCACTTTGTTCAATTGTCTGAAATTGATACACAATCTCAGCGTCCAATCCTTCTTCTTCACAAATAGGACCGGGGATCCCCAAGGTGACACACTTGGGAGTATTAACCCCTTTTTCAGAAGCTCTTCAAGTTTCAATTGAAATTATTTTAGCTCTCACACACTCATTCTATAAGGAGCTTTCGACACTGGAGCTTCTCCAGGAATCAAGTTTACAGAGAAATCAACATTTCTCTTCAGGGGTAATCCTGGTACCTCTGGGAATACATATTCAAACTCCTTTATCACCACATGATCTCCAATACTTGACACGTTATCCTTAGGTGTTTCCTCCAAATGAGCTGCAAATAATTGACAGCCTTCCCTGAAGCACTTCTTCAGCTGCATTGTTGATATTTATCTAACAACAACAACTCTAGGAATTCCTTGGACTATTTTTCGATTTCCTTCCTCATCTAGGCAAGTGAATGCCTTGTTATGACAGTCAAGGATGGCGTGGTACTAGTCCAACCAATCCATCCTGTGGGGACAATATTTGTACTTGTGGTTCCCCTAACAGCCCCAACACTGAATGGGCATCTCTATTGGCCTTTGTTCCCCTACTTTAGCCATTTTCGTCACTCTAAATGATGGTTGTCCTTGAGGACTATTTCTGAAAAAGGGAGGTTTGTTTCGCTTTTGCCTTTGTTCTTTCTTGAACTTCCTCTGGTGATCCCAAGCCTTCCGAAAGGTAGGATTTTTTATTTGCTTCTCATATAAGCATTTCTCTCTTCTTATCGTTTCTTCCATGGTCTTAGGGTCATCATATTGGATCTTGTCACCGATGGAAGGTGGCAGTCCACTTAGATACCTTTGAATTTTGACATTTTCTTCCTTGATGAACAAAACATACTTCAGCAATTCCAAAAACCTACGTTCGTACTCATCCATTGTCATGCTGCCTAGCTTGAGTTCAAAAAAATCCTTCATCTTTCTGTCATAATATCTCTTAGTCAAATATTTCTTCTCGAAATAATTATTGAATTCTTTTCAAGTGATATATTTCTCTCTAATGTGTTGCACCTGCACAAGTTGATCCCACCACATGGATGCTTTTCCTTTCAGTCGATACATCGCAATTATTCCTTCCGCATGACAGGAATAATTATGTAGTTGGAAGTATTTCCTCATACCAAGCAACCATGTTTCAGCATCTTCCTCCTTCTGATGTTCTCCATCAAACGTAGGAGGCTTAATCTTGTTCATCTCTCCCTTCAATTCATCCACTCCAGATCTTTTATGCTTTTTGGTACGATATGGGCTTAAACTACTGTGTGTCTTTCTCTTGGAGAGAGCTTGGGAGTGATGATGATGTCTACCCACACTCCTTGACCTTCTTCCCTCAGAATTCTTGTGACTCCCTCTTCTGCTCGAGTCCCTCTCCTTATGCAACTTATTTTCTATTCTCTCCAAACTCTTTAACAACTTTATGTTGAATTCTCCTTTTTTGTCCTGAGCTTTTTTGAGATTTTTGCTATTTTCTTGGCGAGTTTGGGCATACTTTTGCAATCCTTCAATGATATTCCTTATGTTTCCTTCCTTATATATCTCTTCTCCATGGCCATTGGATTTTGATTATTCAACTCCCAAATGAACATCCATCCCTTTATCTTTTTTCTCTGAACTAGAATCATTATGTGCTTTCCCCATTTCTTTTCCCTCCATGGAAACTCTAAACGGTTCTGAAACTCATTAAACTTTGGCAAACACAACGTGAAAACAACTAGAATTTATCAGGTCATTATTCCTTAACAAAGCCCACAACATTCATAAACAACTTTATTCAAGAAAACGTTCAGTTTCCATGAATTTTCCGAGCTCTGCTCAACTCTGTAGTGCACTCAGGCCTTATCCCTTTTTCTATCAGTTTCTAAACCCATGCAACCACAATACGTGACCAGGTGTTTAGATCTCAAGGTTCTCTAATCGAAACTTTAGGGTTTTGGGTTTCATGGATTCAGTCCTGGAGGCTCTCACACTCACTTCCCTCTCCAACTCCTGATTTCCAAACTTCCGACCTTTCTAGCCACCGGGCCCACAACACAACTATTACCCACTACGGTGGTGACACATGGTGTACTTAATAAGGTCCACATTACCTCAGGTGACATCATCCACCCCCCACTACGTCTAATTTTCCTTAGGGTCCCACTGGCACATGGCACACATCCCATGGATCGACATCCATCCAAGTGATGTCAACTTGACCCACTACTTCAGCTCTTCGGGATTTCGCGATCTCGGGCTTCCATAGTTTGTGCATCAGCACATCCCACTTCTCCTGACAACCAAACTTTGGAAATTACTCCTTTCTCTTCTGTTCGATCCAACAGTCAAGATCTTTTTCCCATATCTATGGTGTATATCTTCTCGGGACTTCAAAGTTTCAGGTTTCGAGGGTTTGTGTCTCAGCGCACCCTGCTTTTCCCGACAGCCAAACTCCCAAAAGGATTCTCGGATATCCTCTCGACACCTTCTCTGGATATAATGGTTATAAAGGTTTTTCCCTTCTTTCTGAATAGATCCTACGGCTCCAACACTCCAAGTGTTGAGTTCTCTCTCGCTCTCTGGTTAAATACCACACTGACTGCGGTTTTATTCTTCCGCTACTTCTCTTGAGATTTGTACATGACCAATGTAACCCCTTGGCACTCAGAAAGAATCTAAGGTTCGAAATTGGTTCCTCCGAAAACCATTTCCACTTGAAACCTTGGGTCCAAAGACCACTTATCTAGCCCATCTAGGCTCATCGTTGAAAACATGGCTCTAATACCATATTGTAATGTCCCTGACCATCACTCCACTTGCCTGGAAATGGTACTACATAAAAACATTCTCATACTTATGTAGTATGCGTTTAAATGAAGTTAAATTTCTTAACATAGTAAACTTATAAATACTGCTAACATACATAATTAATGGAATCAACAGTAAATATCATCGCAACAGAATACATGATAATATTGCAAGCATCACAGTCATGCATTTTAATTGCAATTAAACACATGCATATACTTATCTTTGGAACTGTAGTAACTCCACCTATCACGTGTAGACATTCCATGAACCTCCCATCCTTAGACCACACTGCTCGTCACGCTCAGCAGTGGGTCACCCCTGAACTGGGACTAACCTCCACCCTTGGTAAGCGAATGCTAGACTAGGCCGAGGTTACAGGAAAACTGCACAGAGAAACCAGAAGGATTCTCCCCAGGAGCCTTCTTACAACCACTACTCGTGGACTCTCATTCCCCACATGCTTGTTCCACCCGGGAGTATATACCTTCACAATCACAGTCCATCGGTGCTTCACCTCCCTCTCTGGGCCTTGGCAACATGCCGAATCAGGAAGTTTCAGAGATCTGTAGCTGGTGTTGGGCTCTCTCTTTGAGAAAAACCACTTCCAAGAAGACTCCCTCACCTGGAGAGAGTTTCTCACAAGCCTGACAACCCGCCTCTTCTACCACAGGCCTGACAACCCGATTCTTCAACCATTTTTCAACTCAATTCCTTCAAGTTCAGAATAACAGTAGCAGCGACAACTTTTGGCTAACTCACGGGTGACAGCAACAACAGGAAGACGGGGTGTGGAAACAGGAAACAGAAACAGGCCACTAAGACACAACACAGTTCGGGTAACTCCCATTTGCAGGATGCGTGACAAGAAATTCATAGAGAGGTCGAACACAGACTTAATGGTTCAGACAGAGGTGTAACGACTTCATAAGAAAACATCACAGGCTTCAATTTTAAGAGTTGCATGAGGCTTACAGAACTCAGACACAAAGATCGAACACATAGCAACATGGTTCAGATAGACGGGCACCAGAATGGAGGATGAACCCCCATGATGGCTCAATTATTGGGTTAAATTGCATGTGCCTGGGCTGACACATATCGCCCATGAGGCAACATGTGTTCTTTTTGTTACACGTTCCCCCTTCCAGGAACTTAGTATAAAAACATACATTTCACATAGTTTTTGGAATAATAATAAATTATTATTCCTAAGGACTTAAGCCCCTAGGCTAAAAACTTAGCCTCTCTTCTAAACTCTCTATGGATTTTGGTTCTTATCCACATAAATTTTCTTCTTGTCTTTGGAAGCCTTTAAATTCTTCTTCATTTTTAGCATTTGTTCTTCCATTTCCTTGAGCAACTCTGGCCCAACTACTTCCCTGTCAGTTGGATTATCCCAACTTACTGGAGTATTTCACTTTTTGATATAAAGTGTGTCAAATGGGCTCATGTTCAACGATGCTTGATACCCATTGTTGTAGGCAAATTCTACCAAGTGTAGGTAGTCTTCATATTTCCATGGTTTGTCCATGACATACATCCTCAATATGTCTTCAATTACTCTGTTCACCCTATCTGTCTTCCCATCAGAGTCGGGATGATACATTGTAATGAAGTTCATATTCGTTCTGAACCGTTTGAATAACCCTTTCCAGAAATTCGAGGTGAATATCAGGTCTCTGTCGGACACAATTGTCTTGGGAATTCCATGCAATCGAGCCACCTCCTTCATAAAGACGTCAAAAACATTTGTTGCCTTGTGAATAGTCTTTAACGGAATGAAATGGGCAACTTTCGTAAGATTATCCACCACCACCATGATTGAATCGTGTTGCTTTCCAGTTCTAGGAAATCCGGTGACGAAATCCATTCTCACCACTTCCCACTTCCACTCAGAAATGGGTAAAGGTTGCAACAACCCGGTTGGGTGCATGTGCTCAGCTTTAACCTTCTGGCACTCCATAAATCAGGTGATGTATTCAACAATCTCTTTCTTCATACCTGGCCAAAATTAATGGATCTTTACTGTTGCCACAATTTTCTGATATCCAGGGTGCCTTGCATAAGGCACATTTTTCATTTCATGCAAAATCATATGTTTCAAGTCCTGGACATTATGTACATAAATTTTGTTTTTGTACAGAAGTGTTCCGTCAGTTTCCAATTTATAATTTTCCACTTTCTGTGGCATCTCACCTTGTTGTAGCTTTGCTACCAGCTCCATGTACTACAAATCTGCATTTGCAGCCTCCAAAATTCTGCCCTTTATATCAGTTCGGTACATGCTAATGGTTGTAGCATGTAATTCATGTACTCTCCTGTTGAGTGCATCAACCACTTTATTGTCCCTCCCTTTGATATGCTTGATATCAAAATCATATTCACACAGAAACTCCAACCACCTACTCTGCCTAGCATTCAAGGTTGGTTGATCAAACAGATACTTCATACTATTATGGTCTGTTCTCAGTTTGAACCTCCTTCCCATGAAATAATTCCTCCACTTCTTTAGAGCGTGTACTATGGCTGCCAACTCCAAATCATGAGTGACATAGTTCCTTTCGTGCTCTTTCAACTTTCTGTATTAATAACAAATTACAAACCCATTCTAACTGAGGACTCCTCCCAGTCCTTCTTTGCACGCATCAGTGCATACCACAAAATATTCATTTGGATTTGCAATCCTCAAGATTGGAGCACTGGTTAACAATTGCTTCAATTGTTGAAATCTTTTCTCACAATCCTCTGTCCACTGAAACTTCTTCTCCTTCCTTTGCAAGGAAGTTATAGGGTGAGCTATCTTCAAGAAACCTGCAATAAACCTTCAGTAATAACTAGCTAATCCCATAAATGATCTAACTTTTGTCACTTTCTTTGGCACTGACCATCCTCTAATGGCCTCAATCTTCTCAGGATCTACAACTATCCCATCCTTCGAGATAATATGCCCCAAGTAATGGATTTGCTTCTGATAAAACAAGCACTTGATCAACTTGGCATACAATTGGTTTTCTCTTAGCACCTGAAACACCATCCTTGGATGTTGCTCATCCTATTCCTCCGACTTCGAATACACCAGAATGTCATCTAGGAAGACTATGATAAACTTGTCTAGATAGTCCTTGAATACACCATTCATCAGACACATAAAAACAACGTGTGCATTCGACAACCCAAATGGCACCACTGTGAACTCATAATGACCATACCTTGTTCTAAAGGCAGTCTTGTTGATGTCTTCATCCTTTATCCTTACCGAGTGATATCTCGACCTGAGGTCTATCTTCAAAAATATCTTCGCATCCTTCAACTGATCGAAGAGGTCATCAATCCTTGGCAAAGGATACTTGTTATTTACAGTCACTTTGTTCAATTGTTTGAAATTGATACACAATCTCAGCGTCCCGTCCTTCTTCTGCATGAACATGACTTCCGCCCACAAGGAAACAAACTTGGGAGTATGTACCCGTTTTTCAGAATCTCTTCAAGTTGCAATTGCAATTCTTTCAGCTCTGGCGTACTCATTCTGTAAGGATCTTTCGACACTGGAGCTGCTCCAGTAATCAAGTTTATAGAGAAATCAATATCTCTCTTCGGGGGTAATCCTGGTACCTCCTTGAATACATATTCAAAATCCTTTAGCACCACATGATCTCCAATACTTGACACCTTATCCTTAGGTGTTTCCTCCACATGAGATGCAAATAATTGACAGCCTTTCCTGAAGCACTTCTTTAGCTGCATTGTTGAGATTTTTCTAACAACAACAACTCTAGGAATTCCTTGGACTATTTTTCGATTTCCTTCCTCATCCAGGCAAGTGAATTCCTTGTTATGACAGTCCAGGATGGCATGGTACTGGTCCAACCATTCCATCTCAACCAAATAGTCGTAAGAACCTAAAGGAAGAATGTTCAATTCAGACTTTGTGCTACGTCCATTCATCTGCACTAGACATGACTTAACCAACTCAGTGACTTTCCTCTTGGTTCTTGTAGCCAGCTAAACTAACCAATATTTTTCATGTTTGCCTCTTGACAACTGCAAACTTTCCACCACTATAGGATCTATATAACTATGGATAGCCCCTGAATCAATTAAAATAGTAAAGGAATTGTTGTTGATCATACCTTCTACTTCAATCATGTGCGACTGATATTTAGCTTGCTTGTTTTCCAGGGCTGTGTAGATCCTTGGCATTCTACTGCCCATGTCCTCCACTGTTTCATCTTGCTAAACATTATGGACAACTCTCACTTTTCCATTTCTATGGGGACAATCTCTATACTTTTGGTTCCCTTGACATCCCCAACAGTGAATGGGTGTCTGTCTTGGCCTTTGTTCCCCTACTTCAGCCATTCTCGGCTCTCTAAACGATGGTTGTCCTTGAGGACTATTTCTGAAAAAGGGAGGTTTGTTTCCCTTCTGCCTCTATTATTTCTTGAACTTCCTCTGGTCGTCCCAGGCCTTTTGAAAGGTAGGCTTTTGTCTTTGCTACTCATATAAGAATTTTTCTCTTCTTATTGTTTCTTCCATGGTCTTAGGGTCATCATACTAGATCTTTTTACTGATGGAAGGTGGCAGTCCACTCAGATGCCTTTGAATATTGATAGTTTCTTCTTTGATGAACGAAGCATGCTTCAGTAATTCCAAAAACCTACTTTCATACTCATCCCTGGTCATGCTACCTAGCTTGAGTTTAAAGAACTCCTTCATCTTTCCATCATAATATCTCTTAGTCAAATACTTCTTCTCGAAATACTTCTTGAATTATTTACAAGTGATATCTTTCTCTCTAATGTGTTGCACCTGCTCAAGTTGATCCCACCACATGGATGTTCTTCCTTTTAGTTGATACATCAAAATTCTTCCTTCCACATGAGAGGAATAATTCTGTAGTTGGAAGTATTCCGTCATACCAAGCAACCATGTTTCGGCATATTCCTCCTTCTAATGTTCTCCATCAAATGTAGGAGGCTTAATCTTGTTCATCTCTCCCTTCAATTCATCCACTCCAAATCTCCTTTTCTTTCTGGTAGGAGATGGGCTTGAACTACTGTGTGTCTTTCTTTTGGAGCAACCTTGGGAGTGATGATGGTGTCTACCCACACTCCCTGACCTTCTTCCCTTAGAAGTCCGGTGAATCCCTGTTCTGCTCGAGTCACTCTCCTTATCCAACTTCTTTTCTATTCTCTCCAAACTCTTTAACAACTTTATGTTGAATTCTCCTTGTTTTTACTGAGCTTTTCTGAGCTTTCTGCTATCTTCTCGGTGAGTTTGGGCATATTATTGCAATCCTTCAATGATCTTTCTTATGTTTCCTTCCTTATATATATCTTCTCCATGGCCATTGGAGTTTGATCCTTCAACTCCCAAATAAACATCCATCCCTTTAGCTTCTCTCTCTAAACTAGAAGCATTATGTTCTTTCCCCGTTTCTTTTCCCTCTATGGAAACTCTAAATGGTTCTGACACTCATTAAACTTCTGCAAACACAATGTGCAGACAACTGCAATTTGTCAGGTCATTATTCATTAACAAAGACCACAACATTCATAAACAACTTGATTCAATAAAATGTTCAGTTTCCATCTCTGCTTGGCTCTGTAATGCACTCAGGCCTTAGCCCTTTTTCTCTCAGTTTCCAAACCCACGCGACCATGGTTCATGACCAAGCATTTAGATCTCAAGGTTCTCTAATCGGAACTTTGGGGTTTCAGGGTTTTAGTCCTGGAGGCTCTCACAATCGCTTCCCTCTCCAACTCCCGACTTCCGAACTTCTGACCTTTCTAGGCACCGAGCCCACAACACAACTGTTACCCACTATGATGTTGACACGTGGTGTACTTAAGAAGGTCCACATTACCTCAGGTGATGTCATCCGACCTCCACTGCTTCTACTTTTCCTTCGGGGCCCACTTGCACATGCCACACATCCCATGGGTCCACATCCATCCAAGTGACGCCAACCTGACCCACTACCTCAGCTCTTCAGGATTTCACAATTTCAGGCTTCGAGAGTTTGTGCATCAGCACATCCCACTTCTCCCAACAACCAAACTCCTGAAATTACTACCTGCTCTTCTGCTTGATCCAACAGTCAAGATATTTTTCCCAGATCTATGGTATAGATCTTCTCAGGACTTTGGAGTTTCGGGTTTCATGGGTTTATGTCTCAGCGTACCCCCCTTTTCCCAAAAGCGGAACTCCCGAAAGGATTCTCGGATTCTTAGATTCTCGTATTCTAGGACAGGGGGGAAGAGGTGGCCCACGCTATAGAGGAACAAGGAGAAGAGATCATGGACAAAGTCATAGAAGTCCATGAAACTCTACAACAATTACAAAAGATAGTAGTACAAGGCATGGACACATTCACAGTCACACGAAAAATGGTTAGAATGGATTAAGAGACTACGCAGAAACCCATGGGGGAAATTGAACAATTTGAGGTAGTCATGGAGCAGATACCCATCAAGGCACTGTATGGACTCCAGGCTAGTATAATGAAAGAAGCACAATCCAGATCCCATGTAGATGCGACTAACTTGGATGTGGGTAGGGGAGTCACAGAAATGTTACAAATCACCTGCGACCAATTGACCTAGGAGGAATAAGAGCATAAGGAATGCATTGACAATTTAGAGGAGGAGATAACAACGGTATATGACCGCATCCCAGATAACATGCAAGAACCAGAGAGGAGTGCGGAAGAAAATATAAAAATAATTTCAGAGATGATTGAGGGATATATGCATGAAATCGAGAAGCTAAAAGAAAAACTTAATCCTATGACTTTTCTTGAGGTTCGAGAATGGAGATAAAAACAATCTGCACTCTAGATAACATTGATGGAAAAGGAAGCAAGGGAAATCATAGAACTGTTCGATATAACTGCACAAATTTGGAGCATTTTGGAAGAGGATGAAAAGGTTCAACAGTTGGACCAACAAGAGGAGAAAATCAACGCTTCCATACAGGAGTTAAAGCAATGGAATAAAACCATGAGAATTATAGATCTCTTGAAGGACACCTAGGAAATGAAGACTCTGCAGACAAAGTTAAAGACAATGCAGACAAATAAGCAACAAAGACAAGCCTAGTTGGAGCCCCACAAGGAACAAGAAGCACAAATGTTTTCACAGTTGGAGGAAGAGAAGACAAGCATGGCATAGGAACATTCAGAGAGTGCAACATTACTACAAGAACATATAACAATGTAGATATTCAAGGTGCTAACAATCAAAGTTGTGCATGTGAAGGAAAAATGAAATGAACTAGTAGAGAAGTTCCACATATTGGAAAAGGTTGTACAAGGAGCGTGCACCACCTGAGTGGCTCGGGACAAGCCACATGTAAATGTTAGGGCCCTTTTTGGAACATTCCTATTTTGGGAAGAAAGTATATTTTGGGTGTAGGCCTATTTTTTGGAGAGAGATTTATTTTTTGGAAAGACATATTTTTGGAAATAAAGACCTAATTTTGGAGTGCATGCAATAGGTGGTAAGAAAGAAGCATGCATAAAATAAGGAAAAGCATCATGCAGGAGGAAATGAAATGTGGCGTACATGCAAAAAAACCTAACCATGATAGGGTTAGGTTTTTTGACAAAGATTGTAACGAATATAAGCCTATGAAGTAGTATAAATAAGGACCTAGGAAGTCGAGGTCAGGGGTTTTGATGAGGTAGTAGTTGAAGGGGTTGACAAGGTAGTGGATCAAGACGTAAAAAGGTTCAGGAGTTTTAAGAGTTCAGTTGATATTTTTGAGCAAGTTTGTAATGAGTCTTGTCAAAGAGTCGAATAATTTTGTCTTTGAGGGTTAGGTCACAGGATGAGGATCCTGGTGTGATCTAGTCACCCTCATAGAGGGGTCATACCCTCATTTTTATTGTATTACTAAAGATGTAATGCACACAGTGCAATATTTTGCAACAGGATAAATAAAAGAGAAGAGAAGAAAGATATCTGTAGATGTAGCCCTAGGAGGGGGTGAACCATGATAAATCTTGTGTCATGTGTGATTTTTAATGAATGCTTTAATTTTCTGTTGATCATTAGATTAAGAATGAATGGTTAAAGTAGATATATGAGCATGAATCCATAGGTTTAAATATGAATAAATAATAGAAGTAGATGAATAATTAACAAGGATAATCCATAAGGAATAAATAAGCCATCCACAATCCCCACTCATTCC
Organism: Picea sitchensis; assembly: GCA_010110895.2. NCBI lineage: Eukaryota > Viridiplantae > Streptophyta > Pinopsida > Pinales > Pinaceae > Picea > Picea sitchensis. Next base: position 282,694 of record SNQJ01S0003239.1, read on the forward strand.
TAGACTGCAAACACCTGAGTATTGCAGCCCCCATAAAATCTATCTCGAGTGAGACTGCGATGTGCCCCCTATGAGCGATGTTTCCTTTTGGTTTACTAGAAGGGAAAATAATTTTGAGGGTTTTGTTGGAAACCTGTTTGAGATCAGAACCTAGGTCAGCCCAAGAAGAATATCAAACCAACATATTATCCAATGGAAGGGATCCGATGACTTCACCAATATAATGCTAACAATCAAGAAAAAAATTCTTATTTATTGAACCTACCCTCAATAGAAGTTTTACTTGTAATTATGATATTGGTCTACTTATTTAAACCTATTATTAATAGCAACTCAACTTGGAATTATTAAATCCTAATTGATTATTGGTTTTTTTATTATGCTTGATATCCTAATATGTCACGATCACTTTTGAGAGTGACAAGATCCCCAAAAATTCTCTTTCTATGGCCAAGTTTAAGGACTCTATAGCTTAAAATTGATTGATTTATTCACAAAGGATTGAACCTTCTTTTTGTGGAGGATGGATATAAACAACCTTATCAATTAGTATATTAAATACTATATAGCATACCCTAAGTCTTCAATAACAAAGGTAATGCATAATATCATTATCATTATAATGAATGAAAGATTCAAGAAACATCATGTATTCATCACACTTCCTTAAAGCTAAACCAACGATAATTAATTCAAAGAAAAAAAAGATAAAATATATTTGAATTGGCTATTAAGTGATAGTTTGAAGATCTTTGAGTACACTAAGGAGCTATTGGGTGGTTACCATGAGAAAAATCAATAGGAAAGAAGGAGAAAGACAAGGTAATCATGGGGTTCATCACCACTCATCAATATTGTATATCCCATGTTGGAAATTGATGAATACCCCTCGAGGATCTGAATACCCATAGGTGTAGATTTATAATTAAAACTCTGTGCAACTTCCATATCTGGATCTTCTCTCAATTCTTATATGGGCCAAAAATCCCTTCTTAACAGAAACCTGTTATGTTTTTTCATTGCACCAGTCCTCACGGTGGTTAACCACAACTCTAAAACCTTGGCGTGGATCCTCTACACGACCAAGTGATCAAAACCTTATACTTGTTTCCTGAGTGATTGAATTCTAGGCACTTGTCTACATGTGACTATCGGTTGGGACAATGGGCATGGATGTCGGATCGCTGAATTTCAAAAGAATGTGTGAATTTACTTCCTTATCGTCCCAATCCAGTGGATGATATAATATCATCTGTGAATCAAATGAAATGATCAACAATTAATACAAAGGATCTCATCTTCATCAATCTTATGACTCTGCTTTGGTACGTCAATCTAAACCTTTACACAAACTCCACACAAGCTTTTTCTAGCCAGATCCTAATGTCAACCTTACATCTGTTGTAACCAAGTCAACAAAATGTTTCCACTTACCATTCACTATCAAGACCCAATCCGGTATGACATGTCTCTAACCATGTGGAACTCCTGAGATAGATTTATCACGTGTCGCCGCTAAATAATCTACACATGTCACCTCAATTTGTGACTTTCACATGCTCCAACTGCTGAATGGAAACTAATATGTGTCTTCCTCCATGTGGGCCACATGTCACTCTTTGAGGAGTTGCATACGTGTGTTGACGTATGTCGGTATCATACTATCAGAAGTGTTTGAAATTCACCCTTTTCAGTTTATCCTGATGGACAAGATTCGATAGGATCTCAATCGTTAATATTATTGTTGAATAGACAACTAGATCGTCTACTCCATCATGCTTCCACTACGCTATAGATCATTTTTTATCTTTCCCTTCGATGGATGGTTTCCACACGTATTGGACACTGAGTCATCGTCTTTCAAGACTTCATGTGCACTTGCTATCCAGATCCGATGCTTACCCACTGATCTAATCATGAGCTACTATACCAGTTGGTCTGATCTGTCGAACAACATAATATTGAAGTATCTCCACATAACTTATATTGCATGCTCCCAATCCGATAAGGATCTACGGTCACTATGGAACCTAATTAAAATATGATGACTCAAATCTATATATGCACTCTCCATACGATTTCTTACCCCGATCGTTCAACGTTTAATTGGGATCATTGATCTCTATGCTTGTTCAATGATCAATGGTCCTCAACTCTTTCGACTAGTAAAGAGGTTTTTCTGCGTTGGTCCTTAAGAAATTCGACATTATTCCTTCTCCATTTCATTCACACTCATAGCACCTGCACATACATAACTTAGTTGATTCCAATATAGACTACAGTCACAATTATCGATTCAACAAGAGACACTTGATTTCACATTTACATAGAGAGACAATAAAACAGAGAGATTATTCTATTAATGAACATGTATGTTTGTTCTCCAAGGCCTTCTCACCTCTCTGGCCTGATTTACATTAATTTTTACTTCCTTTTTGCCTTTTTCTGCACTCGACCTCTTTATCCTTTCTCTCTATTCTCTAATTCCCGTAGGCTTACAATTTAATTGTACAAAAGGATCCTAAACAAAAATTGGTTTAGATCCACAAAATCCTCTCTAGTAGTTCTCTAACTTACTCCTAGGATATATCTAACTCAATCAATCTCTTGAGATCTTCTTTGACAGATACGATTAAATTCATATATCCTCAACTAATACAAGCCTTCTAGAATTCCTCCAAACATAGGAATTTTAATCAATTACACAATGAAATCCAAATAAACTCAAGACCCATAGGTCTATTCAAACCAAGTTTATTTTGGAGATAGGATGCTCTTGCATCAAACTCTTAATGAATAAAAAGTGTTCATGATCTATTGATCATGAGTTCCAATTGTTGAATTCCTCCTAGATCCCAAACTTTATGTTTTTGCTTTCTTTTCTTGATGTATTGTTGTTGTCTGCAATTGTCCATTTCCTCTTCTAATGTAAATTTTCTTTACTTAAACATGTCCTCTCTGAGACATATTCACCATCAACATCCTAATTTCTTCAATCTCCATGTCTAATCTGTCCTCTAGATGGTACAGACCGTTGCAAACCTACTGTTGAAATTTGTTGATGTTGTTGTTGATTGGATGTTGCAATTATTCTTCATATCTCCATCTTAAAATGTTTGAGATATTCAACGCCTTTGCAGAAAACTAAATTATATCTTTAGTATTATTTCTCTCATATTCAATGATGTAACTAATAATTCGTGAACACTCTATATCTCCAACTGTAATTTAGTCCTCTTTATCAATCCTTGAATTGATCAACCAATCCTCAAGCATCCTTATTTCTTCATCAAAATCAGTGATCACTATATTAGAGTGTTTTCCTTCATCATATTCGTTGTTCTATGCAACAAGAAGATTTCCCATATCTGAATCACTTGATAAAAATGACTTAGGTACTGATCATTGTCATGAGACAATGTTGTCTCCTCCCTCTCTATGACAAAATTATGAATATGTTTTCCTTCTCTTTCTTCAGTACCTGCAAACATACAAAAAATTTCATATTTAAAAACATAAGGCTCCTTAGCCTCATTTTTTTCCTCTATCAACACATCCTTATGTTGATCTAAACGCTCCAAATAGCTGATGAGAATCTCAATAGGTCTCTCTACTTTCTCATCATCCTCATCAAGGAATAATCCTTTCTACGGTTCACATAAGTGAAATACTTCCTCTGTAAATGACCTCTCCTTGAACTCAACTCCTCTGAGTCCCTCCTTCTTCAGTAAAGCACCCAACATGTGCTTCAATATCTCCAGGCTTCTCCTCATCTTCCTTACAAATAATTGCATCACAGGCCCCTTGACTCTGTTATTTACATTTCATCCTTATCTTTGGTTCTCCTCAATATTCTTTTGTAGTAGTTGTCCAATGTAACTCAATTGTATCATTAAATAAACCAATTATTTGTCAAGTTCCTCTTGACTCATCCTCTTTACGCCATTTTTTTTGTCATGTTTCTTTCCTTTGTTGTGGATTCTTCTTGAACCTCTATAATTGTAACATTCCCGGCCACCAACAGTCCAGGAAATGCCACTACTCAAACACTTTAATTAGCTCTGATATGATTTTGTAACATCCCTGGCCACCCAATATAGGCCATGCTACACCAGAGAACTATTTTATTCTCTTTGCGGAACATACTGTAACGTACCCAACATCTAACTGAGCTATGCCACATACATTTTTTGAACTACATGCAATTAAAATATATACACACAAAACTCTTGCGGAAGCATTATATATAAAACGTAAGCATACCAACACATCTGTAAATACATGGATTCACACTGAAATAACAATAAACATATACATGCAACATATACAACAATACCCATAAAAATAAACATGGAAATAATAATGCAGCATGTAAATTTATCACACAGTTGACACTTATCTTTGTAAGAATATCACCAACTGTGTGCATACCTTCAATGAACCTCCCAACCTTAGACCACATTGTTCATCACTCTCAACAGTGATTCACCCCCGAGCTGGGACTAAAATCAACCCGGGTAAAGGGTTCCTAACCAGGCTAATGGCTCATGGAAAATAGGAAAGACTCCGTCACAAGTGCCTACTCAAACTAACAACCTACAATCTCTCATCCGCCACATGCCTGTCCCACCCCAGGAAGTGTGACTCTTATCTACTCAACAATCTTTCGGCTTCCCCACTTCCCTTTCAGCGCTTCAGCAACAAGCTAGACAAGAAGTCTTGAAGCCTTATAGTTGCAGTTAGGCACCTTCAGGAAATCAATTCCCAGCAATTCTCTCACCCAGAGAGAAATTTCTCACGGGCTTGACAGCCCGCTTCTTCAATATCCCAAGCGCCTGGCAACCCACTTCTTTAGTATCCCATGGGCCTGACAACCCACTTCTTCAGTCTAGCTCCCCAGCTAACCCACTATAAAAAAGAGTATGGCTATGGATACAGGTTCAGGTACAGTCATGAAGATACGAAGGATAGTTTAATGGGTGTGCGCATGCTCATGGACGATTGACTGGATGAATGAATGATGGAAGGATTGATGGGAAGAATGATGGAAAAGATGATAGGAAATGAACTAATTCCAAACAATATGTATGCATTTCCCCAACTTGACACTTGTCATGTTGGGAGATACTTTGGCCCACTTGTCCCCAACTTTAGAACTTAGGATAAAATAATTATCCATACATTATGATTTAAGAAATATTAATATAATATTCCTTTTTGGCTTAATCTCCCTAGCTTATCCCCTTTCCTTAACTTTTATGCCCCTCCCTTTCCCTAACCAATGGAGTTTAGTCCCCCATCTCTTTATCGTGGTCAACCTGCACGCAACGATGTATTTTATATTATTGATGAGATGTATACAAATATAGGCGCACTCACCTTTAGCATCTAGTCTCTCTGGCCTAATTCAAAACATAATCATCCTAGCTTATAATAACTGGCTCACCAGCCTATAAAACACAACATATACACAAAGGCTCCGTAGCCTCAATATCGTGCACACTTAAATTGTTGCGCGCGGTATCCTGGAATGTGCCCATTCGATCATTTTACTGCGCAGTACATGCACGCACTACGCCATGGAAGATGCATGCCAAAAAGATATAAAACAACTCACCAGCTTAAGTACATTATTACATTTACAATTGGGGTTCAACCTAGGGATATTACAATAATTAACATCAATATTCATATTCTTCTCTTCTCTTATGAACTTCTCCTAGTCCACAATGAGTTGCATCAAGCCTCTCTTTATAGAAAGTCTTATCTACTTGGTACTCAATACCTCACCAAGATTACTTTGAGCTATGGCCTCTTCGTATCATTGATTCTCTCCTAGAACCCTCTGAGCATATCCTCTTCTCCTATAGATTATTCAACTTGGATCACTCCCTCTAAGAGATCCAATTATCCTCCTTACTTCCAATCTTCAACTGGAAGTATCTACAACATCCCTGCTACAAGGTTCTTCCACCAACTTTTATTTCTCTATCACAACTCCTCTATTGTAAAGGTTTCTACCATTTATTCCCTACTACCTCTGACAGAGTCATACTTTTCCATTATTAATTACAAAACATCAATTCAATACCTACAAGATCTATCTGTGAGATCTTATCCTTCAAATTCAATACACTTGAATGGAAAACTTCTTGTCCAATGCTTCTGCAATTTCTAATGTACTCCTCTATGCATGCTCCCCTCTTTGAATCAACTCAAACTCTCTGCTGGCTAAAATATTTTGTTGCAGTTTTACTTCTTCTTTTTCAGAGAAAAAATGTACTCTAATACCAATTGATGAAGACCCCCTAAGGGATATCAATACCCACAGGTGCAGATTTATAAATAAAACTCTTTGCATATTCAATATATCGAGTTTCTCTCAATTCTTATACGAACCCTAAATCACTTCTTAACATAACCCTGTTATGATATGTTATCACACCAATCCTCATGGTGCTTAACCATAACACTCAAACCTTGGTCTGAATCCCCTACGTGACCAAGTGCTAAAAAACCTATACTTATTTCCTGAGTTCTTTAATTATAGGCACTCGTATGCATCTGACCATGGGTTGGGACCGTGGGTGTGGATATCAGATCGTCATATTTCCAAATAACATGTGAATTTACTCCCTTCTCATCTTTATCCGGTGGATGATATAATATCATTTGTTGATCAAATGAAACAATCAATGATCAATACAAAGGATCCAATCATCGTCGTTATCATGGCTCTACTCTGGTCCTTCAATCTACACCTTTACAAAAACTCCACGCAAGTCGTGGCCAGTTGGAGCCTGGCATCAACCTTACATATGTCATCATCGTTCTGTCAAATTGTTTCCACTTACTATTCACTACCAAGATCCTATCCCGTATGACATGTCACTAACCACATGGAATTTCTGACATGGATTTGCCACGTGTTACCATTGACTAGGATGACACATGTCACCTCAATTTGGGACTTTCAGATGCTCTAACTATTGAATGGACACAGAGACGTGTCATCCTCCATGTGGGACACATGTCACTCTTTAAGGGGTTGCATACTTCTGTTGATGTATGTCAATATCAGACTATTGGAAGGGTTCCAACTTCACCCTTTTCAGTTTATCCCAATGAGAGAGATTCGATAGCATATCAACCATTGATTTGATTGTTGAATTGACAACTATATCCTCTGCTCCATGATTCTTCCATTGCACTACATATCACCGTTGATCTTCCCCTTCGACGAATGATCACCATGTGCATCGAAAATTGGGTTGTCGACTTTCAAGAGTTATGCATGCACAATTACTATCCTGATATGATGCTTAATGGTCGATCCAATCACGAGCTACTATACCGGCTGGTCTGGTTTGTCAGAAACTGGAATATCTGAGTCTCTCGACTTAATTTATATCACATGCTCTCGATCCGATAATAATATAAGGTATCTATGGACCCCGATTAAGATTTGATGAATCGGATCTAGATCTTCATTCTTCATATGATCTCTTACCCCAATCGTTCAATGATTAATCAGGATTGTTGATATCTATGCTTGTTCAATAATCAGTGGTCCTCAACTCTTCTCACTGGTAACGAGGTTTTTCTGTGTCGTTTCTTAAGGAATTCGATCCAATTCCTTCTCCACTGCATTCATGCTTGTAGAACCTGCACATACACAACTTAGTCAATTCCAATCTAGAATGCAGTCATAAATATCGATTCAACGGAAGACGCTTTATTTCACATTTACATGGACAGCCCATCAAACACATAGATGATTCTATTAATGAGTATGTATATTAGTTGTACAAGGCCTTCTAGCATCTCTTGGCCCGATTTACATTAATTTGGACTTTTCCTTGGCCTTTGGTCGCACTTGACCTCTCTATCCATGCTCTCTCCTCTCTAATTCTTGTAGGCTTACAATTTAATTGTACAAAAGGATCCTAAACCATAATTGGTTCTGATCCACAAAATCCTCTCTAGTATCTCTAATTTACTCCTAGGATCTCTCTAACTTGCTCAAGCTCTCGATATCTTCTCTGACAGATATGATTACATTCATATATCGCAAACTAATACAAGCCTTCTATAATTCCTCCAAACATAGGATTTTTCATCAATTATACAATTAAATTCAAATAAACTCAAGACCCTTAGGTCTAGTCAAACCAAGTTGATTTCGGAGATAGGATTCTTCTGCTTGAGACATATCTTGTATAAAATATCCACGTGTGAAGTATCCAATGATTGAAGAGATAAAATATATGCCTAACACATTTCCAGGGTGGCTAATGGCTAGAAAGGAAGGTTCAACAAGAATGGTGTCTATAGAACAAGCAAAAAATGAAAAAATTAATGGGGGGGCATTAATAGAAAAACTTTAAATAAAGTTTTTCTATTAATGCCCCCCCCCACCCACATATAAAAAAATGAAAAAATTAATGCCAATTGAGCAAGAAGCTACTTGAGGTAGTGAGTTAGATATATTTGATGAAATAGTGGAATTAGTAGTAGAGGATTCCATGGAAAAATACAGTCAACTGCATATTCCTACCAACAATAACATTAAAGTCAAAGTTGAGGAGGTCACAATTCCCTCTTCTATTAAAGAGGGGGATTCCAAAAAAATGTGTGATGGACAATATTATATTCAAAGTCTAAGTTAAGTTCATAAAAAAAATGCATTCAAGAAGATCATGATTGGCCCCTCAAATCCATAATTGTATAAAATCCTTAGCTTATACTAATTACATTAAAGAATTTTGGATAGTATGGCCATGTGGAGAACCTTGGAAATATCGAAGAAGCAACCGTTACATTTTTTCCTAACCCGTTGTATAAATGGACATGAGTATCTATGTTTTCCTTCATGGTTTAAGTTCCTTTGAGGGAATGGTGGTTCTATATCAAATTGCACACCAAATATCATATTTCACACCAAATATGTTGTAAATATAAGGGTTACTTTTTAACAAGCCATCACTGTTAAGGTGGAAACTGATGGACATTATAGAGAATTCATGAAATCTTTTTCCATCTTAATGGAATAAAATATAACAAGATTAAAGGATAAACATGTTGATCGAATATGTAAACCATACCAGTAACAACAAACCATAACATTGTCTACCATCAATTCATTGCTTCAAGACTACACATTTATTTTGAGAAGAGTAGTAGGAACTATGACTAGGAATGACTTTGATCATTTAGTAAGCTTCCTTCCAATGTGATATCAACCTATAAAAGGACTCTACATCAATTCATTGCTTCAAGACTACACATTTATTTTGAGAAGAGTAGTAGGAACTATGACTAGGAATGACTTTGATCATTTAGTAAGCTTCCTTCCAATGTGATATCAACCTATAAAAGGACTCTACACATGTACAATTCCCATGTTTGTTATGAAGAGAAGGTGGATGGAGGAAAGCACGTAATAATATGAGTGGGAAATAAAACAATTTCTAGTTCCAATACATATCTATCTCAATTATGCTCAATGCTAGGATAGTAATTTGAGGGTTTCCAACATTAATTTGTTTATGCTAGCGTTGTCCAAAATGGACCCGACATTGTCCATAATGATGTGCATGTATCAATGCTAGGATAGTAATTTGAGGGTTTCCAATATTAATTTGTTTATGCTAGCGTTGTCCAAAATGGACCCGACATTGTCCATAATGTGCATGTATCATTCGTTTTTGTTATGAATCCCAAAGTCAAATTCATATGGTTGTGTCCCCATTCTTAAAGAGAGAGGAATGCACAGAGGGAGGAATCGATACAAATGGAACCCATTCATGCATTTATGCGTAAGTAGAAATATAGAAGTTCTATTAATTAAATAATCAATCTTCCCCTCTTTTGCATAAGACTATAAAGTATGAATATGCTGGAATTATTATTAATGATTTCAATTAGTAGGGTATGAACATTTAACATATTTTATGTTTTTAGAGAGACAACAAATTTTAATATTTAACATCTTTGTATGATTATATTTGCTTATTAAAGGAGGATTAATAAAATAATAAATATATAAGTATACAATTTTATATATTTCTGAAACAGTTGATTATATAAAGTATGAATATGCTGGAATTATTATTAATGATTTCAATTAGTAGGGTATGAACATTTAACATATTTTATGTTTTTAGAGAGATAACAAATTTTAATATTTAACATCTTTGTATAATTATATTTGCTTATCAAAGAAGGATTAATAAAATAATAAATATATAAGTATATAATTTCATATATTTATGAAACAATTTATTATATTTTTGAGTATATGTTTCTATTTGGAATACAACATATTAGAGTTATTTCAAAATATTTATTATACCTAAATGGATGCCAACAACATCTACTCACCAAAAAAAAATAAAAAGTCAAAATCTATAATCACAAGGCTACCTTGTTATTCTTCTATGAGAATAAATGATAAATATAGTTAAACATCATTACTAATCTGTCAATCCATGTTTTTAACCATGAAAGGGAAAATATATTTCCTATCATGCTATACCAAACTTGTTTAAGAAGCACTCTTAACTAGTAGCTAAGAAATTACTTAGTATATATATTTCTTATACTTCTCAATAGATAAGGTTTTCCCTATTACCTTCAACCAATCAATTAACTTTAGGGCCTCCTTGCGGACTACCACCCAACCCAATGTACATAATTATTACCTTCAACCAATCAATTAACTTTAGGGCCTCCTTGCGGACTACCACCCAACCCAATGTACATAATTAATTATGTATCAAGCAAAATTATATTTAAAGCTTCATTATTGGCTTATTCAATCAAAGTTACAAGGTTGATCGTCTTACTGATTAAAACTAACTCAAACTCAAAGCCTTCCATGTTCATTCCCATCATTCGAAATTACAAAGTTAATTCCCTTTACCAACAAAACTAGTTTAAAAGGGATTCCTTATTGGCTACAACTAACCAATCAATGTTACATGATGAGGTATCAAAATGGCTATGGTTATTCTTTAGCAATGAAACATAACAACCAATCAACGATACATGATGGCATATTAAAATGGTTATGGTTCTTCCTTAGCAGTGAAACATAATAACCTAGACTGAATTTGTTGAATACATATAGTTGAAGGTCCTTTTGTTCTCTATAATTAAGAGAAGGGAACATAATAATCTACCTTGTTTAGCACAACTAGTTGAAGGTCTTTCTCGTTCAACCTAACTTTTTAATCCCAATTACTTCAAATTCTCCTTTGGTTTGTGAATCAAGGATTACACCATGTTTGCATTAGGTTGAAAAATAAAATCCGTAGCCCTAAATGGTTAGGGTTTAAATACATGCCTGAACAACCAAATTTAAAAGCTGCTGCTAATTCTTGATTGAAATATACATCTAGGTGACCTTTCCTTTGGTGAAAACTGTCATCAGATGTACATTAAAATACAATATATCAAAGGATTTCTAAATAACCCTAGTATTTCGTATGGCAGGAGTCTTGGCAATGCTCATTATACTGCCCTTCAAAAGCCCCCATGGTGATGATGATGGCCTACAGAGTGATGAAGATGGCGATGCTGAGTCTGCGTGTGATCTCCGCCTTCGCCACCTTCACCTCCTCCGCCGCCATCGCCGCCTTCACCTCCACCGCCTTCCTGTCCTACGCCATCGCCGACTTCCCCTCCTCTGCGATCGCCGCTTTCACCTCCTCCACCATCGCCGTCACGGTTCTTCTTTCGAACGAGGGAATGCAATCCCCACGCCACGATTCCAATACCTGCAACCAAAAGGATACCCGCCAACAGAAAGACCTCCATTAACAGAGAGAGTTCAAGACGTATTCTCAGAGACTCCTTCGGATTTCGGATGGTGATTATGAAAGAATTTTATGAGTCTGCTTCCTCCAATTGCCGTTAACGAGAAGCAAAATATAAGGACTGGATCTTGTTACAGGCTGTTATATCTCTTCTCATCACCTGACATCAGGTAGGGAAGATTCCATGAATAATATTATTACCATATATTCATCACGGGACCTCAACCAGGGAAGATTCCATGAATATATTATTACCATATATTCATGTCTTCTTGGATGTATTAAGTATTTACAGAAGCAAAGCTGAATATTTTTAATAACTTTTTAAACGTACCCCACATATAAAATTAAAGACAAATTTGTGTTGTTGAATAGCATCCATTCTTTATTTCATTTCCTTTAACATAACATTCAAAGAACACATAAAATGTGGAAGATCTGCCTGCCCTGTTACAGAGAACCTTCTTTATATAATGGTAAATAATTAACGAACAACTAAAGCATCCGAATAAACCGGTGCCAGCAAAGATAAATTGTATTGACTATTAACTGGCATTCCTGTTTATCAGAATGACATACAAGGAAATTATCTGGAAATATTTTAGAACGAGCAGAACCAGCAGAATTATCTGGAAATATCATAGAACGAGCAGAACTTCTGGCAATCCAAATTGTTGATGTAATGGAGAAGCGATCCATTTTGTCACCTACTTGGGAAGGCTCCTGAAATATTTATACTTCAAAGTTAAGCCATAAACTCAAAGGGTTGATCCTGTAGATCGACCATGACTTTTTGGCTCGAGACACCATCCATGGTTTGCGTCGATTCGGTGTGATCAGCGCATTCGCGGCTTTATATCGGAGCTGGAATTGATCCGAGATGAAATCGTGAGGAGGCGGGAAACATGGACTGTTTAATTTCTTAGGACTTGCGTAGATTCATGATATTGGTAATGATAAAGTCACAAGGATAAATAAGGTAATTTAATGTAATGAAATCAATTGGGGTTATTAGATATCCATTAAAAAAAAAATTAATGATAAAGGGAGATCGATTTTGGAGTGTAAATGTCTCCTTTTTCACGACACCACAATATACCTCTTCAAATCTTGCGATTGTTCACCTCTTGAGGGTGTCCATAAGCCATCTCTTCAGATCTTGCGATCTTTCACCTCTTGAGGGTGTGCAGCATCATGGTGGTTCTTATTTGGTTGCTTGGCACTTTTAGGCTACCGATAAGTCACACTCCTACTCTAGTGCAACTCTTGTATACTTAAACAATTGTTAACGGTTTAACACTTAGTCATACATAAGCATACATTCATGAACATGAGAAACCAAGAGAACAACTGCGGATCAAATGAAGACATACACGGAAATAGTGTGGGCGAAAATAACCATGCTTAACACTCGGTTACATCTTTGTTGTTGTGAAATAGTTACAATATGAGAACTATCGGCTTAGTTTACAAATTCAGCAGAGTCACATGACTTGCCTCACTTAACCAAGACACTCATACACAAATTTGTCCCACCAAGGCACTTTGTCACAACCATCTTCACAATCTTTTGTGATGCAGATCAGACATACCCTCAATCATAGACTTGTTGTCCCTTCGACTTTCACCAAGCTAACACGGATTTCGGTTTTGCTCCATGAATGCCTCCAACAAACTTGTGTTTCCATACTTTCCAAAAATCTCCTAGAGCGTTCCACCCTTGGCTACTTGTCTTCAGTCTTGGCAGTTTTGCCTCAATCTTACCTTGCATCAGATTTTCCTTCCAGACTTGTTCTCCAAATCTATCGCAAATATTCTTTCCTTCCTTGGTTGTGTGCTCTTGTGCACTTAAAGGGACTCTAAGGGTCACTTGCGAGAAACTTCATGTCTTCTGTGTGTTTCGCGCTCCTTCGTGAATCTACACTCAAATAAATTGTCTCACCCCTCCATGGACCTGGTGTGCCCAAACAAGCATGCGCTCCCATCAATTGTCATGTCTTTTGGAACGACGTGCCCCATCCTTTGGTGTGCACCCCTTGACTTGTGTGTTATCTTGTGTCGATCATCATGACTCCTCATGTGTGTGCCAATGGGGTCGTCCAACCTCATTAATGCACTCATGTTGGTGGGGGTATATGAATCCAATCCTTGGGTATGCTCCCAAGTTACCCTGCTCTTTCCCAAATGCAACCCAAGTCTTCATCAATCATTCTAAGTTAAGTAAGGTGTGGGCCCCTCTAATATCGCATGTCACCATCATGTGCCCAATGTGCCCCTACTCATATCCAAACTTCATCATTTACCCAACCAATTGCATGCTCTCTATGTTATCTTTCCACACTCACTCCCAAGTATGCGCAAAGAGTGCGCACACTTGGTGGGTGGCGTGGGAGACCTTACATCCTCCCCCACTCCAAGTTGTTGTCATCCCCGACAACATCCATCGATCTCTATGGCATCTTTGTCACATATCCGGATCTCATCACCACTCAACGACTATTGCCTCTTCAATTGTTTTCATTAGCAAACTCTCCTGACGAACTACTGCAAAGTGTGTCCAAGTGTTGTATGTTCTTGAACCATGATGGATTTGATAGTTCGACTCAGTCATATGTGTGCCATGTACATTGGATCCTCTCAAGTTTTGAACTTGTTGGGTGATCAATGCAACTGTGGAATTCATCGCTAGAGAATGAATGTCTCTGCATATAAAAAACCCTTTTCTGTCTACATCATCGTCATCCTTTCCAACCCTTATTGGTCTTGTTAAGTCACCCACTACAACCTCAACATGTTCTTTTCACTTAGTTAAATTTTCTGGTTGTGAACAAGGTCTTGCCCCTTGTCACAATTTGGAAATTCACCTCCACACCTCATATGTCATTTCACAATTTCCTTGCTTGATTCTTTCGATGCAACCTCCACTAGGCATCATCAATCGTGTTTCTTGCTCTCGGCGACACATTTTTATTTTCTTCATTTAGCAACAGAGTGTACCCAATAGCCACAAACAAGGCTATTGGCATACATGATGTATGACTTGTGCTCCATGCGCAAGTATCACATGACCAATCGAACTTCCTTCGGTGTGAATCCCAATTCCTCAAGTCATTCTACAGTAATTTGGAAGTTGTATATTCCCATGGCCTTCCTACAAAATTTCACAATTGCTACGAGGTGTAAGTCCTCGATTCCTGCCTCTTCCACATCCCGCTCCAAGTCTAGTTGAGTAGGTGCCTCCATGCATTGTCTTGTCTCAACTCTTGAAGTTTCTATGGTGGATAAGTCTTCTACTGGATCCCCCACAATGTCCATAACTTGTTGTTGATAACTATTCACTTGGTGATGCTCCATGTAGCCCATGGAAAGTGAAGAGTCCAACTGTCTTGTACACTCATGTTCATGGCTTTGCAGGTTCCTCAATTGAACAACCTTCCCCAAGGTTTTCTTTGCTAAAGTCTTCATCATCATTAGTTATTATTCTTCTTTCTGCAGACTAATCAAAGATGTTTTGGTGTGGATGAATTATCTTTGTTGTTTCACATTGCAAGGCTTGTATGTGCTTCCACAAACTCCTTTTATCAACCTGGTCACATAAATCCTAGGCATCCTCTGGAGCTTCCTCTTCATTTTTGGGGGCGTGCTTGTTGTTCTGGCCTCTTCCAAGAATACTAAGAAACTTTCATGAATGGGTGGAACTACTTTGGCAAGTCTAAGGAAGTCCAAGCCCAAGATCATCACATAATATGCCAATGGATATACCAACAAATACATGTTTCCAAACCACTCCCCCACTCTGAATGGTGCTAAAAGAACAATTTAGGTCATTGACATCACTGGTGACTTCGACACTTTACACATTCTAGTGCAGTTCTCATGTTTGCGATGAAGTGATTTCGCAGCTCGTTCGCTCACAAAACTATGGGTTTCCCTAGTGTCAACCAAGGTTGGAATCCTCAATCCACTTACTGTTGTGTCCACAAAGAAAATTACTTCAACTGCTTCACTTTGTCAAAATTGTCTTTAATCTCTTGTCTTGAACTCTTGCATGCATTCTACCAACATATCCATGATTTCATTCATCTTTTCCGTTGGTTTTTTCACTTGAACCATATCTGCCAATGGTTCTGACTCCTCCACTATTGGTGTGAGTCGAGACTCCTACTCAACCAACAAATCCAACTTCCCTTGCATTAGATAGTTCCTCATAAAGTTATTTCGCAAAAGATGGTAGGATTCAATCAACCTCCCTCTCCTCATGAGTGGTATGGGATGAGTCTTTGATGCTTCATTTCCTTCAGGTCAGACACTCTCCTCCATGAGTACTCCCAATGCACCTAACATCAAAGTATCTATCCCTCTTGTCAATTCCTTCAGTCTACTAATATTGGATTCTATATGTGCATCGAATTTTACCATCCTCTCCAAAGCCTCTTGGAATTTCTCTAATCGTTGAATTACATTATCTCTCTTGACCTTCCAAGCTTCATCAAGTGCACCGTCCATTTTTCTACTTGACCCACGTCACTTGGTATTTTCAAGAGTTTTGTGCAACTCCTACGTACTGTCCCAAGACTGGAATGAGTACTGCGGTCACCTAGACATCCAAGTGTTCAGTTCACCCTCACGAACTTCGCCCCTGGTCTACGTATGTAAATAGGACTATGTTCAAACCACCTGTGACAGAATAACCCACCTTGCCAAACTATTCACCAAGGTATGTACCCAACTTCTTATGTGATCAACTCTACATTTAGTTCTACGACAGTCCAATGTTCATCCTCCTTGTCCACATTCTTAGTTCACCCTTTGAACTATGCTCTTGGCCTGCTCAAGGTGTGTGCCAAGGTTTGTTCACAAGTCATGGCTTCGTTCGCAACTTGATCCTTTACTTCTGTCACAAACCACCAAGTTTACACTCAGGTTTCCTCTGTGATAGGTCAGTCCACCTGATTGAACCCTCACTAAGATTGTGCCCAAACTGTCTTTCCAACAATTGTGTTAACCACCATTGTTCCAACTACAATAGTGGTGAAGAGTCAATTTTGATACCACTTGTTACAACCCCACATGATTCATATCCAGATATTGTGATCATTCAACTCCTAAGGGCATGCAGCACCACGATGGTTCTGACTTGATTGCTTCGCACACCAAGAATACTTTGTCCAGACTACGCCTCTTCACCTAAAGAATATACATACTCCATTTTAGGCTATCGACAAGTCACACTCTTAATATAATGCAACTCTTATGTTCTTAGACAATTGTTAATAGTTTAACACTTAGTCATATATAACCATACATCCATGAACATGAGAAACCAAGAGAACAATTGGATAACAAACAAAGACATACACATAAATAGTGTGGGGGGCATGAACAATGCCTAACACCAAACTAAGTCTTTGTTATTGCAAAATAGTTATAATATGAGCACTATCGGCTCGATTTACAGATTTGACAGAGTCACATGACTCGCCTCACCTCACGAAGACACTCATACATAGATTCATCACACAAAGACTCTCTATCACAAGTGTCTTTGTAATGTGGTGCAACTCAAACATGCCCTCAACCATAGACTTGTTGTCACTTCATTTTCACAAGCTTTCACCAAGCTAACAAAGATTTTGGTTTTTCCTCACACACACCTCCAATAGACCTACATTTCCAGACTTCCTCAAAATATCCTAGAGCATCCCACCCTTAGATACTTATCTTCCATCTTGGCAGTTCTATCTCAGTATTGCATTTTCTCAAAATTTTCCCCAAACTTGTTGTCCAAGTCTCTTGCCAATCTTATTTCCTTCCTTGGTTGTGCACCATTGTTCTCTTATAGGGACTCAAAGGGTCACTTTTGTGAAACTTCATGTATTTTGGGTGTGTCGTGTCCCTTCACGAATCTACACTCGAATGACTCATTGCACCCCTCTGTGTACCCGATGCACGCAAACAACCTCGTGCCCATCAATTGTCATGTCTCTTGGACTAACGTGCCCCATCATTAGGTGTGCACCCCATCCTTAGGCATGCACCCCTTGCCTTGTGTGTTCTCTTGTGTCAATCACTATGACTCCTCGTGGGTGTTCCAATGGGGTCATCCAACCTCTTCGGTGCTCCCATGTTGCCAAGGGGAGACATTTCCACTCCTTTCACATGCTCCCAAGTTGCCTCTCCCTTTCCAAAACACAGCCCAAGTCTCCATCAATTGTTTTAAGGAAATTAAGGTATGTGCCCCCTTTTTGCCACATATCACTATCGTGTGCCCAAGGTGCCCCTTCTCACACCCAAACGTCTTTGTTCTCCCAACTAGTTGCATGCTCTCTGTTTTCTCTTGCCCAACTTGCCCCCAAATCTGAATAGACTCGATGGGTGATGTGGGAGACCTTGCATCCTTTATAAGGGATTTACATTCTAAAAATTTAAATTTAAACCAAAACCTTTATCGAATTTGAATTTAAATGGCTTATATAGTAATTTTATTTAATGAAATCTAAATTTATTAAACATCTTTAAAAATTACAAATATTTTTATGTAGAGAGGTGTGTTTTAATTTAGTATGAGGGATATGTGTAATTTCTTCCATTTTCAACATGAAGTTGACATGTACCATTTAAAAAATATATTGACATGTACCATAAAAAAACATTTCAATGTTGATTATAAATGCACTTTAGGTAAAATATTTCAATATTAACTCCCTCTATCTATAGAAAAAAATTCTTATGATTCAAACATGAGTGTGATACAAAATATGAGGGAGATGAGTAGTTAATTTAATGATCAACATCTATTTCACACACACACACATATAACTAGTTAGGTCGATAGGCTTATAACAATTAATGATCTTTTAATTATAAAACTTAATTTTATGGCTAACAATTGAAGAAGTTGGAATATTTTTTGTCCTCCTCGCAAATCAATGAATCAGATTTAATGTTCATAAGTTCCTTGCATTTGTGAATGCATACATTTCCTTGTTTACTTTTTCACATTTACTTAATATGATTAATAATTTAATACCCTCACCACTAATTGTCACTTTTACCTAAGTATAAAATACCTCATTGTCACTTTAGGGTTGTCACTTTAGTAGGGATCAATTCTATGAATAAATGTGTGTGCTTACTAATGGATGCCACATTTGTCCTTAAGCAGCCCAAGGGTTATACCATTTCTTCTATGCTATTATCACTCTTTTTATCATAAAAAAAACACTTCTCGATACCTAGATAACTATTTCTTCTATGCTATTATCACTCTTTTTATCATAAAAAAAAAAACACTTCTCGATACCTAGATAACTATCGTACATGATCCATCCTTTGAAAAATGGAGCTTGGTGCAAAAGCGTTGTGCAAGCACAGACCTGCTGGAGAAGCCTAAACATCTTCATAGGTTTCGAGCTCTTCATGGATTTAACTTCAAGCCTACCTACTGATGGAAGTAAAAAAAAATCAGATCTCCATATAGAAGCATTAGTCTCTTGAGGTTCTGGTATTTCTAATCCATCAGGCTTCTCACGTCTGATCACTTATGGAGTAATCATCATAGCCTCGGTCTTAAAAACCTTCCTTCCCCAATCCATGATTTCTCATTTCTTGAAATTCCCAGCATTAAGAAGATCGATGTCCAAATTGGAACGAAAAACGTTTGTACTGGGAAACATATTGTACCTGGTAAACATTTTTAGCGACGAATTATTTTTATGTTGTTTCTGAACTCCTGTTGTTTTACTCCTTTGTGAAGTTAATTTTTTTATGTAAATTGCACTCTAGCATGAGAATCGCAAAATTTAAAGAGATTTTCTAAAACATTAAACTAGAAATCATAACAGGAGCTTCACCCCTACTGCGTTTACTTTGTAGAGCCGTGGAATAGATTGTATAGAAAAATTTCTCCTCCATCGCTTATTCTAGAAGGAATTCTCTCAGAAGTTGCCTTGGTGGAATTTTGAAGCTTGAATGGAGTTATGTGCCCCTGTAATTCTGTTTTGCGCGGGTTAGTTTTCGTTGTATCTTTTAAAAGTCCAAGGATTTGTCACAAAACATCAACCTAAATGGACAAGACATTTCACTTTGACTGGTAATGATATTTTCATATTGTCTATAGATGTGCTGAGATGCACTTGCAACCTAGTATATAGCCCTGAAATTTGTTTTCTTTTAAATTACCACTGGGACTTGAGCATACTATGCTATTGTTATATTTCATAGGTCTAAGGATGATCCCATCGTTTATTCCATCCACCAATATAGAATAACGCAAATATTTTTCGATTCATTTACAGCCTGCAACCAACCATACCTAAATCCCAACGGTTTAACTTTCAGAATTAACAATCCAAAATATAGAAAACATCATCATAAAGATGGATCAAAAATACAATATTAATTTACCTACACGGTATTAGAAGCAATTAAATACTAGGACAACCACATATGGATGATGACTGCAACTTATTTCATTTACAAACCCTATTTATAAGATAATGGTAATTCTAGTGTTATCATTAAGATGACTAATATTTTTTATTAATATTATTACACCTACAAATTTGAGTGTCATCATATCTAATTTATTCTTGGAAACGGTTGACACATTTTTTCAATTTCTATCTCCAAGTTTGAAATAAGTTTGAACTGACAATGTGAGCCTGCTCACATATATGTGAGTAGGCTCACATATATGTGAGTAGGCTCACATATATGTGACTCACATATATGTGACTCACATATATGTGAGCATTTATATAAATGTATTATATTTGGGTTTGTAGATGTAGTAATATTAATGAAAATGTATTAATAATAATAATAATAATTTATTTTTAAGGTCAGCCAGCACACCAAATTGGTGTATGAGACCCCCTTGTTTGTGGGACAAGGGACCCCCTCCCCCTCCCCCGGCCCAACGATTTGACTGGTAAAGTCTATGAAGGTATACATACCCTACCCCCCTCTGGATTTGAACCTGTGACCTCTTAAGAGGAAACACATGTTCTTAACCATCAGGCCCACTCAGGCTATGGAGTAATATTAATAAAAAATGTTTATTTTATGTATAATTTATAAAAGAAAAGAAAAAATCATATGATACTAATTATTACTATATGCTACTTCTTTCACAAATATATATAAAATAAAAAATTATACCTAAATAGAGTAGATCTAATGCAATAGAAAAACTTCTAGACAAAACACACACATACAGTCCAACTCTTTCATTCTCATTGACAAGCTTCGGCATAAGTGTTGACTAATCCTTCAGAATCTATGTAATTCTAGTTAACTAGAAGGTAGTTTTGTTAGCTTAAATGTCAGAGACATAATTGTCTAGGACACTAATTATTTCTTAGCTAATCAAATCATGGAGAAGTAGAAGAAGAGGAAGAAAATTTCAAAAATTTGATCTAGAACAAGAATCCCCCTTTCAAGATTTGGAAGTTCATTATCCCATTCATGATATAATTTTTTAGATTGAAATATATCAAAATGAGCAAATTATTTGTCAACAATGAGTGCATTTTTGTCAAATTCAAGAAATATAACATCTCTAGAAACAATAAACTTTATGTTTGCTTCATCAAACAATCTATAAAATTTTGAAGTATTAGACTATCCAAGAAAAATACACTTTCTACTTCTTGCTTCCAATTTATTTCTTTGTTGTTCAGGAATCAAAACATAACAAGGGGAGCCAAAAAATTCTTAAATGCTTGACAACGGGAATATTTCCATGCCACATTCCATATGGAGATTTGTTGTGAAGTGCAATTGAAGGACTTATATTCTGGATGTAGACAACACAAAGAACTGCCTCTCCCCAAAACATTATTTTAACATTCTTAAAAAAAATCATTGATCTGACCATATTCAACAAAGTCCTATTCATACATTCTGCCACACCATTTTGTTGTGGATTATAAAGAACAATGGTTTGATGCTTAATACCATTGTCCTACAAATATTTTTCAAAATTCACAAACGAAATTTTTTTAATGTATCAAAAGATTGAGATTTTTCTTTTAACAAATAAATCCATCACATCCTTGTATAGTCATCAATAAAAGTCATTATATATTTTTTGTTATTTTTTGATGGAACAAAAATGGGTCCACACGGATCTAGATCAATAAGGCATGGGTCCACACAAATCTAAATCAATAAGGTCGAGCTTCGTAGAAGCTCGAGACATAGAGTCATGAAATGGTTGTTTACTGTGCTTGCCTAAAATACAAGCATCACATTGAGAAAGTTGTCTTGGGATTGTATCATAATTAATGTTACCAAATCAAGGATGCCATAACAAGCTCGAAGACAAATTACCACTTTGTTGAGCCAAATTTGTATAATTATTTTCATTAGAAGATGTACCTTCCAAATTTAAAAGCTTGTCATCCTCCACTCTAGTCATGAAAACCACATGATCAGAAGCTCTTCTAATTTCAATGATGCCATCAAACACATGTATTGAATGACCTTGCTATTTTATATGGAAGAGAGAGATTAAATCTCTCTTTAACTAGGGAAGATAAATAACATCATTGAGTATATAATCAACAAATCCTAGTAAGTCTAATTGATCCATTTCCTGAAGGTTTCAACCGAGATTTGTCTACAAAGTAAACTACTCCATCAACTTGATTAGTAAAAGTATCAAAGAAGTCTTTTCTAAATGTCATATGGCATGTGGCTCCAATATCTAACAACGAAGTCTCATTCCAAGAAGAAAATGAAGTACTAAAAACTTCTTCAATGCCAAGATTACAATGTGCTACAATATAATGTCCAAATTTAGGAGGGTCACCTTTGTCTGCTCGTTTCTTATCTTTGTCTTTTGTTTGCTCTTTCTTGTCATGAATGTTTTTCCAAGAAGTTCTACAATTATTGGAAGTATGGCCCACTTTTCCACATCTATAACATTATATAGATTGCTTGTCTTTGTGTTGGTGTTGTTGCTAAGAATGTTGTTTGTCACCTTTATAATTTTTACCTCCCCTGCCTCTAAATTGTTCTACCATGACCTCTATTACTAGTATTATCTCTAACAAATTCATCATTGAACTGCTACCCTTGTTGTACAAGACACAGAGTATCTCGTCGTTGGGAAGTTTATCCTTCTTCCCAAAGGATTTTTCTCTCTCCACAATTTTCTCTACAACTTTATCAAATGTCATGTTAAAGCAGTGAGTTGTAAATCAACCTTTACACCAGTGGCTTGGCTTCCATATCATGATACACAACAAAGGCTAGCTTCATTGGATCATTATCCTTCGTCTCTAAATTGAACAACTTCATTAACAATTGAATAAGCCTTGTTGTTTTTACTCTTCCATATTGGAAGCTCCTTTTCATTTGTAGGTTCTTGTGGCTCACTCTTATCATTGTTGTCATCTTTTCTATCATCTTGAATTTCACAAATATCATCCCACATGTCATTTCCCACTATGGAAATTAATGAATGCATTTTAATTGACTATATTTCAAATATTCGTCTTCAAGAAATAACAGTTAATTACATTCAGTGCTTCAACTATACTGCCCATTCGATTTCAAGATTTCAACTGATTTGTTAAATAATCTCAATATACATACCATGGATTTTTAATATATATATTGAATGTTATCGACGTGTGCTTCAACTATACTGCCCATTCGATTTCAAGATTTCAACTGATTTGTTAAATAATCTCAATATACATACCATGGATTTTTAATATATATATTGAATGTTATCGAGGTGGGGAAGTCATGGTGGACATCTAATTATAAAAGTTCTATTGACCTCTAACAAGCATGTAGAACTGGTGGTTACCTAATGCATGTAAAACAAACGAACGGAGGCGAATGGCCTATGGCCCTTATGAGCGACGGTGGGAGTAGGGCGCTGCGTCCTTCCACTCTGCCACTCACCAATGTAATATCTGCAACACCGGCTTCATGAAGCTCGCCGAAAACCTCTTTGATACAGGATCTTAGGTAGTATAACCTCTCTTTAATTACCGTCAAGGGTCGACTGGATGTTGCCACCAGGCTGTTGTTGAATAACATGAAGACCGAATTGAAGCTTCCAGTTTTGGCACTGTACTACAACGATCCTCGGTTCAAATCTCACCACGCCTGATATCAAGTGACTGGGGATTCGACCCTGAATCTCTCTCCAAGCACGTACATGGATTTTTTTTTAAATTCGCTCAACCCGACCTGGATGAAAAATTCCATGATTCGATTATTATTTTATGAAAAATATTAATGTAATATTAACTAAGAAATAGTTAGTGTATAGTTAACTAGCACAGCAACAAAATAACTGCTGGTGAACGTCCAAAGACTGAGAAGATGAAATGAATCTTTAAAAGAATATATTAAATTTTATTATCTATTAACAAATAAATTGTTGGGCTTCATTTATCTGGTGTTAATATTTTAATTTTTGTTAATCACTTAAGTGGCAATCAGTTAGCTATCAAAGTAATTTTTAAATATGATTAGGTAAATGTAAAAACGTAAACACATAAACTGATGTCTTTATAATAGCCAGGAAGTTAATGATTGAAATCACAGCCATTTATTTTGTGTGACTACTAAAAATATTCCAGCCATATTTAATCCTGTCCATAGAAAACTTATTAAGCACTAAACCCCTGTTAAATCTACCCATTGTCAATAGGTGTACCTTTCGACTTAACTAGGATTACATAGATCCAGAAGGATTAGTCAACAATAGGCAACTCCCAATTCCTATCTCGGTATTTTTTAGCATGGTCTCTTTGATCTTGAGGACCAACGATCTCAGGTTTGATCCTTCAAGAAGAGGATCCCATCAACGCTCTTTGGAGAGGTAAACCCACAGGTGGGGGAGCAAGAGACACATCGTTGACGTGGACATGACGAACTGCAGTCTGGCGATGAAGACAACGCCTGAAGGAACCAGCGTGGATGCTTGGAGTGAAAACGTTTTGACTCCTGTGTACGTCTATGAAACAGTCGAGCACTGCATCTTCCTCGTTGTTCATCCTGATATTACAGGGACAACCCATTAAAGCTTGAAACAATTGATTCATAGAAATCCAGATAGAGAGTGAGTGTTGCTAGCTATAACGAAAAATGGAGGTTTCCCACACCATTACAATTAATATATTTTCACAGATCTAAGCTAATCTACTCTCCTCTTGATATCAAATCTACTCTCCTCTTGATATCAAGATAAAATAATGGAACCAAAGCCAAGCTACCAAGGCCACGGTGAGAGAGGGGAACCAAAGCCAAGCTACCAAAATTCTCTTAAAGTATAACCCGAAATTCCAATCAGAAACCAGAGGTTGATGGAGCCAGCTACCAAATGAGAGAAAAGAATTATCCCACCATGAAGCAAGAGAGCGATCACATAGCATTCCGTAGGGAGAAGGGATGAGAATTGAAGCGTGTTGCGAGGGAGGGGTGGGCTGGTCTTATCTTCCCTGTCCTTGCGACGTGGGAGAATTGTGGTATGCACTGCACCATATGCCGACTCAATTCTGGAATGTACGATTTGAGTAGGCTTTGGAGTCGGCCACTGAATTATGTTCGCTGAGAATGTGATACCATTCCAGAGCCTTAAACTTTTGCTGTATTATTTTCAGGACGGAGTTTAAATTTATGACTGTATGAGAAGTGTTAGACACCATATGCTTTATGATTAAGTTGCAGTCATCTAGCATTGTTAGCTTTCTAATCTGCACACCAATAGACAATTTAAATCATTGCAGAAGTGCATATCCTTTTGTTCCATTGTTAGATATAATTTCAATATTTCATGTGAAAATGTGAAATTGTTGTTCATCAAGTAAATTTGTAATTTTACTTTTTAATGTTAGAGATAATGCTTACAACTATAGTAACTCTGAGTTCTAGGTTAACTATGACTGTTGTAACTGTGAGTTTCAACTATGACTATGACTGTTGTAACTATGAGTTTCTAAGTTTACTATTTTTAGCTAATCAGATCCACTATATATGTAACCTCCATTTGTCTATTAAGTAATACATTCTATTATTGTGTGTTAATCTTGTGCAATGGTTTCTCTCTAGATTTTTAAGTTGGTATCAGAGCAAGGTTAGAATCTTGCTGGCATTGTTGGGTGGAGGAGGTCTGGCTGCTGCTGCGTGGAGGAGGTTCGACTGTGTTGCTGCTGCGTAGAGTCTGCTTCATAGAGCTGCCAACATGATGTATGATTACCTCACTAAGGAGCTGCCGCATTCAGAGAAAATGGCCATCGAAAATATTTCAGCGTTTGGTATCTCGGTGTGGATAGATATGAAGGAAGAACCGCCATAAACAGTCACTGTCCTACTTTTCTACTTATATATGTATGTGTAGTGTGTTTAAATTTTGTTTATGTATGTTAGATATATTATATGTGTGTGAGAGAGTGTGATTTTATTTGTAATCAAATGATGAAGAACCAAATATGTAACAGAGTGACATAATTGAGGCTTGTTGTTCTTCATGTTCTTCGGAGCTATAAGAAACACATGACTGGTTGAAGTCTATTAAAAACTGAAGATTATTGTTGTACTTCGGTGCTTCAATGTCAAAAGTTACAGGTTACCTTGTGAGTTTAAAGTTTTTATCTAAGTGTTTATGTAAAAATAAGAACTTGTATCTTGATGCAAGCTAGTAGCCCCGGTTTCAAGTACAATGTTTTTATTGGAAGTCACCTTGTGTAAAGGAATGTTGAAGACATTCAGTATCCAAATTGTTCTTCTATATACTGAAGGATAGCCGAAAGAAAAAATCCGACAGATGAAGGCAAGTTAATAGAATGAATCAATAATTGACACCTTTTATCACGGAAGCCCCGATGAGCCGAGTTGTCAAATTGTCCAGTATACAAGTGCTACAATGATGGTCAGAGGCGTTTTGACTTTAAGTGTGTCAATGGGTAGCTCTAAGAAGAGGAAGAAGAAAGAGCGGAAGCCGTGTGATTGCAGAGTGAGTTTCAGTGCTGAGGAAGACAAAATCAGATAGACAGATGAAAGTTCTAGTGTTGTAATCTTTTTTGTTGTATTGTGATATTTGTAATGTAAGCATTAAGGGAGGCTGTTAGAGATAATGCTTACAACTGTAGTAACTGTGAGTTTCTAGGTTAACTATGACTGTTGTAACTGTGAGTTTCAACTATGACTGTTGTAACTGTGAGTTTCAACTATGACTGTTGTAACTATGAGTTTCTAAGTTTACTATTTTTAGCTAATCAGATCCACTTTCTTAGGATCTAGATTGCTAGGAGTCAGTGATCTACATGCTATATATGTAACCTCCATTTGTCTATTAAGTAATACATTCTATTATTATGTGTTAATCTTGTGCAATGGCTTCTATCTAGATTTCTAAGTTTTAATTGCTAAGTGAGTTTAATGATTAAGAAATTGTTAGTAAGTTTGTTTTTTATTTTAACAATGTTAATTTTGTTTTTAAATTGTTAAGTGGATTTAATGGTTACCAACATGTGTTTTCTCCTAAAAGTTACAAGTTCAAATCCAAAAGAGTAGACTATGTATACATGAATGAGTCTTGTACCAATTTGATGTCTAACTTAACCTTGACCTTAAAAATAAATTATTATTATTATTATTATATACAAGAGAAATAACAACCAAGAACTTATATATATATAATAATAATAAAAAATTCCCACCCTCATATATGAGGGTGGGGAGGGCTTTATTAGATAAAATATATATTATATATCATATATGAGGGTGGGGGACTTTATTAGATAAAATATATATTATATATCATATATGAGGGTGGGGGACTTTATTAGATAAAATATATAATATATATTTTATCTAATAAAGCCCCCCACCCTCATATAAAAAAATTTGAAAAAATCATTTAAAAATTAAAACCAAAAATAAATGTTAAATATAATAATAATAATAATAATAATAATAAAAATTGAAAAAATCATTTAAAAGTTAAAACCAAAAATAAATGTTAAAGAAAATGTGAAAATATAAAACCACCAAATCATTAGGAAACTTAACAAAGATAAATAAAAGAAATTTAAGAGTTAAAACCAAAACCAATTGGAATAGTATAAAGTGGATTATTTTTCATTATTTAAAGGTAGTAAAATGGCAATATTATGTGTATGCATATTATGTTGAAAGCCATGGTTCATGGTTAAAGTTGGTTGTTTTTATTGAGCATTTTTGTATAAATGTTTTAACAATTTTCATCTTATATATTTTGGTAGTGGTAGTGGTGGAATATTTTCAAATTGTTGAATTAAAATTTTAGGAAGGTTGGTAGAGTGACAAATATTTTGAAATTGAAGTCTAATCTGGGTATACACTGATAATGTGTTTTTCATCTTCAACATGAGAATTTGTTTTTATCTTAGTAATGTTTTTTTTTTTTACACTTACATTAAAAAAAATTTGATCATTTAAATTAGAATTGATTACTTCTTTATAATATTTTAACTTTCTTTTTTCCTCTAACTCTATATCACATCACATTTTCTCCTTAAATTTTGATTTAATAACAATATTTTTTACACCTTATTTCTAAATTCAAAAACTTAACTTTCGCATATTTTGTTCTCACCATAACTTTCGAAAATCACTTGGTTATGACAATCCCAATCTTTGGTTTTTCTTAATCCCATTGCCATGATTAATACTATGTTCATAACCTAAATAATATTATTTTCATAACTTCAATAAATCATCATTGTTTTAGGGCGCATATAGTTCTTAGTTATGATTTTAAACATTATAAGGTTTTCGTAATAATGGCTCTCAAAGTGGATGATTAAAATATTAATGCACCATAACATTATTTCATTTCATATTTTTTTAATAGGTTATTGTTTTGAAATACGAGTACCCATCAAAGGTAGCTAAAACTTGTTTTTTACCTTTTTAAAGAAGTATTCCTTTTTCATTTTCATAACTAATATAAGAATCAAATCACTCACATTCATGAGCACTATAATAATAATGTTTTAGGGTTTTACTCTTTTGTAAATAATACATAGTTAATTATAAATATGACTTTTAGATTTTGTAGCTCAACATTGAGTAAGTAGTTTAGAAATTGAGTAAACGTTTCTCTATTGATTTTATAAATTGTTTTTATAAAGTGACTTTATAAAGTTAAGTTGAGTTTTTTATTATTTAATAGGTAAAAGTGATTTTGTGATTGTGAGTGTTTTAACTGATTTAAGTTGAATCTAGTTGGAAGATTAAATCATGACCGTTGATTTCAAGAGGCAAAGAAATAATTTGGATCATCCATCTCTTTGGAGATCTAGGGTTAGGGAAGTTACTCATTAAAGAATGAATAAAATGAACCATTGAGAGAGGTGGGGTGCACTTTCCAAGGAGAGTTTGAGTGGAAGTCGAAGAGGCACAATTTGCAAGAGAGAGTTTGAGCTAAGAGAAAAAAAGGAGCAACTAAGAATGGTTAACATCCCAAGGAAGAATGTTCAACATTTAATACAAATCTGTAAAACATTGAAGGAGGGTCACATAGTACATATTTGTTGGGTTGTACAACTAGTTTTGGGCATTGAAATCAAGGCATCCATATAGCAAAAGTTTGGCATGATTTTCAAGGAATATAGCAGAAAGAAATCCATACATAGAGGTACAATTGTTGTGCACAAAAATTGATGGTTTTTATACTGCCATAATAGATCGTGCAATATAATTGTACAACAGAAATGTGGGCACGAATTTTGAGGCAGAAAACGGGTTCATCTTCTGAGGGTCTTTGGCATAGTTTTTGAGGTGGTCTATTGGCATGGTTTACAAGATAATTGTTGTGTATTTAATACTGAAAATGTTTCCTTTGTAAAATTATAAAGTTTCCTCCTAGCTCAATAAGAATTATCTACGAGACTCATTTTCCCCTTGTGGATTTTTCCAGGGGATTTTCCCAGAAAATCCTTTCGTCAAATGTCATTGAATGTTGTCTATTGTTCATTTTATTTCCACTACTAAATTTCAACTTTCTTAGTAATTGTATTCTTTCCCATAAGTCATTTTTGGATGTTGTTAAGTTTTTTGCATTATAGTTGAACTTAATTAGAGGTTGAAATTAGAGTTTACTAAGTGTTTGGTACTTGGATAGCAATGATTTGCAGGGTTTTTTGCTTGGAAGAAGAAGGGGAAGAAAGTTTATTTTTTAGTTGGACAAGGATGAATTCCAGTCTCAAGTTTGGGGATAGGTTGGAGGGGATCTCCAACTACCTGTAGAGGAAGGTAAAGATTGCATATGTTCTCAGGGAGAACAAGTTATGGGTTTTTGTGAATACCATCATGACAGTACCTTTGTCATATCCCATTGATCTAAACGTCCATGGAGTGAAGGAAGCAAGGGTGTAGAGGATAATCTTGGATGGAGTGAGGGACCACCTGATTCCACATTTGGCTGAGAAGTAGACAACCAAGGATATGTGGTATGCATTGGAAAACTTTTACGAGAACAAAAATATGGCCCTGGGGAATAATCTCCACAACACTAGGATGGCCAAGGGAGAGAGTGTGGCATCCTATCTGATCCAACTTAAACTAGATAAATATGAGTTGGCACATGTAGGGAGGATTATTCTAGGCTCAGAGTTGGTGTGCATATCCCTGAAGGACTTCACCAAAGAGTGGGATGTTTTCGTGAAGTTTATGACAAGGAGAGAGAAGCTCCTAGATTGGAGCATACTTTTGGATGAATTTAATCAGGAGGAGATACGAGAGGGTTATCAAAGTATATATAAAGAGAAGGAAGAGGGTAGTGCAGAAGAGAAGAATGTTTCTCTTGTGGGAAAGAGCAAAGACAAGAAGAACATGAGAAAAGTGAAATTATTTGCATGTCACAAGACTGGCCACTATGCTGGTGAATGTCTGAAAAAGAAGAAGAAGAAGTAGGAGCCAGATGTATCAACATCAGTTGAGGTTGTTGAGTTCACTGAGAAATTAAAGAAAGAATTCTCTCTGATGACCTGCCCTTTAGACAATGGTTTTCTAGTGCTCAAGGACATTGAAGCAGTGTTTGTAGACAACTATGCATCTCAAGATATGACGAGAATGACGTCAATGTTCCTTAGTCTTTCAGAGATAGACTGAGACTGCTATGTGGATAGTGGGTTTGGTTCCAGGCTTGCATTGAAGGGGGTTGGAAGTATGATATTCCAACTAGATTCAGGAGGTGTTCTAGAGGTGGAAAAGGTGTTGTTTATTCTAGAGATGGCAATAAATTTTCTCTCTGTGTCAACTTTGGAGATTGATGGATTTGAAGTTGCGTTCTTCTATGGACATGTGTATTTATATCTAGAGGGAGTTACTCCAAAAACAACAATATTTCTTGGTTTCAGGCATTGGAGGTTATATAAGTTTCTAGCACAATGCAATGTCCCTAATACAAACCCTTTGTAATTGTACATATAGGTTTGTTAGCCGTTGGTACTAATTTTTAATGTAATGTATATATAGGTTGGTGAGTCGATGTCACTTGGTTTTGCTGTTGCATGGATATGAGTAAGTGTGTGAAGAGTTGTTATCAAGACATGGGCTAAACATGTCATAGTGTTGCGCACACCTGGATAAGTGCTCGCACTGCACCATGTTGTGTGCACTTGGGTAAGTGCACAGTAATGACGTGGATGTGCGTAGAGTTGAGATGTGTGTGTGTGTGTGTGTGTGTGTGTGTGCATGGATACAGTTCTCTTTGTTGTGTCTTGGTTGTTGTCAATTTCCTAAATTCTCGTGTCCCTTTTCTTCTCTCAGTATAATCACTACACATGATTATTTCTTCCCTGAGCACTTTTCTATCCAATCCACTCTTGGATACCTTTGTTTTTCCTTCCACATACTATATTGATATCATTCTTCAACATTCATCATTTTCTGGATCCCCCTTATTCAACTCTTACCTGATCAAATTACATATCCAACCATGCTCTGTTATTGATTTTGGTTCTTCAACATTCATTTACTTTTCTGGAAATTTTTTTATTTAACCCTTCCTTGACTGAACACATCATCCCTTGTAGTTTATTGAACCATTATTTTATTCTTTCCTGGCTCATTTTTCTCCAACTTGACTTGCATAGTCAATTTCTAGTATATTGCATTGCTACACAATGTATTTTTTTCCAATTTCATAGAGATTAACTAGAAGTAGTTGACACTAGTTTTACTTGCCATATTAGATTCTAATGATATTTCCAATCTCCTCGAATATCAACAACAACTCTTTTCCTCTTGAGATGGGTTCTTTCAGATACCGTCTCTTATGCATACCAAGTCAACATAGAACCATTTCTTTCCTTATGGCTACTTATTGATTTCCCATCAGAAAATCATCTCCATTCTTGAATCCTTTTGGAATGACATTTAAATTTACCTTGGCCATGTACTCATCAACTTTTAGTTGCACCCAACATTATCAACATGCATTCTCAATCTTATTTTCATTGATTTGTCAATTCTTCATGTGTTGTCATAATACTTAAATAACTAGGTATCCACATAGGAATAATTTCTTCTACTCATTCCAACTACTCATGAACTTGGTCCAATTCTGGAATGCACTTAAATTTATGCAATTCCTTCCCCATAAGTATGGTTTTATACTTCTACAATCAATCTGCACATAAGGCATCATTGTTGGCACTCTTTTGCTTACATGCACCTTCATTTCTTCACCTTTGAAGTTCTAACCTTTATACCACACTTCCATTGCACTACTATGAAAAGAATAATGGATACATAGTTGTAGGACTACATACTTGGTCCCTATAGATAACACACCTCATATCCATGGATACATTGTGTCTTTGTTTATCAGAATACAATCATTCTAATGATTAATCCCTTTAGAATAGATTTGACCACATTGTATTTCTTTGTTTGTATATTAGAATCCTTCAGGGTGATTGGGATTTCATTACTTAAGCCAATACAAATTTTACTTTTGCACCATGATTTCTCTCTAATTAGCATCATTGGTTTTCTAGTAGTACTTTCCTTTACATAAAAAATTGTATCCTCTTGGCTTCTCAAGCCTTCATGGATGCATTGAAATTCATATCTCAACATTATTCATCCCTAGATTTTTTTTGGTCATGAAGGTATCCTTGACATAGAATTATTTCCCTGAATGTCTCTACTCATATTTAACCAACTCAAATACTTTTGCCCACTATCTAGCCCACCTTTCATAAATCTATGATTTGCGTCTCCACTTGTACCATTGTAGATGCAATAGCATGAACTGTAGATGGTATTTTTTATTTAGGATCTACAATTTATATGAATATTTTTCATCTTGAAGTATTTTTCCAAATCATAGTTCCATTGAAATTCTTATGTATTACTCATTAGTTATAGATATCTTCAGTTGGTAGCTTCCTCAAACAATCATTCCATATTTTGAAGAACATATCATGCCTTGTTCCTCATACCTGAAGATACCACTTTTCTAAAGAAAATTTACTATGTTTTATCATCAACCTTAATCTCTACTTGCAACACATTTATTATATAAGATAAAATTTCTAAAAATTCTAGTTAAAGTAAGCATATAATTTTGGTAACATATGTACAATTTTTCCCCTTTATGGTCACCATAAATATTCTTTCCCAACTTCCTGTGAATTTTGTTACTCATCTCACAAATCTATGTTATTACATGGACTCCTATATCCAATGTCTTTCCAATGCATTTCCAATTACTACTTTCTTTCTCAATTCTAAATTTTGAGTAGAAAGTTATAGTCATTTGATTATTATCTAAAACCTTCTTCAACCAAGTGCAATTGTTATTGTGCTTAAGGTTCCTTGTACATGTTTCTTTGGAAATTTTGATAGGATTTCAATTGGGTTCCTTCGTGACCATATGTTGAACATTCTGGTCAAGTTTCATTCTTATCTGAGCTCCAAGCTATTAGATACAACCTGCTAAACTTTTATGCCAATTAATATGTTCAGCCATGAATGCTACATGTACCTTCTATGTCCTCATATACATTTTGTGTGCTTAGATTTCTATTTTGACTCTCTAGCTATCCTCTATGGCTCAATTTCTTTCCATAGACTGCTCATGTGCCTCAATCTAATTCTAGAGAAGGAATTTATGGTCCTTAGAAGTTAATTGGGTCTGAAAATTTACCCTCCGTTATTTGGCCTGTAACTCTCTCATCCTAACTCTATTTGACAAATTGTTTACATTGTTAGAATGCTCTCTCCAAGCTCTAATATTTTAGATGAAAAAACTATATGTTCTTAGAGGAGAAACAATTTCGAATTCGAATTCTCAAAAATGTTGTTTAAGCCTCCAAAAATGGCCTGCAAGTTGAACACCCGAAAATTACTGTAATTTTCCAAAACTTTTTCATTGTTTTCTAATAATTTATGTGAAAATTAGCTAACTTGAGTTGACTCGGATGTTGATATGGCATCCCATGTCCACCTATAACTTTGGAGTGGTTCCTTGTTAGCCTCCAACAACCATGGCCTTTCCCCGATGGCCTCTTACCCACCTTTCCCTTCTTTTTATCTATGTCCCTTTCATTGGTGCACTTAATTTTATATTCCGAGTCCCATCTATCATTGGATGTCTTGTGGCGCCTTTGTATTAGGTCACAAAGATGGGATGGCCCCATTCCACACCCATATATATTGGCACTTGGATTTGCATGTCATTACAATCCAATGGTCGTCATTTGATGGGCATCAGGGCGGATCAACGATCCATGTCACATTGTGGCCCCCCTGCCCCATCAAACGTTAACACAATGGGAAGCGGATGTAAAACCTAAGCACAGTTAGGGTCGGGGTGATGTGTCGCACATTTGTGCATTACGCCCCCCCTGGATTGGGTTATTCTAAGCCCACTCAACCCCCCACAATTGAGGTTCTATGGGTTCGGATCCGGATTCTGTCAAGTGGGAAGCTCTGCCACACAAACTCCTTGTCGATCGCCACCTGAGGCGCTAGGTCACATACCACCCATGCCACCATACCATCATGTACTTGTAATTGTGGACCTGCCATCATGGCATTACATGCCACCTATCTTCCACATCATCCTAATAGGTTGCCCCCATGTCATGCTAACATCAACATACGGAAAAATACCAAAATATTTCCAATTTCTCCTATTTTTTTAATTTCCAAATATTCCCAACATCATAATTTCATTTGGCCACCATTAAACTCTCTGATTAGCTCAAAATACAAAAATATGGCCATGCAATCATCAAATTAAACTCTGCACATGGAATTTGATCCTTCCATGTTGAATTCCCCCCATGATATTAACTGTAAAATTTGGGGCTTTTTTCCCAATTTTGCCCAAGATTGACCACACGTGCTCATCAATCCTGAAATTTCTCCAGTTTCACTCCAATAACTGCCCATTCAACCACCATAGAAATTAATTTCTCGCATGCACCACTGGTTTATATTCCTAAAATAGATTCCATTCAATTCATCCAGTGTTGTAATTCAACAAATGAATTGCATACATCTCTGCAACTACATTTATGCAAATTTTAGCTATGTGCTCTATTTATTGGCCCATCCAGGCTCAATGTCTATAAACTCACTCTGATACCAATCTATCACAAACCCATACACCCACAGTGTTATTTCAAATTAAACACTTCAAAACTAATTGCAAATTTCTAATGACATTTAATTAATAAAGAAGCATGAAAGGCTCACATGCAATTATCAAGATTCATGCTACAACATAAAGGAAGTGAATATAATGTCATGCACAACAATAACCAACAAAAATACAACAATAACTAACAAGCATCCATATTATAAAATATGAATCTCAAAGATAATAATTAATACACAACATAAATAAATATATCAAGGAAACTATGACAAATAGCACTTATCTTTATTAAAACCAATCACCAACTGACTGCAGACCAATGACGTTCCACCCAACAACAATGTCACCCTTGAGCGGGGGCTATGAATCCACAATGATGGTTCCAGGGTGTCACTCAACTTTTCAAACCAGTCAACACTTGAGCTCTCACAAGTTTCTCAACACACAGGAATTCAAAGTACACAAGCTCTCTTCTCTCCATCCTGCACAACCCAAGAGAATGACCCCCTTCTTTTCCAAGTAGTCCCTGAAGTTGTCCACCTCCTTCCAGGGCTCAGTGCATCTACTTCCAAGTAGTCTCACAGCCATGAATAAAATCTACTTCATTCAAATGCATCTCAGGCATGCAGACACAAATGCATGGCTGGAATACACCAACAATTACTACAATGAAATAACAATGGCTTCTTCCTTGACAATTCACCCCCCATGTCTCAATCCAAGAACAAGAATGAATGTGGAATGATAATTGAGCAACAATGAATGAAAGAATGAAAGTGTGAATGGAGAAGAATCCCCAAACAGTCCACAAGATGGGTTTATATATTTACTTGGAAATCAAGAACCATATGGCCCTCCCCAAGAAGTGCATGTAACCACTACTCTCAATTAAAAAAATTATGGGTAAATAAAATATAATAAAATACTTAGCCCCTTAAAGCCCCTTTCTCGTGGAATCATACCCCCTATAGCTCTTTTCCTTGTGAATCTAGCAACAAAGAAAATACATTAATAATGATCAAACCATTACATTTTCTAAGCATGCTAATTACATAATACATTTTAGTTCATACATTTTAGTTCATAGAAAACCAATTGGGTGTCTTGATGAAATCATAAAATTTAATAATTGGTATAGGAATAAATCATTATGCCGTGCTGTGACAAGTGGTTGCTGCTGTCGAAGGGAGGGTAGATTTGTGGATAGGTATATCTCTTTATTATAATCGTACATTCACTACTCTAACCCTTCTTAGTGGCTTTCACAATAAATACAGTTTTTTTTTTGTTATGTTTGGTATTGGTTTTTAACAATAAATATAAGTTTTTGCTTTGTTTGGTACCGTCTTTTGTGCATAATTTCCAGCCAAGCTAATTAACTAAGGAAACTTTCAATCTGATAAGAGAAATCTTAGACCTAATTTATTGAAAACGGAAGATTGCACCTTTTGTGATCCAATACACTAAACGTTTGAACGAAAGTTTTGGAAGCAGACAAATGCTAAAAAAACTTACCTGAGGAATTTTGTGTGCGTCACTGCAATAAATACCAATGAAGTGCTTTCGGTACAGGTGAGAATCTTTCCACTTTGTTTGTCCTGATTTAATTTTCCTTGTTTTGGTTAGTGCAGTAAATAGTGGAAGAACCTGGCCTCTTACCAATTCAAACTTTTGCAGTACAGCCATAGATTACTCTTAGCTTCCAAATAAATAAACAAATCACGTTGTTTCTGTGGTTTGTAATTGGCTTTCGGATAACAGACCCTGATGAAGGTGCTCTGAAGTATCTAAAGGATATTAAGTGGAGCCGAATTCATAACCCCAAGTGTTTCAGGATTGATTTTTACAAAGACACAAATCCTTCTTTCAAGAATCTATGGAAAGAAAAATAAGTAAAGGGACACCTGAATTTTTTTAATCATTAATTTACTCAATAGTTTGTATTTGCACAACACATCTGGCAATCAATCTGTTTTTTACTGAGTTTTTTTAATCATTAATTTACTCAATAGTTTGTATTTGCACAACACATCTTGCAATCAATTTGTTTTTTACTCGCAAATAATTCTTGTAGTTGACAAAGACTCACCACATGATTGATGACAACGAACCCATTCTGGAGCGGGTAATAAGGTAAGACGAACAAGACAATATTTTGAAACATTAGGGTTTTCATATGGAATTCAGTGCCACAATAGCTAACGGGATCTGCTCACTCTGTAGGACAGAGATTGACTGGTATCCGGGAAAAAATGTTACAGAAAAGCTTATGAAGAAAAGCCAAAGAGAGGAGCCAAAAATGCGAAGCCCGTGACAAAAATGGAACAATGTGAAAGTTTCTTTAATTTCTTTAGTTCACCACAAGTTCCTGATGATAACGAGGAATTCCATGAATAAACTGTAAGTAGTTAGCAGTTTTATACACTGAGATTAACATGAGATTTGCTGTAAAGAGGATGGTGGAATTATATACGTTCTAGTGGCTGCTGATGCTAAAGGTCAGTTTTATCTATTGGACAGTGCTTTAGCTGATATTGAAGTCACTGGTATCTCACAGAATGAAGTAGTCATATCAACTTTGATTGTTTTTTAGTTTTTTATCTGTAGGCAGAGAACTCTGAGGATCTGATGGAGCATGACTATGCATGAATATGACATTGGGTGGGCCTCTTGCTTGGAAATGGGATTTTGCTGCTTTTAACATTTTTCGAAGACAAAACTTTGTTTACTTGTTTATATGTTCATGATGTGCTAGGTTTTCGTGTATATGTTGCAGTTCAACTATCCGGGATAAAATAATTCCACATGCTGTGTCATGGTTTACCAAGAAGGGTATAGCCTTTACCCAGACTTTTACTTTTTTTTCATCTAGTATTACAGGTTATTCTTGTTTCTCTATGCAGGTTCGTGTTTCAAATAAAAAAAATTTCTTTTAAATTGTGTAGCCAGGCCAACCTGCACCTTGTTGGTAATTGATGCAGTCTTGTCAATTAGATATGATGCAATTTATTAGCAGTTTTTGTTTCTGTTCGTTAGTGTTTAGATATAGATTGTCTAATTAAATAAAGCATGCAAAATGTATAAGTAGTTTTCAAAAATAAATTGTTGTAAGCTTTCACTCAGGAGCAGCTAACTATTTGTTCTATAATAATTTATTTTTCTTTATTCATGGATTGTAAACCTAATTCTATAATATTGTGATTTATGGTTTGCTATATTTTTATAATTTCTCTATTAATGCCCCCTCTCAAGGGTGGGAAGAGGAGGCATTAATAGAGAAATTATTATTATAATTTCTCTATTTATGCCCCACCCTCTATAGAGGGTGAGAGGGGGCTATATTGTTATGTTATTCTAATTGAATGATTATCTAATCATAAATAGGCCTGCATAAATCTATGGTGAGATACATACAACTCTTGTAGAAAACACAGATTCTTAGGCTCTAACCTTGTTTCACGAAGTATTTACCCGCTCTAACGAAGCAGATTTCTCTCCTTGGCCCGCCTTTGTCTAACGAATTAGACTTATTTCGTCTTTGGCAACAGGCAGGGTCTGTCAACTATTACTTTCCTAGGCAACAGGCAGGACGTTACAATTACTGGCTGGCACGGGAGCCTGGCAGTGCCTTATGTAACATGCAAGGAAGGGGCCGGGGTTGAGTCTGATATCACCTACACCAGAACCGACACTCACTCCCTGCCCAAAAGGTAGGGACCTGCTTCTCCGCAGCTCCCTCTTGCGTTGAAAAAGAAAATCTGTGGTTCTAGGTATTGTATGATACCTGACAATCAAACTTGAAACCTAATGCTCAATCTTCACTGAAATATATCGCAATATGCCTGACAACCAAACCTGAAAGTTAATGCTAATTCTTGATTGAAATATACATCTATGTGACCCTTTCTTTGGTGAAAACTGTCATCATAAGTACACAAAAATACAATATGACAAAGGATTTGTAAAAGACATAGCTTTTCATATAGCACTGATTACAAAAGAATACAAATTTCTAAATGACAGCAGTATTTCGTATAGCACTGATGACAAAGTTGGGGGAATAATTTGTTCCAGAAACTTCGATCTTACATGAAATCCTTTTGAAGCCAAAGTAGGAAAATCCAAATAGAAATAACGGCCGTTAAACGGGCCTCACAAAGTAGTTTATGCGTTTCTTGACAAAACCAAAATAGGAAATCCAAATACCAATCTGTAATAGGATTAGATTCAAATAATGACCAATGTTACATTAACCATCCCAATTGGCGTTGGAGCCGCAGGAGTGTATTGGCGATGGTGATAATACTGTCCTTCAAAAACCCCCAACATGATGATGATGTTGGCCTACATCATGATGGTGGTGATGATGGCCTACTTCATGATGGTGGTGATGATGGCCTACATGGTGGTGATGATGATGATGGTCTGAATGATGATGCTGAGACGCATGATGGTCTGAATGATGGTGCTGAGTGTGCGTCTGACCTCCGCCATCGCCGTCTTCACCTCCTCCGCCATCGCCCTCTTCCCCGCCTCCTCCATCGCCGCCTTCCCCTCCTCCGTGGTGGTGATCATAAGTACCTTCGCCACACTTCTTTCGAAGGAGGTTATATATTCAAACCCCCACCACGAATCCAAACATCCCCACAATGAATACAATCACGCCTACCGGGAGGACATCCATTCACAGATAGTTCGAAACGTATTCTCAGAGACTCCGTCGGATTTCGGATGGGTTTAATGGATTTTATGAGTGTGCTTCCTTCAATTCCCGTGAACGAGAAGCAAAATATAAGAACTAGATTTTTGTAGACGCTGTAGACGCTGTTATAGGGTTCCAAGAATGTTCATACTTCAAAGTTATCCCACCAACTATGGCCCGGATCTAGAAAAGCCGTAAACGATCCAAATTGGTGATGTGCAATCCATTTTTTACCAACTATGGCCCGGATCTGGAAAAGCCGTAAACGATCCCAATTGGTGATGTGTAATCCATTTTTTGACCTTTTACCAACTATGGCCCGGATCTGGAAAAGCCGTAAACGATCCCAATTGGTGATGTGTAATCCATTTTTTGACCGAGTATGCCCAGGATCTGAGAAGCCGTAAACGATCCCAATTTCTGCTGTGTAATCCATTTTTGTCACTGCTTGACGGGGAAGGCTCCAAGAATTTTCATTCGTCCAAGTTAGCCCAACAACTACGACCCGGATTTGGAAAAAGCCGTAAACGACCCAAATTGGTGATCTGCAATCCATTTTCTGTTAGAGATAATGCTTACAACTGTTGTAACTATGAGTTAGTTGTTGTAACCGTGAGTTTCTAGGTTAACTATTACTGTTGTAATAGTTAGTTTCAACTATGACTGTTGTAACTATGAGTTTCTAAGTTTACTATTTTTAGCTAATCAGATCCACTTTCTTAGGATCTAGATTGCTAGGAGTCAGTGATCTGCATGCTATATATGTAACCTCCATTTGTCTATTAAGGGAAATACAAACTATTCTTTGTGTGTGAATCTTGTGCAATGGCTGCTCTCTCGATTTCTAAGTTGGTATCAGAGCAAGGTTAGAATCTTGCTGGCATTGCTAGGTGGAGGAGGTCTGGCTGCTGCTGCGTGGAGGAGGTCCCGCTGTGTTGCTGCTGCGTAGAGTCTGCTTCATAGAGCTGCCAACATGAAGTACGATTATCTCACTAAGGAGCTGCCGCATTCAGAGCAAATGACCATCGAAAATATTTCAGCGTTTGGTATCTCGGTGTGGATAGATATGAAGAAAGAACCACCATAAACAACCACTGCCCTTCTTTTCTACTTGTATATGTATGTGTGGTGTGTTTAAATTTTGTTTATGTATGTTAGATATATTATATGTGTGTGAGAGAGTGTGATTTTATTTGTAATCAAATGATGAAGAACCAATCATTGAACAGAGTAGCATATG
>SNQJ01S0003239.1:335090-359962 GCA_010110895.2 Picea sitchensis
TCGGGTGTGTGTGTGTGTGTAGGAAGGTAATAGTGACATTATACTCAACATCACAACATGATGACAACACATTGCATGCAACTCACGCAACAACAACATAACGGCCTAACATAAAAGCACATCAAGCACCTAGAATTAATGTACGACATTCAACCGACGAAAATAAGAATGACTACCTGCCTGTCCTACCCTGCAAAGGTTAGGACCTCCAAGACACATAAGCAACGCTCAAGCCTAGGTTCCCATCGATTTTGACCATTTAAGGTCTCAGGGCTGGCGACTGTTCTGAGGAACAAGGAGGTGTCTACATCTCGCTCGACACAAGCAGACCAAGCACATTAAATATTTACAACCAAGTACCGACATTAATTAAAATGAACAACCACACCATCAACAGGAAGCGCAAGCTAAAAACGACTTCGTCAACAACCAACCATTACTCAAGGCTGAAAGGTCAATATCTATGGTTTAATTTGGCGTTAACTATAGATCAATTAACCAGTGTAAATACTATTAGTCAACGAGTTACCAATCAAACTTGACATGAATTACGACTCAAATTTAGCGAGCCTGAGTCCCAGTTAGGCAATATCTATAAATCCAGCTAGCATCAATTACATGTCCAGTTTAGCAAGTCTAAATTTCAGCTAGTCAACTAATTGGCAATTCTAACTTGACCTTAAAAGAAAACAAGCTAGCAAGCATAAATCATGATTAGACATTAACTACAAATATAATCTAACATTAATACGATCTAACCTTAGCAATTGCCAAAATATGAACAATATTCACTATATCAACCTACAATGTCTAATATTAAAATGCCATTAATGACTTTAACATCCAACCCACCGTATGGCCATTAACTAAATAACAATAGTAACAATTTTGATGTAGAACGCTACCATTAATACAATAATAAAGAAATTAACATGAAGGCATCTAATCATGATAAATAACCTATCATTTAATATGCAATAA
This sequence comes from Picea sitchensis, assembly GCA_010110895.2. NCBI lineage: Eukaryota > Viridiplantae > Streptophyta > Pinopsida > Pinales > Pinaceae > Picea > Picea sitchensis. Next base: position 336,072 of record SNQJ01S0003239.1, read on the forward strand.
CAACATTACTACATCAAGGCCGAAAGCAACCACTAAGCATTTATTAACTCAATAAATTCCACATGTGTCTATCTTTATTCTAGGTACCCAAAATGTCAGTTGCCTACAACAAAAAGAAATCAACTAAAAGTGTAAGTGCCATAACGCCATAAAAAATCTACGAGAGACTAAGGTCATGCCCCTAAAAGATTTACTGCCACACGCCCTCAAGGAGTCACTGCCAGGTAAAAGAAAAACTCAGAGCATAAATGCCAAAGCAAGCTGAATAAGTCAATGCTAATGCTATAAGCCATGATTACCTTCTAATTAACAAGTCGGGCAAAAAATCAAAATTGAAACCTAAATAAATAATACACTCTATAAGGGCGAATCTAGTTAAATTGATACGAAACTGAATCGACAAGTCAAGTCTACGTGGATCTAGAGGTGGTCGAAATAAGTAAGGTTTGTCTAAACCTAAAAAGGGAGATTCTATCAAATAAGGTTGTTCTAACCATAGAGCTAGGGATAACACTATCTTCTAGTCAAATTAAAGGGTGGCTCTTAATAAATAATCTTATTGGCAAGACATGCCTACGCAATCAGTGGTAAAGTCATCACGGTCAAGCTATTCTTAGATCACATTAATTATTATTCACCAGACAACTGAAATACAAATCGCCAGATTTATGCCATTACTCACGCGGTAACTAACCCGCTGTCACAAATTACTGTAGTTAAAGACAAATTTGGAATTCTGGCCTGCCACAGATCGTTACCTAAGGTCAAGGCGACCTATGACTAATCACTATCAAGTCGTTTAAGAAAAATAATAGGGACATATTAGTACAACCATTACACCAACACAATCGCGGAGGTAATAATAAGACAACCATTACATAAATGTCGTTTTGCAGAGGAAATATTATACAACCATTACATAAGAACAATTCACAGAAGTAATGTTAATGCAGCCATTACATAGACACGATTTTGCAGAGGAAATGACTATACAGCCATTACATAAAAACCATTCGCAGAGGTAAAGGTATAAACAACAAATTTTATACAGTTCGCAGATACGATTTTATACAGTTCGCAGAGGTGAAGGTATAAACAACAATTACATAGATACAATTTTATACAGTTCGCAGGTACGATTTTATACAGTTTGCAGAGGTCAAGATATAAACAACAATTACATAGATACGATTTTATACAGTTCGCAGGTAAGATTTTATACAGTTTTCATAGGTGAAGATATAATTAAACCAATTCAAGATGTGGCATCAGTCCAACGATGAGCCCAGGGAAATTAGCTGAGAATTCAATAACATCTGTGGTTATGACGGGCGAATACAAACTTTTTACAATAACCAGAGATAAGAGATAACAGTAAAATAAAGACGCAAGAGCTGTAGTAGAACGTTATCTAATCCAGAGATTAGATACATCACATCGCAAGAAGGGAGGGATGGCATAGAATAAAAACATAAAGGAACAAATACTCTTCCTCACAGAATAAAAATAGTAGGAGAGAAAAAAAACCGCGGTGCAATCTAATCATAAGCAAGACGCGGAGTTATAATTCTCCATCAACACATAAACTCAGGATTAATAATTTATCCGTCCACGCAGGAAAATGCAGAGTTAAAAATTCTCCACCCATCCATAAAACTCAGGATTAATATTTTATTCATCCACGCATGAAAACGTAGAGTTAAAAATTTGGGAATAGGGGTTATAACAACGACGGAAGTACTCAATACAGGAAGGCGCACTGACCATCAATCAAGAAAGAGCAAGGATAGACGGCTAACAGGTGCACCCTTCGCTTATCATCCTCGCATAGAAAAGCAGGGCTTTGAGATCCATAGGTCTTTTAATGCCAAGGCGACGACCGTAGATCAGGCTCTTGGCCGACTACTCAGGCGAGGACTGGTGAGCTAAGGACAACAACTAAGAAACCACGAAGGACACAATCAATCACAGTCAGGAGGTCAAGACAAGTGGAAAAACGAAGGCCATTGGAGACAACAACCATCAGGCTAGGCTAAGAAACATTTCTGTCATCAATTTAAAAAAAAACATCAGTTTACTTCTCCAATAAATACGCATATCCAAACATAAATCCTAATACCATCTACTATAAAAAAATGAAGAGAGTGTATCGTTGCCTGATTGCCTACTCTGATGACGTCTGCGCGCTCCATGCAACTCTCACTCGCCGACTGTCGAGACTTCACCAGTACCTCCCAGCCAATGTTAGGCGTACTCTTCTTCCCCCTTAGCCCCCCGAGATACAAAGGGGCCACACACTCACTATCTAGAGATTTCGACTAGCTCCCAGCTCGCCTCGCAAGGCCGAGCTACCACTCCTCACAGAGCTGGGTATCCCAACTCCCACAAGTTAAATCAACCAAGTAGATATTTTTGCAGCGTAACGTTATGCAAACAGAATATGGTGCTTCATCCTTTTCCCTCCTTCATTATATAGAGTTTTGAACTTCCTTTCTTTCCTAAAATCTCATTTAATTAAAGTTTTAAAATAAATTCCTAAAAAATCTTCTTCGTACAAGTGTCCCCCATCCCCTACATTCCTCCATTATTTAATTTTTTTAATTAATTAATTATCTTATTTCCCTCACCCACCTAGAGTTACTCCTAGAATCACTCCTAGGTGTCCCCAAATTCCCTTATAGGTTTTAAAGGCTTTCCATATTATTAAATTACTAATTCAGTTTAAATTAGAAAGCTCTTAAATGGTAGATTTTTTTCTAAGTTTGACTTTCCGTTTTTTCCCTTAAGTTCCCCTTTTTCCCTTTTTATGTTTACCTCTTTTCCTAGTTTCCTAATATTTTAGATTTTCCCTCTTTCCCCTTTTTGCTTAGAACTCAAAAGGCAGGTGTGGAAATTAACCCTTTTTCCCTTTTCTTATTTAATTAGTATATTTTAAAATATCAAAGTAATAAAACAATTAATTCCCTTTTTAAATTTTAATCCAACAGATTTTTTTTGAAACAATTAATTTCTTACTCCCTTCATGTTATAAGATTTAACGAAGATCATAATTATTATTCATGTGGTTTTTATTATTATTATTATTATTATTATTATTATTATTTTTTATAGAGAGATAAAATTTTACCACAATCATAGTTTAGACTTAAACCTTAAATTTTCGTATTGGGTGACATTTAATTAGGGAATTTGTTTTAAGAATACTTAACACATTATTCGTCCTAAGGGCATCTAGGTTCATTCCTCTATCATCAACAACGCGACGTGCCCTTCAGGATGCACTAGGTGCTCCAAGGGTGCCACTCACCTCATTTTTTCCCTTGCACGACGTGCCCTTCAGGATGCACTACGTGCTCCAAGGGTGCCACTCGCCTCTTTGCTGATTTGGTAGACATCAATAACCCCTGGAGTCAACACTCCGCCAGGTGAACTTGTGGGAGACTAAGGGCCTATAAGGAATAAAGCCCCCGCCTTATTGTGCACCCCTTAGAATCATCGTGAGTGACTGTCACAGTTTTCCCTCACGACATCATGGGTCCTCTCGAACTAGGTAATCGTTAACCTACAGTTCGAGCCACGGTGGGAGTGCTAGTAGGTTGTGGCAGGGATGCTGACCACACCTCTCCCTCAACATCTCTGGTAGTCGTGCGTGACCCTTTTACTCCACATGTGAGTCTAGTTGGCAAGCTATCGTCAGCCTGCATCATCAACGAATCATGTCAGAATATATCCATATCATATCATCTAATCAGAAGCACTAAAATCACAATGAAACAATCAAACCCCAATGGTACACTCCCCGACTCGATCTGGAGTCCAAGGGGTTCCATCGATGCCTCGGCATCCTCTAGATCCATAATCCTGCACACTCAGTAAAACTGAGTCAATAGCACCTGTCTATGTTAAGGCGGAGAAAAACAACATGTCATTATCCCATAATGCCTCATAATCAAAATCAAAAGTTGTAATAGCATAATAATCCGGATCGCTTGCGAGCAAGTGTCCTCAAAGAAGAAGTTCGCTCAGTGCGCCAGAGAGGGATGTTACAAGATATTAATGATGTTCATTTTCTCTAGGAAGTTTAGATCTTGAGACCATCATCATTACATGATTAATTAGTTTATTTACAAAAGTTTTGAATCTTTTACACTTAGTATTATCTTTTCATGAATAACTTGTTTATATTAACAATACATATCATATCTAGATGCTGGAAGATTATCTCTGGTAGAAAATGATGAGTATCCTCCAGAAGAAAATATTATCTTATTAGAATACATATCATACCTAGATGCTGGAAGATTATCTCTCGTAGAAAATGATGAATATCCTCCAGAAAAAAATATTATCTTATTAGATGAAGAGGAAGACAATGATTATAACTCAAAATAAGACGAAGATATCCAGTTTCCTCTTAATTCTTTTATGTATTCAAAGTGCGCCAAAATCAATTGAGCTAAGAGCTTAATATTATAGAATGCATAAAGTTATGTCTTAGAGAGGTCTAGGATAGAATTTTAAGTAAATGATATTTTTCATATAGATATAAGAATAGGCATGAATTTGATTTAGTCTTCTTTAGAGAAGGTATTTGGATAAATTGTCATACACTCGTATTCAAAGGACCTAATTTGTCTTTTTAGGCATAAAGAGAATTGCTTGCATATATTAGAAAGTTTAAAAAAATCTACATTGGTTTTAGAAGTCTCCCAATAGAATTTTCACAATATTGGGATTCGTGGTGAAAGTTTTTATTAGCAAGTTTCTCCCATGCACTGTTAATATTCCCAACTTCGCAAAAATCCATTATTTTTATGAGCATATCTATCAATGTGCCAAATATGATCTAGGACATCCAGATATGATCTAGGACATCCATTCTTTAGAGAACTCAAAGAAGCAGAGTTAATCCCGTGGACAATAATCGATGGAGAACAATGGTATCAATGGGGATTTTCTCATAGTACTTATCCTATGGATTTATGGTATATCAAAGACATGATGCCTCCATTTGATATTTCTGTTGTTGGTACTATCAATTACAGATTGGACAACTAAAAATCAATAACTAATATTTATGACTCTAATTATGAACTTCAATCATGATCATATACAAATGTTGATGACCCAACTAGCTGATGGACCCTTGTAAGATAATGTAAATATATGTGTTAATAATGCTATGATAGTTAGCATGTGACTATCTGAAGTGGTGTTATGTCATGTTTAGCTTTATGTCAAATTCTAGTGCGTTTCATGAAGATTTGTTTCACGAGTTAGATTAGATTAGATTCTCCACTATGAAAAGTTGGTTGGCATGATGCACAATATGGAATATAGCAGAGTGAGAGGTGGTGAATATGTCTCCACTAATGTCAAAAGTGGAATATGTAATAGTAAAAGTAGTTATGATTCAATGAAAAGGGAAACTCGTGATATTACCTAACATTTTACCAATCTAAAATAATACTTACCTGAAGGAACATAGCTTACAGATCCTTTGAGTGCATGTGAGGAAGTGAGAGTGGAATCCTCGTACTTTGAAAAACATAGGGTAGAAAAGTCAAAGTCTATTAAATATGTTGTCATATCTTAGCCTAGAAGTACATTCCAAGGTTTCAAATCGGAAAGGATCACTTCCATGAAACAATGATGATGGATATATGTCATGCCCTATGCAATGACTATTGTTATATTCAATATTTGAATCAAACTCAAACCACTTTCTACTTTTCCAATGGGTTATAACCACCTTTCTAGGCTTTATTTGACATTAATGGAAATATTGAAGCTTTTATTTGGAGTTCTAAATAAGAGTTTGTGATTCTAATAATATTTCGGTGCCTAACATTTACCAAAAAAATTGTACTCATTTTCAAAACTCTTGTGATCCCTTTCATTTTCCAGATAGAGAAGCTTCACAACGACCATTGTGTCATCTTTCATAACTCCCTTGTACACTTTCCCAAAACTACCAACTCCTAACAAGTTAGTGGCACTAAATTCCTCTATTGCAATGATGAGATCCCCATAGTAAATTATTCACTTCCCCACATTTAATGATCACCAACCTCTCTTAGAACATGTCTCTTGCAATTTTGTCTCCACAAGGTTTCCAAAAATAAACATGATACAACGGTTTCCATTGCAACAACATGTATGGTGACTCTTTCTAGGTGCGAAACACTTTTATATTTTCTAGTAGAGCATGTGACAGGATTATCCAAGGTCCACAAAGACCAATATTTCCATTAACTTCATGGCACCAAGATTTTTGAAAAATCTACCTTTAGGTACTTCCCTTGACAATTTGTTGAAAGAAAAATTCGAGTGCCTAAACATTTTGAGATTTTCCAATGACATGGGTATTCCACTTGACACACTGTTGGAGGAGAAATTCATGTTTTGAAGACTTACATTATCTTGGAAAATAGAAGTACGTCATTTTCTAGTGGTGGATTTTAGTGCTCACCAACTGTTTCTTTGCCACGTGGAAATGAGACCTCCACTCATCCTAAGCTTCTCCTCTTGTATATTGGCTAGGTCAACAACAACTAATGTATGTCTAATGTATCAACTCTAAATATTAAATGCTAAAGCAAAGTAAACACACAAACCAAGGATATAATTTGACAGAGAAAGGTGTCTAGTCATAGAGGGAGAAAATATTGGGCGTTTGTGGCCCAAATTTCCTCATACTTTTATGAGGAATCCTCTTGTGGAATTGACGTTGAATGTGTTGGAGTGGCAGATGTACAATATATTTGAAGTTTCGAAAGAAGTTTCCAATGGATTAATAAATAGTATTGAATGGTTTCTCTTGATCATTTTCATTGATAAATGTTAGGTTATTTTTCTAAAATTGGACTCTTTAGGAAGAGAAGTCAATAGATGATGAATTTTAAGAGATATGTTCACTTCATATATTGAAAAAAAAAATCTCCATAAAACAAGATTTATATTATTTAGTACTTTTTCTTCTATTTCCTTTTCATCTCCAAATTTTTCCTTCTTTGTTGCAACATCCTTCTTTTTTATTTTAATAAACATAATCATCTTGATCAGGTTCACTCTACAACTCCACCTTACAAACCTTTTTGTCAAAGTCACTACAAATGCATGTCAGGAAAGCCATTTTTTTCAATAAAAGCTTCTAGCCAAATTGGATCATAACGTGATACTTTGTCAGATTGCCAATATGAATTTTTTTAGCCAGAGTTGATCATAGCATGATACTTTGTGAAAGTGCCAATATGATTGGAAGAAAACTAACTTATTTCATCAACATTTTCATCTATAATAGATCATAGCATCATACACCTTGCAATAATGATAATATCCTCATAGATAATCATATTGACATGGAACATGGAACAAAATCCCACTTTGATATTCTTTTAATATCCTCATAGATAATGATACTTTGTTAAACTGTCAATAAGATTGTAAGAAAACTACTTTATTTAATATATAATAAATCATAACATCACACGCCTACAACATTGGTAATATCCTCATAGAATCATGCACCTACATCATTGATAATATAGTGATAGATAATCATATTAACATGGAACATGGAACAAAATCTCACCTTGATCAATTTTTTTTAGTAAGCTTGCAATTATAAAAACATCATAAAAAAAACATCACATAGAGAATCATAGGCACAAACAAAATGTATATCTCATATAATAGAATACATTAACATATTTGCAATATTAAAATTTATTATATTGGAAAACCCAAATACAAATAAAAATGTACTTACAACTTGTTTCTTACTACCAAAAAAAAGCGTACTAACAGATTGTTTCTTATTACCACAAAAGGGCTTGAAAACTGATGTCTATAAAACCACCAACACATCGACCAAAATACCAATTGTCAAATTGGGTATCTTTTCCTTTCTCAATTAAATCCTATCGAGTGGATCCGAAAACCCTCATTGGTACTTGATGCCTAAATTAAACCACAATAAACCACCCAGGGATATATAAATAAATGATATGTAACCAAACAATAATATTTTCTTGTGTTGTGGCCCAAATGAGAAAAAACATATTTGAAAACCAAAACTTGTTATTTAAAGTACCAAATTCAGTAAATAATCGAGAGAGGAATAGTTTTTTGCACTTGAAGTTTTAATTATTCACTAGCCTATTGGGAACTCTAAACAACCATTGAAATGACTAGTGTACATAATGGGTTTCTATGCCTATTATTTCAATGTTTGAGAACCACCTTTATGAATATCAAAGATTGAATTAGTGAAGCATAAACTCAACTTGTAAAATCCCCAGGTTCATCCATTTCCTCTCGATCATGTTTGCCACTCTTCTTTCAAAAATTAACAATAAATATTTTCATGTTAAATAAAAATAGTTTAAATTTAAATTTACTTCATTGAATGAATTCATATGAGATTAATCAATTTTAGTTCAAATTGTGAAATCCACATATTGAGTCATTTTATTAAAAAAATGTTGATTATAAATATTGTTTCATTATATTGGAAAATAAAATACATTAATGAAATATAACAACTTTCTTTTTTATTGTCCAACAATAACCACTTACTTTTTAATCTACAATAATATGTCAACAATGTAGATTCTGAAACTAAAATTTATTGAATCCAAGTGCAATAATATATCAATATTTATGTAAATTTCAAGAAACTAAAAATTATTGAAATCAAAGAGTACTGCATTTTATTGTACTTGTAAACGCATATTGCACAATAAAATTATATACATACAATTTTTCATAAAATATAAGACTCAAACTAAATGGGGCTAATGAAAACATAATCTGAAAATTACTTCATAGTTTAGTTATCTAATCATTTTTTCCTTAAAACAGACTAGAATGTTGAAGAACTTTGGTCTTCATCACTATTGTTGTGAGTAGTACTTGTGCTGCCCAACAAATGTGTTATATCTTATTGGAATTTTTTGTTGCCAACAATTCCCAAAAATGTGTCTTTGATGCTCAATTTGTAAAATTCACAGGTTCATCCAGTTCCTCATGTTTGTCACTCTTCTTTCCAAAATTAACAATAAATATTTTCATGTTAAATAAAAATAGTTTAAATTTAAATTTACTTCATTGAATTCATATGAGATTAACCGATTTTAACTCAAATTGTGAAATCCACATATTGAGTCATTTTGTTAAAAAAATGTTGATTATAAATATTGTTTCATTTATTGGAAAATAAAAATACATTAATGAAATATAACAACTTTCTTTTTTATTTTCCAACAATAACCACTTACTTTTTAACCTACAATAAGATGTCAACAATGTAGATTTTGAAACTAAAATTTATTGAATCCAAGTGCAATAATATATCGATATTTATGTAAATTTCTGAAACTAAAAATTATTGAAATCAAAGAGTATTGGGTTTTATTGTACTTGTAAACTGATATTGCACAATGAAATTATATACATACAATTTTTCATAAAAGCTAAGACTCAAACTAAATGGGGCTAATGAAAACAGAATCTGAAAATTACTGCATAGTTTAGTTATCTAATCATTTTTTCCTTACAACAAACTAGAATGTTAAATAACTTTGGCCTTCACCACTATTGTTGTGAGTAGTACTTGTGTTTCCCAACAAATGTGTTATATCTGATTGGAATTTTTCGTTGCCAACAATTCCCAAAAGGGTGTCTTTGATGCTTTGTAGTGCATGTACAATGTTGATCATAGAAGGTCGTCTTTCCAGAGATTCTTTTGTGCAAAACAAACCCACACTTATGAGCTTCCTGAGGCAGTTGAGCTCCTTAACTTCTTCAATGCTTGTACTAGTCCTCCTCAATAGACTCTTATCCACCACTTCCCCAACTTGGTTTGGAAAATTGCTACCCACCCATTTTTGCAAGCTCAATCCTTCCACAAACATGTTGTGGTTGGGTTTCTTTCTAGTCAACATCTCCAACAACACTATTCCATAACTATAAACATCGCCTTTTGTTGTGACACGTCCACCCAATCCATATTTTTCATTTAAACATTCTCATATTAGGATTCTAATTCACAATTTTTAATAAAAATAGAAAGCTCATGACATTATTGAATATGTTGTCAAGATCAAATAATACTTGGAGGAATGTAGCCCACGGATCCTTTGAGTGAATGTGTGGAAGTGAGAGCTGAATCCTCAGAATTTGCAAAAAGTATACTAACAATGCCAAAGTCTGTTAAATATGTTGTCATATCTTCACCCAGAAGCACATTGCTAGGTTTTAGATCGCAATGGAGCACTTGCACAAAACAATGGTGATGTAGATATGCCATGCCTTGTGCGATATCTATTTCTATATTCAACTTTTGAAACAAACTCAAACCACTTTCTTCTTCGCCATCAGGATATACCCACTTCTCTAAGCTTCCATTTTCCATTAATGGAAATATCAAAGCTTTCATTTGGAGGTATGAATAAGAGATTATGATTCTAATCAGATTATGGTGCCTAACTTTACCCAAAACTTTGCATTCCCTATCAAAACTCTTGTGAGCCCCCTCATTTTCCAAATTAAGAAGCTTGATAGCGACGATTTTCCCATCATTCAGAACCCCTTTGTACACTTTCCCAAAACTACCAACTTCGAACAAGTTGGCATCACTAAAATTATTTGTTCCAGTGATGATCTCTCCATAAGAAATTCTTCGGTTCCCCACATTCAAGGATTCACCAACCTCTCTAAGAATATGTCTCTTGCGATTTTGTCTCCACAAGATTCCCATAAACAAACATAATACAATAGTAACTATAATTGTAACAATAGGTATGATAACTCTTTTTAGATGTGAAACACTTTTATGTTTTCTAGTAGAGTATGGTGATAGACTTACCCAAGGTCCACAGAGACCAGGGTTTCCCATAAAAGCTGTGGCACCAAGCTTTTTGAAAACTCCTCCTCTTGGGACTTCCCCTGACAAGCTGTTGAAAGAGAAATTCAATTGGTTGAGCATTTTGAGATTTGCCAATGACATGGGTATTCCACTTGATAACTTGTTGGAAGAGAAATCCATGTTCTGAAGGCTTTGAAGTTCATTGAGTGAGAATGGGATTAGACCTTCAAGTGCATTCTAAGAAAGATTCAGGTATTCTAGTTCTTTGCAGCATCTAAGTGCACTTGGAATGTAACCAATTAACTGATTTGCAGAAATATCTATAGCTTGAAGCATAGTCATCTTGCTTAGTTCCACCGGCACAGGTCCATGTAATAAATTGTTTGAAAGGTTGAGAAACAAATCTAAATTTACAAAACCTGCAACCTCTCTAGGTATGTAACCGTTGAGCCTGTTGTATGATAGGTCTAATTGTAGTAATTTCACACATTTTCCCAGATTTGCAGGTATATTACTTGATAAATGGTTTTGAGCAAGAGAGAGATATTGTAGCTGTTGGAGATTGGAAATAGAAATAGGGACTCTTCCAAAAAGATTATTTGACCCAAGATCTAGAAGCCCTAAGCTTTTAAAGTCCCCAATTTATGTTGGGATGTTTCCATGTAAATTGTTGTATGACAAATATAACCTTTCCAACATTTGAAGCATATTACATGAAGAAGGGATTGCCCCCATAAAAAAATTGCTATCTAGAGTAAGCAATCTTAAACTAGTTAAGTTTCCAATCTGTGAAGGTATTTCTCCTGCTAATGCATTGTTGGCCAAAGCTATAAAGTCCATTTATGTAGAGAGGTGGCCTATAGAAGATGGCAAATGTTCCGTGAGACGATTAAATGATAACTCTATTCTTTGTAGGGCGGAACAATTCGTAAGAGTACTAAGAAAGGGAAAGTTCGTGGTGCTACTACTAACCAGTTGTTTACGTCTTAAGCCAAGCGATTGGAGTTGTGTCAACATACCAAATTCCTTGGACACTACTCCGTTGAGTTGGTTAAACCCTAATTCGATCATTTGAAGATTCGTACAATTAAAGAGGGAAGCAGGAATGATGCCACCCAACTGATTACGACCTAGATAGAGTCTCGTCAACTGTGTTTTCTTTCGACACAACTCAGTGGATATGTGACTAGTCAACTAGTTTTCAGTGAGATCCAATTCTTGAATATGGGTGCAGTTAGAAAAGGAAGATGGAATTTGTCCTATGAGATGGTTATTGTACAGATATATAAATCTCACCTGGCTTAGCATGCCCAATTCTGAAGGAACACTCCCATGAAGGTTGTTGTTGTCCAAATATATAATGTCCAAAGAGGATATGTTACCCAAGCAGGTAGCGATTGGACCTGTCAGATTGTTTTCCCATAAGAGAAGGTATTGTAACTTGGGGAGAACACATAGTTCTGAAGGAATGTTTCCTATGAGATTGTTATAGAATAGATAGAGTAACCATAAACTACGAAACCCACCAAGAGTGGGCGGAATAGAACCTTGGAGTTGATTCAGATTCATGCGAATCATCTTTAAGAGGAACAAACTTCCCAAATGATAGGGAATGTGACCATGAAAACTGTTATTGCCAAGGTTGAGTATCCTAAGAAAGGAAAGATTGTCGAGAAGAGGAGAGATTGTACCTTGCAATCCCATGCTTGAAACATTGAGTGAAATCATTCTCTGTCTTCGTTGGCTGCATATGACACCTATCCACCGAAAGAATGAAACATTTGATTTCCAAGTAGTGGACAATGATTTGAATGGATCATAAGAGATTGCAGACATGAATCCAAGCAAAGCCTCTTGATCAAAAGCATTGCTGAGATGACGATGCTGACGATCTGATAATAGAACGATGGAAAATGCTGGAGGACTGAAATAAAAGAAGAATAGAAAAAAGGAATGTGACAAATCTTCATCTCTCCTAGGGAAAAGGTTTGTGAATGAAGTATAACGATCACTACGAGAGGTTTCCCAGACTTCATCTACCTATGTATTATCATAGAATCCTCATTTATTATTGAGCACCAAGAACGATCATATAATAAATCGAAGAAAATCAAACTTCAAGTCGAAGGATCGTAGAAAAAATGAAACTTTACCAATGGAAAAATCTTCGAGTCGGCACCGAGAAGAATAATAGATAGTGACAGTCGGAAATTAATCTCTCCCACTTACTTCCCTCTAATGGTGGATAATGAGGACTAGAAATTAATATCACTTACTGACTTATCAAAATGCATGAACTGTATGATAAGATACTGACGCCCGGAAATTAATATCTTTCACCAAATTCCCTGTAATGGCGTATAATGAGGATCGGAAATTAATATCTCAAAATGCCTGAACTGTATGACTAGACAGCCGGAAAATTAATTATCTTCCACCGACTTCTCTTGAATTATGGATAATGAGGACCGAGAATTAATTAATATCTCTTACTGATTTCCCTCCCATTACTCAAATTAAGATCTATAAAAGTCTTATTAGTCCCTGACAGAGGCTTGGGACTATAGCAATGAGTTGCCCTTTGACTCTGTATCAATTTATTGTTGACTTTAAATTTACATGCTATCTTTGACTCTGTATTAATTTATTGTTGACTTTAAATTTACATGCTATATTCAATGTGTAACATATGAAATCAATATATGTATTTTTTTTAATAAAAAATATATATATTTTTCTAAAATTTAATTGGTTGATATCTTTGAAGTGTTATTGCAGGCTTCACATCATTCAATGTATAAAATTGAATACACAATTAATGGATTTGACGGTTTGACAAGAAAAAAAAGGAGCATGTTGTTTGCCTGTCTTTATTAGAGCCCTTCAACATCAAGACTCTATTAATAAAATATTTTATAAGTATGCTAATGGTTCAATAAATGGGTACGATGTATTGACCACGGTTCACATGTTGGAGGAGAAATGTATGGGAGGGTCTGACCACACATTTGTCGTTCAATTTTTGCATTCATCTCATCCACAACTTGGAGCATTTCTTGTGGGTGGAGTTTGAGTGTTGACTTGTTACACAAGAGAGTGAGTACACACTACTCGTAGAATTTCTTGCAGATGGGGTTAGCCTTAGTATAGTCGTTGTAACGTGTAAGTGTAGGCTGCCTGCATTATTTTTCAATTTTTCATTTAATAGGTTATTCGTATATCAATGATGTCTTTCACAAAAAATATGTTTTTTAATTATGTTAGGTAATATTTTTAAAATTTTATTTTTAAATAAATTTTGTAAGCTGGAAAATATATTAAAAATGAGATAAAAAGTTTCACCTCAATGTCATATAGAAAATATTTTATTTTAAAAACGTGAAAAATAAATTTTAAATTTTCAAAAAATTAATTTATTTCAAATATATATGAAAAAAAATATTATAGAAACTTTATTAAAAAGTATTATTATATCCTTTCATATTATAATTGTTTTGTACACTTTTATTTTTATTTTTAAATAATTTGCAATTTTTCCACTTTCTACTCTAAAATTTTAAAAAGTTTCCAAAAAAGTTATCTATTAAATTGATTAATACTTAAATTGAAAAAATATATTTTAAATTTTCTAAATATAAATTTCTATTTTGTGATTGGAGAGAAAATAAAAATTTGTATTTAGAAAATTAAAAATAATTAATTTCAAGTGGAGACAAAAAATTAATTTCAAAAATTATTCACTAATGTAATTTATTCTATTTGTACACATGCATGGAATGAGGAAGTGTTCTATCGGACTCGTGATACATAAGCATGACTATAAATGTGAACTCATGAGCTTATAGTGTCACATCTATTCTGGGTAAATTAACTTTTAATTTACTTTTAATTAACTTTTATTTTTTCAGGTAAATTAACTTTTAGGTAGGGACTACGCTGCCATGCAACACTTGTTGGAAGAATGGTGTCACAATATAATAAGCGATGCTATTGATTATACTATATATAAACGTTAATTTAACATTTATATTATTATTCCCCGAATGGGGTGAGATGTGGCTCCCATGTACATTATAATGTTAAATGCCTATGTTGTCACTAGGGTTGGAATTTCAAACTCAAAAATGGTTCCACTACTCTAATGAGTTTAAAGAAAAGAAGTTGAAGTTTATCAAAGATTTTTAATTGTATTTGATGGACAAATGGATCCATGACGAACAATTTGCTCATCAAATTCCATCCCTAGTTGCCACCCTCTCTTCACAACTTTGCAAGATGAGCGACATTCAATGGTTTGGCGAGTTAGTGCGACTGGATTCAGGTCCTGGTTTAATGGTGTACTTTTCACAACGACGACGACGTGTCTGGACGGGTACAAGTCACACAAGCCCTTTCCACTCAACCCCTCTGGCACTTCACTCTTCCAACGCACTATATTACATCTAGTAAGCAATGGCTACAGTCATTTGTTTTTGGTACCATCTCTGGCTATTGCCATTTGTGTTCATCTAGCCCTTTTCCTTCCCTGTTATTTCACTCTACTCCTGCTCGTCATCCTGGTTAACCCCTCATTCATGCCCCGAGAAAGAGGTAAGACTAACAGAGGGTTGAATTACTATAGCTTTGTCGCCCGACAACGTAGGCTAAGTCTTTCTTCTCCCTCGCCCCATACTTCTCTGGTTCGCCTTAGAAACTTCTCTACAATTCCTCCTCCCTCCTCGACCCATAATAGGATGGTTGAATATCCTCCCATGGCTATTGTTGAAGAAGAAATATATGCAGTCCTGATACAAATTCCCCCTGACCTCCCTCCTGTATATAATCCCTGACACTCAAGACCCGCCCACCACTCCTAGTTTGTCCACCCTTGGAGCAGACGCAGTTTTGGAATTAGATACATGCATAATTGAAGAGGAAACACCACAAGGGGAGTGCCATGAGGAGGGTTTCCCTCTAGGATGTCAAGCTCCACTCATCACTACTCTGGAACCTCAATGGAGTCACACCCGTGACCTCTCACAGGATCACTTAGACCTCATCTTTGATATGCGATAGGATATGGAAGAGCAACTTCACTGGCACACCATTCTCAATAGTTGCTTGGACTTGTGGTTTGATGCTCTCTCAGGTGTGCCAGACAAAAGAATATGTTTGACCTGCGCCCAACCATTCATCTTCACTCCTAACTAGCATCAAAATCATGGTGACAAAGACAATCTAAGTTCACCCATTGTCTATTTCTGATGTTTTTTTTTTCTTTTTTTCAGTGATTGTGCATTCCAATGTCAAAACTACCGTAGGAATTTTGGTGTCATTTTGTTCATGAGAGCATGGAAAATTCAAACTTTCCAGACATCAATACTTTTGGTTATATGTTCTGGTTTCCATCTGTTTGACAGAACATGGGACCGATTTTGGTTCATGTATGGACAAATGCACTGTTATGATGACATTCTAAGGTATNCTAATTGTATTTGAAATTTTAATTTTTGTTTTTTTTCGAATAGTTACTTGAATCTTATTGTAAACGTCTATTACACATTTTGGAAAGAGGAAAAATATTATAATGTACGAGAGATTTCAATTGGTAAATTTAATGCCACCTCCATCACATTATTGGCATGAAATTGGGATTATTTAACAAATTCATCTATGTTACGAAAAATCTATAAACTCTTTTTTTTTTCCACGGAAAATTTCTCGTTATACTTATGTTATATAATTGTGCTCAAGACAGAAAATAAATCAGTAGATAACATAGTATAATGAATATAAGAAGATGAAGGCCAACTCACAGGCTACAACAAAGGGGACATGTAAGCCCCAGATCCAAAAGCATCATCCACAAAAAAATTCCCTAGAAAACAAATTGGCAGGTGTAATCAGACTATGTCAATAAAAAGAGCAGGAACTACCAAAAAAAGAGATGACTTTCCCCAAAAGAAAGCTAATAGAGATTTTAGAATAAAGTAGGACCCTCATTTCCATCCTCCCAAAGGTTGAAAGCTATCTTTCCTTCTTGCATTCTAAGTGCCTGCTTGGATAGTCGATCTGGCTCTTTATTATTGTCTCTGTAGATATGAGAGAAAGAGATTGGGCTGAAAAGTTTGTTGAGGTCTCTGATTCTTTCCTTCTAGATGTCCAAAGTAACAACTTGCATATTTCCTTTCCTATTTAGCCATTCTATGACTATTCTTGAGTCTTTGAAAACTTGTAATTCAGTGAGGTTTAGCCGAGAAGCCAGGGTTAAAGTAGCCAAAACACCCAAAAACATTTCCCTAGTGTTTGAACCTGGTCCATAATTTAACGTCCATTTGTATGTTGAATGTTCATTAATCATTAACATACCTCTAGCACCACTTTGAAGACCATTTAGTTGAGTTACTCCATCAAACCATCCAGTTTTCATATTGTCTTTTGGTGTGGGATTTGTGGATTAGAAGTGTTGAACTTTCTCCTTTTTATTGTAAGTGCCAACACCGCCAAGAGATCTACAGACCACCGATTGAATAAAAGGACTCCCAGATTTGAAGATGACCTTGTTGCGTTCTAACCAGATGTACCAGTTGATAAAGGCGGGCAGATAGGGATACAAGTAATCCTATTTTTTCCATCTTTCAAAGCAATCTATTACTATGGTTCCTCCCAACCAGTTGTGAGATTTAGTGCTCTTTTGACACTTTCCCACACTTCTATATTAAAAGAGAAATTTACCAGCAAGTGCTTTATAGACTCTCATTTTTTTTTTCACAAATGGCAGAAGCTAGGCCCAGTCCATCCTTTGCGTTGAATATTATCCCAAGTGAGTATTTTATTTTCCATAGTAAGCCAAATAAAGAGTTTTATTTTGAGGGCACAATCCCATCTCCACAGTTTCTTCCTCGAACCACCAATAGTATTTTTCCACAGTTTTGAGGCTAAGGTGCAATAGACATTTTTAATTGTGAGGAAGCCTGAATTATCACCCCCACTCCATTTCAACTCATCTGGTCTGTCGAGAAGTTGTACACCAGAGCCAATTAGGGATCTTCTAAAAGAATCCCATTTTGTAGCTTGATCTCCCACAAGACCAAGCTCATCAGTTTCTAACCAGGAGGATCAAATCGTTCCCGATTGTAATACTCTACTAGCCTGGTAAAGATAGTGAATGTTTCTTTGATTTAAAGAGGCTACAAGACCTTGTGAAAAAATAGAGGTTTTACCCAAGCCTAGGATCAAGTCCTTGCCTAATAAAATTGAGTGACTAGAACCAGGACTCCAACATAACCAATGTATCACAAGATGAAGGGACTTAAAAATATTTCTCCAGGTTTGAGATGCCAGGGTCATATAATTAGTAGTCGATCTTATCCAGGTAGTCACCAAGCCGCAGGGGAGATACTTATCCTTGATAACTTGATGCCATCTGTCGTCCTTCATCAAGACTCTATAGACAATATTTGTCAAAAATGCCTTGTTGAATAGGTGTATGTTCCTCAAGCCCAACCCTCCACACAGTTTGGGTCTTGAAATAGTCTCCCAGCTGTAGAGGTGAAAATGTTGTTTTTCCTTACTGCCCGACCAAAGGAAAGAGAAGACTGGTTGTCTAATCCAATTGAGAACCGATATCGGGATACTTGCCATGGCCATAAAATAAACAGGCTGGCTCTCAAGGACAACGTTTATGAGAACATAATGAACACCTAGGGAGAGCCATCAATTACACCAAAGATTTAATCTTTTTTCAAATTTTGTAATAAGCTAGCACCAGTCTTTGGCCTTATAGTTATCATATTTTATGAAGTAGACAAGGTATCTAAACCCTTCATAAAGTTCTACGAAGTTATAAGGGTAGATATCCTTGAAGGAGTCTAAAACCTCCTGTTGAACCCCATAATAGTGAAAATTAGGTTTTTATAGATTTACCACTAGGCTCGTTGCTCTGCAAAATACATTTAGTATTTTTTCAATCACCTTCCACTCTTCTATCAAAGCCTTGGACATTATGAGGACATCGTCCATGAAAAGAAGGTGGAGAATCTTAATTAATCTGGAAACCTTAACCTCGGTCAACTTCCCTTCGGCCTTGCCTTTCTTTAGTAATAAGTTGAGTCCTTCCATCACTAGAATGAAGAAAAGAGGCAAAAGTGGACAACCTTGTCTTAAGCCTCTGCCACTTTGGAAGAAGGGAGTGGACTCACCATTTATCAGAATTGCATAAGTAGTTGTGTTCACATAGCTCAAAATCCAGATGGTAGTTGGGAGACCAAAAATCGTTTGCAAAAGTGTCAATCTTAAGAAATCCCAGTTTATACAGTCATAAGCCTTCTTTAGATCTAGCTTCAATATCATAGATTTTAATTTTTTTATCTTTATACTGTGTAAACATTCCTGAGAAATACCAATTGCATCTATAATATGTCTTCCTTTTAGGAAACCCATTTTCTCACCAGATAAAGACCGGGAGAGAGTAGGTCTAATTCTAATGGTAATGAGTTTTGCAATAATTTTGTAACACAGATTGCACAAAGCGATAGGTCTATAGTCACCAAAAGTGGTGGGCTCAGTGACTTTCAGAATTAAAGCAAGAAAATTTGAGTTGAGAGATATGATAACCTCACCTCTTTTCCTGGATTCTTTAACTGCTTCCAGCAAATCCTCCCCGACCAAGTTGCAGAACTGAATGAAGAATTCAACCATCCATTCTTTTGGCCCGAGACTCTTGTCCTTGTAAAAACCTTTTAGGACCTCATGAATTTCCTCACAAGGTTTTTCAAGAGAAAGAATAGCCTCCTCTTCAACTAAGCGTGGAAAGAGCTTGATTGTAGAGACATGATCCGCAATGGTGTTGTGTCCTATGTCCTTAAAGAAGCTTTGGAAATATCCGATAGCTTATTTTTTTAGTGCCATCTGACCTGAGTGAACCATATCATTTTCATCTAGGATCTCCCAAATATGCTTGATGTTCCTTCTAGAACTTGCAAATTGATGAAAAAAAATTGTATTCTCGTCACCGCTTTTAATCCAAATTGCCCTGCTCCTTTGTCTCCACAGTTCCTCTTCATCTTGGAGATGCTTATTGCATTCTCCCTCTAAAGACTTTAGATAAATATCAGATTCTGTGCTCGACATTCCTTTTGATTTCTGTTGGTAAAAGTATTATAAATCCTCCTCAAGTTTATCAAAGATTATATGGTTCTGTAATATTTTTTCTTTTGCCCAGGCCTTTACCCAAAATTTAAGTTGTTTTAACTTCCACACTAATCTCCTCTTAGCCCCCAATTCTTGCAAAAATTTTTGACCATTCTACACTTCCTGAACTATCATTATAAAGGCATCATATCTCAACCACAGTGGATTTAGCTTGAAAGGATGAGCTGCAGAATTTGAGTTAAATCCTAATTGTAGAAGAACATGTGCATGATCAAAAACAAAAGGATAGACTACCCAGGACCTGTATCTCCCAGCAGTGGAAATGAGGTCCTCTGAAATATAAACTCTGCCAAGTCTCTTTGATATTTCTTCCCGACTGTTCCTACCATTGCACCACATAAGAACCACATCAGCCGAAAGAATGTCAACAAGCTGGTTTTTCATGAAGATGTATTTAAAATAATCCGCCAGTGGGTCCAAATGTGTTGAGTCACCCCAAACCTCTCAAGCACTGACCATAAAATTTAGATCCCCAACTACAAACAAGTTTTTGTGTGCTAACATTTCCCTACTATCCACCTTGTCCCAGAACAACTTTCTCTCTAAGCACAGACCATAGACATTTAAAAGAGAGATCATTTTTTTATCTGCTAATCGTGCACCTGTCAAAAAAATGTCGCCACAACTTAAGTAAGGAAATAATTAAAAAAAAATTGGATCCAAAGTCACCAAAAGTGCCCCAGACTTCCCTACTGAACTGACAACACAAATCAGCCACTCAGGGCGAAAAGAATACATGAAGAGTCTAGCCTTATCCTCAGCTACCAGTGTTTCTTGTAGGAAAATGATGTCTGAGAGCGTTCTAGAAAGTAATCTACGAAGGGAGGCAGTTTTCAGGGGTCCTCCTACCCCTATGATATTTAAGGAGAGGAGTATCATGATTTAGCCCTTGCTAGGGATTTCATGCCTCTAAGCGCCCCAAGGTCAGTGATGTTTGAAAGATGATGTGTGGAAAAAATGGAATTCGTCCCATCTTTCTTGCGCACACTCCTAGTTTTGATGGGTGAAAACCCATACCCCAGACCTCTCGACCAAGGGAATTCCTTTCCAGATACCTCCCTATCCCTTGTCACCAAACTAGGATCACCACTAGAATCATCTATGCATGTAGCATTCCTCCCTTGAAAAGTAGGTAGGGGAATAGGGCTTGCAACCTCTCTGTAGGAGGGAACCAGAGTATTAATCACCCTATCTAGTGAGCTTTCTCCATAACCCGATTCTTTGTAACCAGGAACAAAAACAAATTCCTCTAATAGCGTGCAGGAGGGTTCCAGATCTACCCAAGGCTCCAAAATAGGAAAAGGGGCAATCTGAGTCCCTTCCCCACCCTCTAAGGCCACTAAACTCTCTAGTTCCAGCTCAAATCCTTTCCCATAAGGGGCATCATGCGATGATTCCAGTTCTGGCAAACAAGTATTGTCCAGATGGTCTTGTTCCCACGCCGACAAGGAAAAATAAAGAGAAGGGTAGTGTAATTTTAGCTTACCTGCAATAGTATCTTTAGACTGTTCCGAGCTAGCCTCCACCAACATTGGAAAGTAATCTCCTTTGCCATGAGAGTCCACACCAGGGGATTAGAGATCAGTTGTCTTCCCGATCATAGTGGCCTCTAAATCCGAGTCCTCCAAAGTGCCCTGACAATCCCTTATTAAGTGTTTAGTCCTTTGGCAAAGTGAGCACCTGAATGGAACACCCAAGTAGTCCAATCTTTGCCCCAAAATGTAACCCCTCCAATCAATTTCAAGAGACTCCATTAAGCCAACATGAATATCAACTTCAACAAGAACCTTTGCCAATCGTTTGTCGGGAGCCAGTAGGGAGAGATCATCCACTTCGATAAAGCGACTGAGTTCATTTCATATAACCTCCAATGCCTTGACATTCCAAAGTTGTAGGGGAAGGCCTGGTAAGAAAACCGAAAGATGGCAGAAGCGAAAATATTTCATTGAAGGTTCAAAGTAGACTCACCATCGTTTGATCATCATGCTACTACCTTCATAGACCCACACCTTCTCTAAGACTAAAAGGGAATCTTCCATATTTCTAAAAATAAACCCATACCAGCTCCACAACAAAGTCAGAAGTTCTGGTAGATACCCCAGCAAGGGGACCCAAGTGGAGTGCATCTAGTTTGAGATAGGTAGTTTACACATAGAGTGCTACGAAAGTCACCCTACCAATGCGCAAAGATATAAGTTACAAGAATCCTCCAACCCCATATATGCTCCCATTACCATCCTTCTCTTCCATTTGTTGGCTTTCCACACTTTAACTCTATGCCCATTAACACCCTGTGTTCTCAAGAAATGCCCACCCTTGTTATTTAGAGACAACCTCCCATTGTGTTCCATTCTAACCACTGGAGAGTTCCTCACAAACTTCACTCCAAAAAAATTTCCTTTTTTAGTAGGAGACAAAGGGCCCCAACTTTTGATGTGGTTATGCTCTAAACCATGTTCAAATCCTGCCATAGTGTAATGTTGTGTGAGGAGCTCCACCAGTGTCACAGATTTTGGATTAATGCATGGCACAGATGGTGTGTTAATGCAAGTACCCGCACTGAGCTCATCCACCGAGGAGAATAAGCCCGCCTTGTTCCAAAGTGCCTCGTCAACCACACCCATCAGTGTGTTGACCACATCCTCCATTAGAAGCTTCTACCAACCAATATTTCCCTGCCACCTAATAGTTCAGTGATCCTCCACTAGAAGTAGTCAGCCAAGGCTCGCAAAAAGAGGAGGTTTGTTAATGACAAGGTTAAAGGCTGGAGTACACAAGAGCATGACCGTCACTTCGTAGTGACCTGGGCCATTTAAGAGTCATTGAAGACAGGTTTTGCTGTAATATACCAGATAAAAATGCTAGAAATGGCAGAATAATAGTAATATAACCAGCATAATCTCCACAATAACACATAAATGATATAAGAACAACAACAAAAATATAATTTTGATTCAGAAAGAAATTTTCACGGGCCTCTTCGAGGGGGAAACCTCCAGTTGAGCAACACTCTATTACAATAATCTCCAAGCTAGGGTTCTCATACTCTCGAATCCTATTTATACTAAATATGTCTATCAAAAGAAGCATCTAGAGGAAGATCCTTCTAGAAGCGGAAGATTCTATTAGGTCTTCTTACATCCGCCTTATTCTATTTTATTGAAAGGCCTTATTAATATTGACCTTTATTACATCAGAATATATTGTTCTACCTATGTGCAGGTTAGGACCCTAACATGTCCACCCCCTTAAAAACAGCCTTGTCCTCAAGACTTGAGATGTGGAAATTGCTGCAGAATGGTAGCTGGTTCCCAAGTGGCATCTTCTGGAGTTGTATCTTTCCACTGGACTAGCACTTCCTTGATGGTTCTCTGACACAGGCGATGCTCATGCTAGTCCAAAACTACTTCTAGTTGTAGCCAAATGGATCCTTCTTCAACTAACTCGAGAAGGTTGGTTTGAATTTGGCACCTAGTTCCTATCACCTTCTTTAAGCATGAAACATGAAAAACAGGATGTAGTTTCGAATGACTGGGCAGAGCTAACTGATAGACTACTTGTCCCACACACTTCAGAACTATATAAGGACCATAAAATTTGGGCGCTAGCTTCTGACAATGCTCGGCCTTGAGGGACATTTGCTTGTAAGGTTGCAGTCGCAGAAACACCTGATCCCCTTCTGCAAATTGATGTTCAGATTGACCTTGATCTTCTTGTTTCTTCATGTGATTCTGTGCCATGACCAAGTTCTCTTTGAGGGTATGGAGAATAGCCTCTCGAACTGTAAGTGTTTGGTCAACCGCCTGGACCTTCGAGGTACCCGGTAAGT
>SNQJ01S0003240.1:11911-43050 GCA_010110895.2 Picea sitchensis
AAGAATCTTAACGAACTAAATTATACTAATTCATCAATAACTCATTGTCACACTTAAAATATCATTAGGAAATCAAAGAGGGGTTTAAACATGGTAGGAACCAAGTGAGTAAACAATAGTGGCATCTTTAATCTCCAATTAGTATTCTCAACTAACATCGAATCATCCTTCCTTCCTAACCTACTTCCATCATCCATCTTATCCTTTCCTCTGTTGGACTAAGATGGAGCATCAACTATATTGACCTAACTCCAGATAGAACCAGTAAGCAGAAGTGTCATACATCTCGACCAAGCTTCCCCAACATGCAACTAGTAGTCGTCATCACAGGTCTAGGGGAGCGTGACTTCACACAACTCTCCCACGACTCTAGGTTTCAAAGGATAAACTATGGGCAATACCTCCACCCCTCCTTATATATCTAGGGTCAACACCCTACATCAAGCCATATTGTGCAACTGTTGTTCTTAGAGTCACGTCATCAAACAACCACTCTGGACAAGTTGTACATCCTGTCAAAACCACACTTACCACAGATCATAGCAATATTTTGAATCATAAATTAAATAATAAGAAGAACTTATAGCATACACTATCTTCTTTATGTTTACAACATCCAAGTTACCTCAACACTATAGTCATTTAGCTATCGCATAGCTCATCAACCTGTAGGTTAGTTTACCAATAACTCATATCCATGCATATTATCACAATATCATATAAGAATCCATATCTACACTCGCGTTTAATTAAGAAATGCATGTTTATTTTTACCATTCCTTGCATCTATTATACATCCAAAAGATAACCGGAAGTGGTATCCATGTACCAAAATTATCTGTTTTAACTTTCATGCTTAAACAATCAGAGAACCATCATTGTTATGAGCATATAATGGTAGGAATAATATCATGTAATAGATAAACATGTCCATATGTATTCATATCAAATGTCTAACTTAGTCAAACTAAATCTAATCAAATATTAAGCATTGAATTACTAACATGAGTAAACAACAATTTCCTAACTGTCTAAGGCCAAATATGGCACATTACAAATCCTTGGGATTTAACAAGAAAGGTGGTATTGTTCAGTTGTACGGTCAATTGCAGATATTTCTGTTAGCCTTTCCTGACACGTTTGTCATAGGGAGAAACATGAGGAGAGATATATAGTGGCTGGGGACATTGGGAGTGTCTAGGCCGAGATCACCTGACATGAATGTTTTTACAGCATCCAGCTGGATAGAAGTGGATCATCATAGGAAACCAATGGATACTTGGTGCATGATGGTGAGAATCATAGGCCAGATGATAGCAGATGAGCACAGAGGGCTTCTGACAGTGATCAGTCTGACACATGAGTAGTTAGCGGATATTGGAAGTGATAAACTTTCAAGTCTACCATGGGATCCGGGGGTTCATGTGGTTAGCAGGATGTTTCACTACATGAGGACCTAGGTTGCACCAGAGAGCCACATACGCCACCAGGGGTTGGTTTGGAGTGGGCCTGCAGGGATTTTTCCGATGGAGCGAGGAAAATTTTCACTCTTAATCATCATGATCGGACATGGAGATGGGTGGACAGGTACTCCTCCTACAAATATTTCTTTACAAATATAGTTTCTGGAGAATAAGTCCAATGGTCACAGGTATTTCAGCTTGAGGATCCAAGAGAGGAGGATCCAATATGTATGCAGGGGGAAAACAATCATGGTCAGACTAGTGCAAGGAAAACATGGTGATCTTAGACAAAGGTTAGCATGGGACCTAGGGATTGAAGGATTGAGCATCTCAATGACTGATAGAGGCGAGTGGACTTTTTAAGGGGAAAGTTGTTCCAAATTTCCATTGAGCTTCAATGTAGAGGGAAGGACATTGCTTGAGGGTGTCTCATGGAGGTCTTGTAGTACCTCATCCTAGCATCAAAAGGTGTAGTTGATGGAGTCTATGTTGATATTGTTAGTAGATTGGAGGATGGGCTCATTCTGGGATGAGGCCATGTGTCATGTGCGGGAGACTCACAGAGTTGGTATATTTCAGGATTATGCTTCCCAAGGGCTAGCAGTTCATGACTTGATATGGGACCCAGGGAGAAGAGTGTATGAATGTTCATCTTTGGATGGGTTCTATTGTGTATCCAACAGGTGGACATGGGATCCTGGTATTATACTTGAGAGGATTTAGTTATTTCTTGAGGAAAAGTAATTTTCTAGCAGGGAGGATTGTAATGTCCCCACTTTGGGACATCATCACATTGCAGAGGTTTATGATGACCAGAGTAGCCGAATGGATGTTATAGCAAGTGCAAGGATTATTGAGAGGAATTTTGGGGTCCGTATTGTATCTCTCATCCCATTCCATCATTATTATCCATTCCACATAGGTTGGCTTTAGTTTCGTTGCATTCTGACTATTTCCATGATTTTGAGTATTTTTAGCTATAAGTTAATTAAATTCACTAAAGAGGTCATTTTGGGTACATTACTTGGAGGAACCTCTTAGTGTAATAGCTCATTCGAATTGGGAGGAGCAACACTACATGATGGGATGGATAGAATTGAATTTCAGTGGCCAGGGAAGCCACAAGGATAGATAAGGCACTTTTCAGAGGTAAATAGGTTAATTAATTAATTAAAGTGATTTAATTAATTAATTAAATATTAATAAAATGAAAGTCACTTTGGAGGGAGAAGGTGAGCAGGAAGTATAAAGGAGAGCCAAGGGCCTATATTCATGCATTCATGTATGTCTATCACTTTGATATTTGGCTTCTAGCTAGAGGACCCATCTCTTGGGGATTTTGAGGGTTTTGACTTAACAACCCTAGAGGATGATTCGGTGGTGAAAGATTCCACCTAGCTTGTCCCAAGTTTGGTATTGGGGATGCAATACTACCCAACACTATTATATTCCAGATCTACTTAGTTACATGAGGATTCTACATCAGTTCCAGGTGCAGAGAGAGAGAGGGCGCAAAAGTTTTGGGTTTTTGGCAAGAGGGGTGCACCATCCATTGAGGGAGGATTCGATCTAGCTGAGGAGAAGAGATTTTTGGAATTCCAGGTATTATGTTTCATTTGTACGTGTCATAGCACTATTCTTGGTGGATTCCAGAGGTATTTTGGTGGAGGATTTATTTGTATTGAGAGGGACGAATTTCCAAGAGGAGGGCACACCATTCTTTGGAGGGTTGCTAGATATAAGGGTCTAGCAGGTACTTTTCCTATTTGAGGACTTGGGTTCTCATTGTCGTGCCCCGATATATCATTATAGTGTATTGGTGGAGATGTTGGAGGTATCTAGGAGAGAGGTCGAATTATCTAGGGTTTTAGGCATCCAGGGAGGTGCACCATTCCTTAGAGGATATTCAGATCCATAGGGCTTGAGAGGGATCTTGGAGATTTGAGCACATGGGTTGTGGTTTATTCTTGCAGTAACCCGATCTACTATTCCACTCTTTTTGGACTCATTTGGAGGCTTCCTTCAGTTGGGACAAATTATTGAGGAGCTTCATCATTCTAGTAGTGCGTGGCATATTCCACCTTGGGGGTTTAGCATTTCTTATGGTCCAGATCTACTCTTTCATTGGCCTTCAGTGAGTATTCAACCTTTGGAGGCTTATAGTATCTTCTATTGGAGAATTTTTTAGCAGCTTCTATTTTCTTTATTGGATCCATCTGTTGAGCATTCCAGATCAGCCTTCTCATTGTAGTAGGTTCTTCTATTTATGAATAAAATCAGATTTGAGGTGTTTTATCTTGTCTTTCATGTGGTTGATCTTGCATATGGTTGAGGTATGTTCCATTACAGTATCTTCTTGTTTATTGCTGCAAACACTCATATAAACCATCAATAAAACCCTAAGCATAACCTAAAGGATCAATGTAAGTAAAGTCTTTAAAGAAATGCCACAAGCAATAAAAGTTTAAAAAGACACCCAAAACTATGATGTTCCTTGCATCTGGGCTTAGGCACATTACAGATTGTGGGGTGAATTATATGATGGTAATTTGGTACATTAATTATCAATCCGGGTTTGTAAACTTACAGAGTGCTAGGAACAATATATGCGGAGCTAATATTGAAGTGTCTAACACACTAGTTTCTAATGAATTATGAAGAAAAACTAACATAATTGATTGCTCATCTAACAAAAAATATTCTAAGTTAGACTTGCAGGTTGAATACAGACCCTTATATTCAATAGTACTCTGTTGGATTCACTCTATGAGTTAGATTGAAAACTTTCAATTGAAACTATCAACACAATTGAGAAAATTAATGCGTGCAAACAAGATATCTATACTGAGAAATTGTGGACATATGAATAATTGGTGATCATCAATTGCATCAATATGCAGTTTTCACAATTCTTTGTTTGTATAATCACCAATCAAATTGATGATCAATGAAGCATGAAACTCTTGTTCTCACAAGTATTAGTTGATCCATAGAACAAAAATAAAATTGTAGAAATTAAATAAACTCAAACAAGAAAAAGAAACTATTGAAAAACATATACCATAGGGAGGGGCTTTGTCTCCCTTGGCATACAGTGCCAAGAAATACTACAATGGAGATATCACGATATGGAAAAAGTTCTTTAGTCAAGAATTCTCCCCCTAATTTTATTGATCCTTCTTACATTTATAAATATGGCTTACATTTCAAAGAAGGAAAATGGCTACAACAAAATGGGAACAGATCCCAAATACATGGATATACAACCATCACAAACTTGATTAATGCAATGGAGGTTACTTAATGGTTTTTTGATATGTTTGAATTACATGGAATCACAACAACATAATCTTTGACAAAACCATGTTCCCAAATTCGTCCACAAGAGGTGTAACTATAGGAATTTAGGTGCTACAATATTTCTTGGAAAATATTCCGTGAAGCTCCACCCATATCTCCCAAACCATTTCTTGCTTCGGAAAAATGCTTACTTATCATTCAATTTGAGGATTCAATTTGGGGCATTCTGCACAAAAACCCATGTCTTCAATTTTCCTAGTTCTTCTTCATCTATACAAAAATGCCATGGAAAAATTGCTTCTAGAAATAGGCCGCTACAAAATTCCAGTAGTACTGGTTCCGATAATCACATAACTTTCAATTCCTGTAGTAAACTATTGAACTTTTGCAAGTGAGTTAGGAAACCACAAAGTCTATTCTAAATAAACATCAAAACATGGGGAAGAAACAAAAAATTGATGACTAATTGTCTTATGAAGAAACAAGAATTTGATGACTAATTGACTAATTTCTTTTTTTTAGCTAAGATATAGAAAATGGTTATGGTGGAATGAGACTGGTTCTATTTTCCTTCTTTATGGTTGAAAATTTTCCTTGCTTCTTACATTGAAAGGCATTGATGTTTATGAATGAAAAATCTAGATACTTAGAAATTTTGATATAATTTTTATTCGAGTGAGAAACATAGGAGTATCTCTAATTTCTAATTACTATTACTAGGAGAATTCCGTACAAAGTTGTCTCTCATTCTTGACAGGAAAAGATATCAACCGGTGGTAGGAAAAGATAACAATTGGTGGTATTGAATCTTGTTAGGCACTATATCACCCCTTTAAAGGACATTATGTAGGGAATTGATCTGTATGCATTATCATTGGTGTATATAAATTGGAGAATAAGAATCAGAAGGTGAACGAATTCTTTAGTGGGTTTCATTCTTTATATGTGAATCAAAAGCAAAGACATTAGACAAAAATAGAAAAAGATATTGTTGGAACTATATTGAAAATCCTTAAAATCCATACAGTTTCGATTATTTACCCATACAATCGAAAGAGGGAAAGTAAACCAAAGAAAAAGGTCTACCTGGAAGCGAATTTAGAAGTGATTTATTTTACCACCTCGCTGTCGATCTAAAACGCACTGGCCAACATATCCTCTGGAACAGTAGGACTCAACCCAAACAAGGAGAATGGAAGCACTTGGGCTCAACACAGCTGGCTGTTGAATGCAGTGATGGACACAGCGTTGTGAGGCCCATTATTGTGCTGAAAATGCACCAATCCCCTCGGAAATCGGGCGAGACAAATTATATTCATAACCAGCGGCGCTCAGAGTTAGCAGACTCGTTAATTGTTAATATTAATATAAGTAGTTTACTGTTTGAAGTAAGTACCTGTGAAATCTATCATAGTCTGTCCAGTATGGCTATCTCTTATCCTTGTCTACACCAACGTATCTGGATATCTCTTCTCCTTTTCCTCACCAGCGCATCTGACCCAGATCCTCTAGAAGACTTCTGCGGGTAAAATCCTAAATGTCTTTTTCATTATTTTGTGGCATGTGCATGCTTATTATTTTGAGTTTCAAATCTAAATGTTAAATGGTTTGAAGAAGCCTCAAGCAATAATTGGTACTTTGTGGCATATGCACATACAAGGTTTGAATAAGCCTGAAGGATCAAGCGATAGTTGGGTTATTTTCAACTTTGTAGATTCATTCTCATCGATTCTTATCTTCCTTACTATTTAGTAGGATGAATTATTTATCCCAAAACAACTCTGAACACAACATACCTAGTGTGAAAGGTGAATGGATTGAATTATTTCTCCTAAAACAATTTTGAACACAACATACCTAGTGTGAAAGGTGAATGGATATCCATGCCAGGATCGGAAGACGGTGAAATCCTGCATCTTTTCCCTATTGTAGTTTCCGGTCATAGAAGGGCCAGCCACAAAATCACATAAAGAACAAAAAGATGGTGAAAGCCTCAGTCTTTTCCTCTCCTATATTCTTGTCATAGGAGGGCCAACCACAAAATCAACATAATCTGAATCTACAATAGGGTTAGGGTTAAGATCGGGCGCCTCTATCACGAACACAATCTTCGCCGTACGGGGATGAACGTGATGAGTGTTGTCTCTGCTCGGAGAGAAGTCCAGGAAGTTCATAGAAATTCAGAGCGTGTTCAGCCCTCGAAATTTTTCTACATTAGCCATTGTAACATTGAACCCAAACATTAGAGGTTTAGTAAATATCCATACGTTGAGGCTTAGTAAATTTTTCTACTTTTTCATACGTTGAACCCAAACATATCCATTCGACATATGATGAACATAACCATATTGTCACAATGTGATGAACCTAGCCTTGAACACTGAACATACGATGTGACGAACATAACCATATTGTTGCAATGTTATGAACCTAGCCTTGTATGCTAAACATACGATGTGACGAACATAACCATATTGTCACAATGTGACGAACATAAATATGGTTGACCTTGATTGACCATGACCATGGTTAACTATGGTTGACCATGGTTGACAATGGTTGAACATGGTTGGCCATAACCATATGCTCACAATGTGATGAACACAACGATATTGTCGCAATGTGAAGCACATGAGTGGACATAACAATATTTTTCAGAATGTGGCGAGCATGTCTTGTCATAACCATATTGTCGCAATTTGATGAATATAACCATATTGTCACAATGTGACAAACATGACTGACCATAACCATATTGTCGCAATGTGACGAGCATAACCTCGTCATCACAATGTGATGAACAAAAACTCGTCGTCCTAATGTGATGAACATATCCTCACCGTCTGTGACACAAATATTCTATCGTAATAATGTGAAAAAACAACATACAAACCTGGCCTTATATGCTAAACATACGATGTGACGAACATAGCCATATTGTCACAATGTGACGAACATAAATATGGTTGACCTTGATTGACCATGACCATGGTTGACTATGGTTGACCATTGTTGACAATGGTTGAACATGGTTGGCCATATACAAATTGTCACAATGTGATGAACACAACGATATTGACCATGACCATTAACCATGGTTGACTATGGTTGACAATGGTTGGCCATAACCATATTGACAATGTGACGATTGACCATGACCATGGTTGACCATGGTTGACAATGGTTGAACATGGTTGGCCATAACCATATTGTCACAATGTGACGAACACAATGATATTGTCGCGATGTGAAGAACATGAGCCACATAACAATATTTTTCGCAAAGTGACGAGCATGTCTTGTCATAACCACATTGTCACAATTCGATGAATATAACCATATTGTCACAATGTGATGAACATGACTGGCCATAACCATATTGTCGCAATGTGATGAACATAACCTCGTCATCACAATGTGATAAAAATAACCATATTGTTGAAATGTGATGAACAAAACCTCACCGTCCTAATGTGATGAACATATCCTCACCGTTTGTGACACAAATATCCTATTGTCATAATGTGAAAAACAATGTCCTGTCATCACTCTGTGATGAGCATTGCCCCATTGTTGAAATAAATATCCTTTCATCACTATGTGATGAACATACAACATTTATTTTCATCACATATCGATTCAACATATGATGAACATACAAAATTTATGTTCATGACATTGCCACTTTTTACTTAAATGACATGTCATTATAATGTGATGAACATAAACCCCTCGTCGCAATAACCCCGTCATCATCAATATGTGACAAACAATATATTGTCTTCGCAATATGATGAATGTAGCCCCATCATTCCAATGTGATGCAACTATCCTCTCATCATATTGTGATGCAAATATCTTGTCGTCGTAATATGGTGAACTTATCCCCTCCCTTGCAATGCCACAAAAAAACCATATTGTCACGATATGACGAACATAGCATCGTCATCCCAATTTCAACAAAATAGCTTCATTGTCGCAATGTTACGTGAATATCATGTCGTCATAATGTGACAAACACTTCCAAATTTGACTATTTGAATGTCATCTGTAGTCTTGGTCAACTATGATCATGGCCAACCATGGTCACCTATGGATAAAAACTGTCAAACTTGGTTAACCATTGTCAACCATAGTCAACCACAGTTAACCATGATCATGGTCAACCAAGGTCAACAATAGTGAAGGTCATCCATAGTGAACGTCAAGCATAATGAAGGTCTACAAAATTTAACCACGGTGAAGGTTTATGGAAGTTAACCATGGCCATGGTCAACCATAGTGAACCTTTCCTTCCCAAAGTCAACAAATTTCTACNTCCTAATGTGATGAACATATCCTCACCGTCTGTGACACAAATATTCTATCGTAATAATGTGAAAAAACAACATACAAACCTGGCCTTATATGCTAAACATACGATGTGACGAACATAGCCATATTGTCACAATGTGACGAACATAAATATGGTTGACCTTGATTGACCATGACCATGGTTGACTATGGTTGACCATTGTTGACAATGGTTGAACATGGTTGGCCATATACAAATTGTCACAATGTGATGAACACAACGATATTGACCATGACCATTAACCATGGTTGACTATGGTTGACAATGGTTGGCCATAACCATATTGACAATGTGACGATTGACCATGACCATGGTTGACCATGGTTGACAATGGTTGAACATGGTTGGCCATAACCATATTGTCACAATGTGACGAACACAATGATATTGTCGCGATGTGAAGAACATGAGCCACATAACAATATTTTTCGCAAAGTGACGAGCATGTCTTGTCATAACCACATTGTCACAATTCGATGAATATAACCATATTGTCACAATGTGATGAACATGACTGGCCATAACCATATTGTCGCAATGTGATGAACATAACCTCGTCATCACAATGTGATAAAAATAACCATATTGTTGAAATGTGATGAACAAAACCTCACCGTCCTAATGTGATGAACATATCCTCACCGTTTGTGACACAAATATCCTATTGTCATAATGTGAAAAACAATGTCCTGTCATCACTCTGTGATGAGCATTGCCCCATTGTTGAAATAAATATCCTTTCATCACTATGTGATGAACATACAACATTTATTTTCATCACATATCGATTCAACATATGATGAACATACAAAATTTATGTTCATGACATTGCCACTTTTTACTTAAATGACATGTCATTATAATGTGATGAACATAAACCCCTCGTCGCAATAACCCCGTCATCATCAATATGTGACAAACAATATATTGTCTTCGCAATATGATGAATGTAGCCCCATCATTCCAATGTGATGCAACTATCCTCTCATCATATTGTGATGCAAATATCTTGTCGTCGTAATATGGTGAACTTATCCCCTCCCTTGCAATGCCACAAAAAAACCATATTGTCACGATATGACGAACATAGCATCGTCATCCCAATTTCAACAAAATAGCTTCATTGTCGCAATGTTACGTGAATATCATGTCGTCATAATGTGACAAACACTTCCAAATTTGACTATTTGAATGTCATCTGTAGTCTTGGTCAACTATGATCATGGCCAACCATGGTCACCTATGGATAAAAACTGTCAAACTTGGTTAACCATTGTCAACCATAGTCAACCACAGTTAACCATGATCATGGTCAACCAAGGTCAACAATAGTGAAGGTCATCCATAGTGAACGTCAAGCATAATGAAGGTCTACAAAATTTAACCACGGTGAAGGTTTATGGAAGTTAACCATGGCCATGGTCAACCATAGTGAACCTTTCCTTCCCAAAGTCAACAAATTTCTACAATGAACATACGACATTTATGTTCATCACATTGCCAATATTTACTTAAATGACCTGTCATTGCAATGTGATGAATCTAAAACCCTCGTCCCAATATCCCCATTGTCGTCAATATGTGACAAAATATATAATGTCGTCACAATGTGATGAACATAGCCCCGTCATTGGAATGTGATGCAAATATCCTATCATCATATTGTGATGCAAATATCTCGGTGTCGCAATCTGGTGAACATAGCCTCGTCATCACAATGTCATCAACATAACTTTATTGTCAGAATGTTATGCGAATATCATGGCGTCATAATGTGACAAACACTTCCAAATTTCACTATCTGAATGCCATCCGTAGTCTTGGTCAACTATGGTCATGACTGACCATGATCGTTTATGGACAACCACTTTCAAACATGGTTAACCATTGTCAACCATGGTCAACCAGAGTCAACTATGGACTTGGTCAACCAAGTTCAACCATAATGAAGTTCATCCATAGTAAACGTCAACAATAGTGAAGGTCTACATAAGTTAACCACGATGAAGGTATATGGAAGTTAACAATGGTAGTGGTCAACCATAATTAACCATGTCAACCATAGTGAACCTTTCCTTCTCAAAGTCAACAAATTTCTACCAAGGTTAGCCATGATCATGGCCAACCATATGAAACATGGTCATTGTAAATTAGTGTATTACTGTATTAATACTTTAATAATGTATTGATGTATTATTACTTTAATAATGTATTACTAATGTATTAATATATTATTACTTTAATAATGTCTTATTAAAGTATTGATACTTTTTAATGTATCAATTCTTTAAAATTATTTTTTAATATCAATATTTATGTTTTATTAAAAGTATTAATAGTAATATTTTAGTGTATTAATAATATTAATAAATACATTATTGTATTTAATGTATAAACTACTTAATGTATAAATTAATTAATACTTAATGTTACTTAACAATAATAATAATAATAAATTCATTATTAATAAAGTATTTAATGTATAAATAAATAAATACTTTACATTATATGTACATTGTTAATGTATTGACTAAATAATATTTTAATTATTTATTATTAATGTGTTAATATTTGAATGATGTATTTATTAAGGTATTAATATTTTAATAATTTATTGATATTTTTAATGTATTAATTCTGTAATATTAATATTTTAATATCAATATTTATGTTTTATTTTAAATATAAATATTTATATCTTTGTAATTAATAATATTAATAAATACATTATTAATACTATATTTGTTTTATTAATGTATAAATTAATTAATATACTTTATATTATATATTAATGTATATATTAATTAATACATTACATTATTAATGTATTATTCAATTAATAAGTTTTTTTTGTTTGTTAATTTGTGCGGGACCTATTGGTTATGTGATGACTTTAACAACACACTTCCTCAGTCACCGAGGGTCCTACACCTCGGGACTATTCAATTAATAAGTTACTTTATATATTAATATAAATTAATATTTTAATTTATACATTACATTAATACAATACATCAATGTATCGTTTTATTATTCTATTAATATTTTTGCAATGTATTAATTAATTATGTTTAAATTTATTTATTAATTAATACATTACATTATTAATGTACCAATCAACTACATTACACATTAATGTAATTTAGGCATGTACGCTGTCAACTAGCAATAACCACTTTTATGTAAAAAATGGTTGATATACGCCCATCAAATTATTAATTTAAAAAGGTGAAAAGTAAGGCCCAACTTATTTCAACCACTATTTACATAAAAATAGTTATTACTAATATTATATTATATTAAAAACATATAAACCACAACTTTAAAATATTTGATTTACTTCATATCTTGATTTGATTTTTATATAGTAAATAGAATGATTTTAATTAATAATTATTTCTTTAGATAATACTATTGATGATGGATAACTTTTTTTTTTTTTTTTTTTCTTTGTTTAAAATGTAGATTTTGTAAATACATATTCTACAATAAGAAAAATAAGCAAGCTATAATGTTTGTAACTAAAGCTAGGAAGTTGTTCAAAAGCATTGGGTCATCAGGGTCATCTTCACTTGCAATCAGGGTCATCTTCACTTGTTTTAATTTTTTTTTCATCTCTTCAATATTTATATATTTAACAACGTTTAATATAACATATTCATATTCATATAGTATATTCACACTTTCTTCGGTGAAATTCATAATTTCTTATATGTCTGATGTCATATGGTATAGCCAATCTCTTGGCCAAGCATAATGTACTGGAACTGTAGCGTTTACGATTTAGACAATGTTTCAAGTATATATGTATATATATAATTTCTCTTCCAGGAAGACAGTAAATGTTTTGAAGGCATAGTCTATCGGAATAGTTGACGGTACCTACATTTTTTTCCCGTGATTTATTGGCCGTGTAACTGCTTCGTGAAAGAAAGCAAGATCCGTTTTCTACCGTTAAAGGCCGTGAAGGAAAACCAGATCATGGAATTTCGGTATACCAGAACTTTTGCTCATACTAATGCATTCGGATCGCCTCTGGGTACTTCTTTTTTAAAATATCAAGTATGAAAATGAGGACGAGAATGAGGGCAGTGAATCGTGCACATGCTTGTTGGGCCATGTAGCAAGCGGCAAGTGAATGGATCAACCAGCAACCCGAAAGAGATTCCAGAATCAACGAGTAAGAGGACGAGAATTTCAGTCTAGCTTGGTGCTGCTTTTTCCAGGATCAACAATGAAAATGAGGGCGAAAATCGGAAGAATGATTAAGTAGCGACACCATTATCTCCGTCATAGACAACATCTTTTACTGTCTTTGAGTGCCGTTGGATATTCTTATGCTAGATCCAATAGGGCATACTGAATCCCTGGTTTGTAGTTGTTAGGTCATGTGCGTAGTTAGTTTTGTTCCACAGTATCATTGATGCAGTGAGGTATTCGTTAATTATATTCAAACTGGGAAATAAATTTAGTGCGTTCTGTTTGTTACGTTGAATATATCAAAATACAATACAGTATAATTTAATTTTCTGATTTGTAGTCGTGATCTTTGTGAAATGCGTAGTTTTCCAGTTTATTATTTGGAAAAGATGAAATAAATTATATCTAAAGAATTGGATCAGATTAGCCTTGCCGCGGCGTAAAATAATACAAGATGATTTGCTGAACATTCAACATTCAAAGTGGCTGTATATCTCCCCTACGCTAATTGATTATTATTTTTACTAATATCCAAAGAGGGGACTATGAAGGTGCCTATTTATCTCCCCTATTATTATATGCTAAGAATTTTCAAATATATTTGTTATTTGAATTTAAAAATATATATATATATATATATATTTTTAATTTACTAAATTCTTTTATTGAGTTTTCTATTGGTGCAAATATCTTTGATTTGACAGTATTTCCCTCTTGTGTTGCAATTTAAAAATAAAATTTTAAAATAAATTACATCATTGGTGATTTAGGAGGTTGAGTCTATTCATGTCAAACACTAGAGTACATGTCTCGATATTTGGACCCCTATCATTTAAGTGACACCTCGCCACCTTCACTGCTTGGCTCTTCACTTCCTTTCACCAACACCACCATAACTATTTCCTGAAACCTGCATCATAGTTTTTCCATTAACAACTTAGCACCACCATAGCTATTCCGTAAACCAACACCATAGCTATTTGGTGAATCAACTTCACTATGAAAATTATTTCTTTGTAGCCTAGTGGTTCTGCAAGCTTCTTCTTCTCCATAGTTGCAAGCTTCTTCTTCTCCATAGTTGTTGCTGTCAACAAGAAGAAGACAATGAAGATCATCAACAACAACAAGACAATTCAGATCATTTGCGATGAACAAGAAAATGAAGATCAATTGCAGGAGAGCTTCTTGAAGGCAAAATGGTGTCCTGCCAAATCTATGCTCTCTATTTCCAACAATTTCGTGTCTTTAGTTAATAGTATCTTTGATCTTCATATCACGGAATGAAATTATAGTAGTGTTTTTATTGGATCTGGCCATCTCTTCTATATATCCTTACTTACCAATCTATGCCCAACTAGCATATTTAGTGTATAAAATAAAACTTGAAGGATTCCAACCTCACTTGTCCATTGTCGAGATCTTCAGACTTGCAAATCTTTACAAATTCTACATATTTAATACACACAATTCTAAATTGAGAGGGGTCATTTCCCGGGTGCCCATATGCACTCTTAATTTACAGAAATGTTGATGCAGGTTCAGTGTTGGTGAGGAGATTGCAACTTTTCTTGTCTCATGCGGACTACTACCAAAGGTTTGGGAAGAGTCTATTCGTGCAAACAACAAAGTAGAGAGTTTCACTCTAAATGAGTATAAAGATGTTGCATACGTTACCTTCTCTTCATTTTAAAGAATAGAAGATTTAATTGTCAATGAGAACGACTTGAGAGGGAGATCTGGAGATATTCCTCCATATTATAGAGCACACAAATTTCAAAACAAAGGTAAACTGATTTATCAACTACAACTGTCACGATAAAGTGACCATATTTAAATCATTAAATGGGGATTAATTGCAAACAAAAATTAAACTTTTATTTAATGTAAATCAGTTGTATATATACACAGACTCGAAACAAACGAATCTCAAACCCATCATATTTGTGTGTCATTCTCGAGGAGGGGAATTTGCAACCTTGGACACACTATATAACTTTTGGTAAAGAGGCTAAGGAAAAGATCATACAAATACAATGATGGCACTTACACGCTACATTTTGGATTCAATGACTCAAATTCTATTTCATTTTTCTATTGCAGTCTTGTGCAAGAAATGGAAAAAAATCATCTTAGCAAGAAATGACCCAAAACAAATTAATAAAAGTTACATGGTAATTTCTCTTTGATGTCAATGCTATGTACAATGTTTCCAACAATTTTTTTCCTCCATTTCTTGTGCCCATTTCCTATTGTTATCGACTAATGGGACCCCCACTTTCTCTATGCAAGAACCAATGATATATGCTAATGTTGTGTGTAATTATTTCACCAGTTCCGTCAAATTCCCTGAGCTACAATCCATACTCATGCATATTTTGTATAATGTGATCCCTGCTCCTAACTTCTCACAATCCACTAGAGAATCTTTCCCATTATCATTCTTCCGAGCTTTCTTAGCTTCATTTTAACTTTCTTTTGCAAGATCTTTGATCATTGCATTGCTTCATTTTAACTTTTTTTTTTTAAATTTGGCCATTGGCAACCCCTAAAAATCAAGGATTTGGAAAGCTTTGAAAATTCCCAAGGGGGAAAAAGACCTAGGCAAAAATGGCTTTGGATATATAGCATATGGGAGGAGGCAAGACACTACCTAGTATGCTAGGGAAAGAAATTGCCTCTTGTTGTTATGAACATTGTGTGAGGCAAGGATAAGTTGTTGACAACTATAGGACTATTGTTGAGGAGAAGTTTTGAGTTCTCCCTCATGGATTCATGGTGAGGCTAGGGGGAGAACGAGACAAGTGATTTGGTTGTTGTTCTAAGGTTGGGAGGAATGTGGTTGTTCCATTTGTTATTCGAAAATTGTTCATATATTTCATCCTACTCTTTTCTCTTGTTGAATTTTATATGGTTTAATAACTGATCGAATGCATCTTATCGATAGATGTATTGGTATGGATGAAAATCTGGTTGAATGTTGTTGAACTTAAGGACTGACATAATGCCTCTAAACTAATTGTGAATGGATTATATCTATTGGATTAGATTTATGGGTGAATGTTGTTTTCATTGGATATACCAGCTGAGGAATATATTTGGTTAACTTCTAGAAGAATAGTTCTGTAAATTAGATTTCTGTTGTAACTAGATAAAACTGTAGGACAAACCCTCACAATGTAATCGTAATTATTGAGTAAACTATCTATGTGCGCAATGTGAATGGAGCCAAATTATATAGACATATATATGTATGCCTATATGTCTGTAGGTAACTTTACACAGAGACATAGTACTTAATTGAGATTCCCATCCATGTACCTATTAAACCATAATCAAAATGAAACACTATGTATGACATAAAATGATGAACACTATATATATATAGAAATATAAATATATTTATGTATATATGTATTAAAGTTGGCAACCATACAACATGAAGCATAATGACAATAAACATCTAAATACTTATCACATAAGGTTTTCGATGCTAGATACATGAGAAAAACTGGAATACATATTCCCTATTTACGATTTTTCCTTTAGAACAAGTTGGTACAGATTCGGTTATTCACAAACAAATTTCTCTATTCTAATATAAAATAATGCAGAAATAAAATTTTCATAAAGGACAAATAATCAGGAGACATACAAATTTCGTAAGCATATAACCAAGTCTGTAAATTTCGCAGCTACATGAATAACCGGAGTAAATGGTTCGAATTCTTTATAAGATCAAAGTAATCCTAAGGGGAGATGTAGAGTAAAGTTTCAATACACAAATATATCTTAATACCTGGGAGTCCTGAGTATAAGCACATCTATTATACAGAAAACAGAGATTTTGAAGTGGAAAATATTTCAACCATGTCACAGTAAGGGGATTGACCCTTATGTCCCTCTAAGAAGAGGGAATGCAAAAATAACCAGTTGCATAGGAGTCTAGTACAATTGCTTTCCACGATAACTATATGCTAGGACTAAATTTGTCTCATTCGATAGAACCTCAGATACTATTTTTTGTGTAAGAGTGAGGTAAACAGGAACCTCAATACCTCTTGCACCAATTGATGTCTTGGAATTCAAAGATGTCGAAGGCACCCAGATCCTATAGAGAGACCAAGAAATTTTATTACTATCAATTAACGAAATAAAATAACTACAAAAATTTATAACGCAAATGAAATTTTCAAACTATACTTAGATGATGGATTTTAGAAGTAAATTTCATCCTTCCTCCTTGTATCCATGGAAAATTTGTCGCAGACTCGAAAGTGCAGAGAGGGCTAAGAGTCGGCTGATGGGTACCCTCGCAGTTAAACATGGCCCCGTCATTAGATTGTAGCAAACAAAGTTTGAATCATTTTTTTTCAGAAAGAAGTGAATAATTATATGCTAAACAAGAGTAACTAATAAAGACCGTACAGTCAAAACGTGACCTGTAGGGTTGCCCCTTTTTAACACAGTAATATTTCCTAACTAATTTTAATTTGGTTCGAAAGCAAACAAAATGAAGTCACGGATAGAATCTTGAGAAAATGGGAGATCTTCCCTTGAAACAAATTTAAAATAATAACAAAACAAATTTAGACTTCCAAGACTGTTGGACCACAGGCGAGGGTAACTGCTTGACCACACTTGAGAACTTCGGGGTAAATATATACAACAGGAGGGCTGAAAAATTGTAATTTTGTACTTATATTTGTATATGCGTTGTAGAATAATAATAGTAGTTGTATTAGAGAGATCATACTTATAACCCTAGAGATTATGACTCATTAAAATGTATCTAGAGTGTGGGTTTACGAAGGATAACTTCATCACATAGATTTATCTCTTAACTTCAACCCTTGCTTCGTGGAGTCATTGGAAACGCGAAGAGCATGTAACAGGTCGAAGTAGCATGAGATTAGTTAGGTAAAGAGGCCACTCTTTGCTCATGATAGACAGGGTTACAGAGAATATGCCCTATGACTTTTTTACTAAACAAATGAAAACCCCGGGTAATCACCAAGAGATGTACCACGGGAAACTTAAATAGATCGAAACTTCTACATAGCTCTACGATTTTTCTTCGCGTGACTGTAAGTGAAAGGTAGACACAAAGTTAGGAATAAAATGAGGTAAGTGGCCTCCCATACGGTCAAAGAGTCCAGTTATTACACTAAAGCATATAACCCAAGAAAACTCACGCAAAATACAACCACTATCAAGAAACAAAACTCTACATTAACAAAATGACATTATCTTCGAAGGTATCTGATAAAGGACTACCTTCTATACACAAAAAAATTATTATAACACATAGGGTTTTCAAATTTATTAACCAGAAGCTCTTACCTCGCTTAAATTGATACCCAGTGGCAGTGGTCCACCGAACGTATTTCCACCAGAATGGGCCAACATCATAAGCATTGGAAATACACAGGGAAATAATGGATAACCAGGGTAACCTTGAGCGTAGTCGTAGGACACACAAAGGAAACATCAAGAATGAGAAATTAGCCTTAGGAAAAATCTCGTCTATTAGCCCAATGGTGATTAATGTCAATATGTACCTAAGCACCGTGGTTAGGGAATGTTGGTGAAATTTCAAAGGGCACATTAAAACATGCGATGGTCTCGATGTGGTGCGTTACAGAATGCCTTAAACACTTTGGCAGAGTTCATTACACCATTATGATCGTATCTATGATAATCCCGCCTGAGGCAATGGAAAAATCGTAATGAAAGATAGCCTGAACTATCATTTTGGTCCTTGCCTCTAGTTTATTTGGAGTTCTTTTACGTTCATCAGATCTGTTAAAAGGGAAAAATCTTATGGCAGAGTTATTCTCGATGGGAACGACAGTTAACCATGAGTTAGTAATGTATAATCGACCCTTTAGTTACCACCTTCCGAGTCATAACACTTGCACGTACTAGCTGTCATATTGATAGTAATTTGTTCATTAAGTATTTGTCACCTACACCCGAGGGAATTTGATTTATCACTTTGGAATTTAAGGATGTTCATACGTTGATACCCTTCACATAGTATGCCTTACTTGCCCGATCAGGAGTATAAATTATGATGGTGTATATAAATAGTTTTGTTGAGGCCAGAAGTATACTCTATGGCAAGGATAGATATAAATGTTTATATATTTTCAAAGAGTCTATTGTTTATGAATTTAAATATATCCAATTCCCTTGAGATAAAGTTTAGATAAAGTCTTTTAATCACCATCGATAAAGAATTTGGTAAGTATAAATAGTGGAAATAAATAAGTATTTAATCACCTTATAATGGAGCAAGAGAGGTCTGATATGGATGGGATGCAAAAATTAAGTTTAATGTCCCTAGGAAAAAAAAATGGTGACAAATTTAGGGAAACATTACATATGGTATAAGAGCAAAGGTTACAACACTTGGACCTTGAAGAGGGCCAATATAATTACTTGGCCCATATTTCTCTCTATGTAAAACTAACAAACCATTACTGTTAAAAAAAAAAAAAAACTTTTTTGTTCTGTGTTAGTCATGGCAGCCTAGGATGAAGCAGAAATCAGAATTGACGAGAATCCTCGACAAAGACCGCCTAAATATCAGAGACAAAACAATGATGGAAGATCACCTACCGAAGTTCTGGAACGATGAGAAATCTCATTGTTGAGTTGTAGGTTTTCAAAGCAGACAATGAGAAACTGAAAAACACACAACGAGATCAACAAGAAATAAATGAACTCTTGTTGCGAAGTATAGTGACAAAGAAAACCCCAAAGGATGATAACCATGAAGAAGAGGTTAGTAAAAGGGCCTCCAATAATTCTAGTCCTGAAGCAAAGAAAGGGGAAAACTCATATGAAGGTACACCTTAAGGTGAAGATAAAACAAAAATAGACAGAAAAAGGAAACAGGTGGATCACCTTGAGGGAGAATTTAACAAAATCAAACCATGTACCTTTGATGGGGAATCCAGAATAGAGGAATAAGTTGAAGCATGGTTGTTAGACATCAAGAAGTATTTCCAGATATACAACTATTCCAACAATATGAACGTCAGAATGGCAATCTATAATATGAAAGGAAAAGCCAGCATTTGGTGGCAAGACCTGAAATTGGCCAAGGGCCTAAAGGGGAAGTAGATGGAATGGTCATAATTTAAGAAATACTTTAAGAAACAATACCTATCTGAAAGTTTCTATGAAATAAAAACCAAATAATTTAATGAGCTATGATTTAGCCAAATGGCTATGGAAGATCTGATAAAAAAATTCCTAGAATTTCTAAGGTTCGTACCTTATATTGGAGAGGATAAAGTGAAAATCTAGTCGTTCCTAAGATGTTTACCAAATTCCTACAAGGACAGAATCGAATTTGATAATCCCAAATACTTGATTGAAGTATTCAGGAAAGCCCGAATGTGTTACGACCAATACAAACAGCGACCAGAATTTCCAAAGACTTGGAAAGACAAGAAACAAGACCGAATGGACTAGCGAAAGAAGGGATATCATCCAACTCCTTATCGGAACACAACAAAAAGTTTTCCAAGGAAATATTTTCACTCCAAAAATTAGAACATACAAGGAAATGGAAAACGAGTAAATCTAGGAACAAAGAAGTTTGG
The DNA here is from genome assembly GCA_010110895.2 of Picea sitchensis. Classification (NCBI taxonomy): domain Eukaryota; kingdom Viridiplantae; phylum Streptophyta; class Pinopsida; order Pinales; family Pinaceae; genus Picea; species Picea sitchensis. Next base: position 32,842 of record SNQJ01S0003240.1, read on the forward strand.
GGATAGCCCCTTGAATCATTAAAATGTTGGGAATGTGGAGAACCTCACTTAAGGAGGAACTGTCCACGTTTGACTTCCGTAGCCAGAACTAAGGTTCACAACTACATGGAGCCTCTACAGTGGGAGATGTGGGAAGAAGCTTGCATCAGATAAATGCAGTTGTGGATGGTTGGTAAGTTGACCACCAGTCACCCCGGATGGGGTGACACGAGTACAGGAAGGGGGAGCGACGTGGCAGGGGGAGGTGGCGAGAGGAGGCGGGGGGCCTTTATTTACCGTCCTCCCCACACACTCCGCAATTTATCATGAGCGTCACCCTCTTCCATCTCCGTAAAATGAAGCTACTCTGCACGAGCGCCCGCGGCTTCATCCGTCAGCGCACTCACCTCGGCAATTTAATGGCGTTTATGATAGTATTTGGGCTCATCAACCTCGACGCGAGCTCCATTATGCTCGACCAGCCTTCTGAGCAGAGTGATTTCTCGGCTCTCCTCTCTGTTTCGGCCATGCCGCGCCTGAGGGGGAAGCCACGTAGGGGAGCGGGATGGTATGCAGCTGCCTCACGCCGGAAACGCCACAGTGAATTCCAGCGCGCCTTGTCTCTCGCCAAACGACGATGTCGCCAGGCTTCACGAGCAGTGAATTCACCACCCAGCATAGTCATGGAAGAGGAACCAGGCATTCAGCTCCCTCTGGACTCCTCGGAACATAGATTGGTCACCTACCCTGATGATTGGGACCCCCTTGCTCGTCTTTTCGTATCGCTCCTCCAAGCAGTACCTCCCCACAGCAAGCGAGGGAGAGCGACCCCGGCCCAGTTCATTGCATCATTGAAGAGGACCAGGAAGCAGAAGCTGAACCGGTTCAGCACGAGGAAAGCCATGGACCCGGTGAAGCTCAGCCACTGTCGACGCCGCCTCCTTTGCCTCCGGAGCACTTGCCCCTCATCTTCGATCTCAGAAGCCTCGTCGAAGACTTAATCTTTCGAGTCGTTTGCACCAACCAGATATTGGATATGTTGCTTGCAGCCCACTCCTGTGCCTCGCCCAAGCAAATGTGTCCTACCTGTGCTCAGCCATACGCCATTCTGACTCGAGCTCCAGCCGCGCAGGCAGACAAAGAAAGCCCCGAATAACAGGTCTCAGACTAAGCATGTTTTTCTTAAAGTTTACTGTTATGTTTTCTCAGGACAAGAGTCCTCTAGCTGTCAGTAGACATAGTCTTAAATACTTTATTAGCAGACCACTGTTAGTCAAAGTTCCGCCCCCTGGTTTCCTATGGGCAGGGTGGCTATATGCTTTCCATCTTTTTTTGACTTGTCACAGTAACATAGCCAGGTGTCCTGGTTTCCTTCACAGGCAGGACACCTGGCCCATGACAGGCATGTATCTCTCTTTTTGGGTTAAGTTTCAATAGAAAGGTCCCTTTTTTATTTAAAAAAAAAAAAAAGTTGACCACCAGTCCTTTGTGGTGGAAATTGAAGGTAAAATCAATAACACTTGCATTTATGTTTTAATTGACCCTGGAGCTACATTGTGCTATATCACTCCTCGTATAGTGGAGTCAAGTAAACTTAAAAAAAAAAGACATGCAAAATATTGGCTGGTACAACTAGCAACTGGAATGAAAAGAAAAGTTGTCGACTTTATTCCTAATTACGAGATCAGTTTAGCTAGTCAAAACATAAAGACAAATCCGAACATTCTACTGTTAGGATCTTATGATGTAATTATCAGAATGGACTGGTTAGAAAGTCATAAAGCAGTGCTATATTGTTATGAAAAATCACTTAAGTATAAAGATGAAAATGACACTTCTAGGACAGTTCAAGGTATACAAAAACCTGTCTCAGTTAGACATATTTCAGCAATGCAATTCAAGAAATGCATGAGAAAGAGTAGTCAAGTTTATGCCATCCAAGTAACAAACCTGTTAGAAAAAGAAAATAAACCCAACTTGGAGGATTTTTCCATTTTGCATGATTGCAGAGATGTGTTTATTGATGAGATACCTAAATTACCCCCACATAGGGAGATAGAATTTTCTATCGACCTACTACCTAGTTCAACCCCTATCTTGAAAGCACCTTACCGAATTATTTTTTCGGAATTAACAGAACTTAAAATTCAACTACAGGAATTATTGGACAAGGAATATATCAGACTGAGTGTTTCACCATGGGGAGCACCAGTCCTCTTTGTGAAAAAGAAAGACAAAACTATGATATTATGCATCGATTACCGACAATTAAACAAAATGAATATTAATAACAAGTACCCATTACATACATAAATGATCTATTCGATCAAGTGGGTGGGGAAAAGATTTTCTCGAAATTAGATTTACGATCTGGTTATCACCAAGTTAGGATAAAAGATGAGGACATAAGAAAAAAAGATTTTCAAATGAGATATGGACATTATGAATTTGTTGTCATAACTTTTGGACTCACTAATGCACCAGCCACGTTTATGTGTTTAATGAACAATATTTCTAGTCAGTATTTGGACAAGTTTGTGTTGGTATTTATTGACAACATTCTAGTATATTCTAAAACAAAAGAAGAACACGAAGATAACTTAAGGATAGTTCTGCAAACTTTAAGTAAGCACAAAATATATGCTAAATTCGATAAATGTGACTTTTATTAGATTAAAATACAATATCTAGGACATGTAATTTATGCATAAAGAATTGCAGTCGATCCTGAGAAAATAAGAGCCATCATGGAATGGCTGATCCCTAAGGATGTAGAAGACATCCGGTCATTCATGGAAATCACTGTATATTACCGTAGATTTATAGAGGGATTTTCCAAAATTGCATACCCTATCACATCACTACAAAAGAAGGGAACCAAGTTTAATTGGTCACAAAAATGTTATGACAAATTTAATAAGTTAAAATAATTATTAACAACTGCACCCATTTTAAAGGTAGTAGATCCAAACAAAGACTTCACTATTTGTGTAGACATGAGTAAAGAAGGACTAGGTGGTGTCATAACCCAGGAAGGGAATTTTATTTGTTATGATTCCCAAAAACTAAAGGAACATGAACGAAATTACATCACTCATGACCTAGAAGTGGCAGCAGTAATACACGCCTTAAAGATGTGGTGGAACTACATAATGGGAAGAGAGTTTAGGTTATTGACTAACAACAACGGTGTGAAATTTTTGTTTAGTCATCTAGACCTTAATTCAAGGAAAGCAATATGGTTATCCTTCTTAAGCGAATTTGACTTTGACATAAGACATATCAAGGGTAAGGAAAACAAAGTAGTTGATGCCTTAAGAAAAAGAGTTCATGGGTTGTTTGAAATAAATATTAGCAGGGCAGAAAGCAATCTTGATCAGCAGATAAAGACTGCAGGTAATAACGATGAAAATTACACTAAAACAATGGCAAAAATTCAAAACACTACATAAAATTCAGACAAAACAGATTTGAGTGTGGAAAAAAATGGTCTACTAGGATTTAAAACCATAATATACATACCAGATTCGATAGAGTTAAAGTTAACAGTTTTGGATGAAGTTCATAAGAAACAATATTTTGGTCATCCAGGATACCAGTAAACGATAACAACACTAAGAAAGTTATTTTATTGGCCTAATATGAAGGGTGAAACAGAATAATACTTAGCTAAGTATCAAGATTGTCAACAAGTAAAACATGAATATCATCATCCAGCCAGCCTGTTACAACCCTTACTTGTGCCAGAATGGAAATGGGAGACTATATCATTGGACTTTATTACAGGTTTTCCTAGAACTCAAAAACAAATTGATTCAATTATGGTGGTAATCGATAAGATTAGTAAGTCTGAACACTTTATTTCTGTAAAGTCTAATTTTAAATCTATTAACATCACTGAAATATTCATGAAATAAATTTTTAGACTGCATGGTAATCCTAAAATAGTGATTTCGGATAGAGACGTAAAATTTACATCTTTTTTGGAAAGAATTGTTTGCAGGGTTAAATACTAACTTGAATTTCAACACGAGTTATCATCCACAAATGGATGGGTAGACTGAATGAATGAACCAAATCATAGAAGATATGCTCTGCATGTACATAAGAACCAAACCAAGAAAGTGGGAAGACTACCTGCACTTGGTAGAATTTGCATACAACAATGGGTACCAAACTTTGGCTAAGATGATCCCTTTCGACGTATTGTACGATAGGAAGTGAACGAATCTGATTAGATGGGATAAATCAGTTGACAAACTCATGCTAGGACCAGAGATGCTCCAGGAAATGGAGAGCACGGTAAGAAAAGTACAACATAAATTAAAAGAGGCACAGGACAGACAAAAATGTTACGCGGACCAGAAAAGAAGAAACCTGGAATTTCAAGTGGGAGACCATGTCTATTTAAAAGTAAAAGCCTGGAAAAGTTCTCTAAATCTAGGGAACTATGCCATGTTGTCATCCAAGTTTTGTGGGCCTTTCAAGATCTTATCTTGAATTGGACCCGTAGCATACCAACTTGCACTTCCTTCCAATCTAAAAAGTCATAATGTATTTCATGTTTCTTTGTTAAATAATTATGTTCATGAACCTACTCATATGATGGATTGGAACTTGGTGCAGGTGGAACCAGAAGGCGAGTTCCAAGTGGAACCTCTGCGCATTCTGGACAGGAGAGAAATAATACTTCGAAACAGAGTCGTCGCCCACATAAAAGTGTAATGGAAGCACTTTATCCCTAAGGAGGCCACTTGGGAGTTTGATGGAGATTTTCATAAATCTCATACAATCCTGTTCCAAGAAAGGAATGAACACTAAGGACAATGTTTTATTGAAGGCGGAAAGCATGTAACATCCCCAAAAATAAATTATTGTTTTAAGTTTGAAATTGGAAAATTTTTGCCATTTATGGCCATTCCGAATTTCAAATTTAGTTAATTGTAATTGTTGATTATGACTGTTGGGCAGAGATATATTTTGATCCAACTAACTATTTTAATATGAAAGTTGTATGAAACAAAATATTTTATAATTATTGTTGATGGAGAAATGGAACAACCATGTTAAAATCAGCCGACCATGACTCCATGAGAGGGGAACATGTTGGAACTACCTCAGTGCTGAATCTGACAAGTGGAAAATCAAGAATTTGGCCATTGGAATCCCATGAAAATAAGGGATTTGTAAAGATACAAAAATTCCAAAGGGGGGGAAAAAGAACTAGGCAAAATTGGCTTTGGATATATAACATATGGGAGGAGGCAAGATGTTGCCTAGTATGCTAGGGAAATAAATTGTCTCTTGTTGTTATGAACACTATCTTTTGAGTCTGAGCCAAGGAGAAGTTGCTGAAAACTGTAGGACTATTGTTGAGGAGAAGTTCTGAGTTCACCCTCATGGATTCATGGTCAGGCTAGGGGGAGAATAGAACAAGTGATTTGGTTGTTTTGTTCTAAGGTTGGGAGGAACGTGGTTGTTCTGTTTATTATTCGACAATTGTTCATATATGTAATCCTAATATTTTGTCTGGTTGAATGTTATATGGTTTAATAACTGATAGAATGCATCTATTTAATTATGGATAGAAGTATTTCTATGGATGAAAATTTGGTTGAATGTTGTTGAACTGTAGGACCGATAGAATGCCTCTAAACTAATTGTGAATGGATTATCTCTATTAGATTAGATTTCTGGGTGAATGTTGTTTTCATTGGATATACCATATGAAGAATATATTTAGTTAACTTCTGGAAGAATAGTTCTGTAAATTAGATTTCTATTGTAATGAGATAAAACTGTAGGACAAACCCTCACATTGTAATCATATTTACTACGTAAATTATCTATGTGTGAAATCTGAATGGAACCAAATTATATAGACATCTATATGTATGCCTATATGTCTGTAAGTAACTATACATAGAGCCATAGTACTTAATTGAGATTCCGATCCATGTACCTATTAAACCAGAATCAAAACGAAACGCTATGGATGAAAAAAAATCGTTATCAATATATATATATATATATATATATATATATATAAATATATTTATGTATATATGTATTATAGTTGGAAACCATACAACATGAATCATAATGACAATAAACATCTACAAGCTTATCCCATAGGGTTTTTGATGCTAGATACATGCGAAAAATTGGAATACGTATTCCCTATTTATGATTTTTCCTTTAGAACAAGTTGGTACAGATTCGGTTATTCACAAACAATTTTATCTATTCTGCTATAAAATAATGCAGAAATAAAAGTTCCGTAAAGGAAAAAAAATCTAGATACATACAAATTTTGTAAGCATATAACTAAGTCCGTAAATTTTGCATCTACATGAATAACCAGAGTAAATGGTTCGAATTGTTTATAAGATCAAAGTAATCTCGAGGGGAGATGTAGAGTAAAGTTTCAATACACGAATATATCTTAATACTCGGATACATAGTCATGAGTACGACATCTATTATACAAAAAACAAATATTTTGAAGTGGAAAGTATTTCAGCCATGTCACAGTAAGGGGATTGACCGTTATGTCCCTCTAAGAAGAGGGAATGTAGAAATAATTGGTTGCGTAGGAGTCTAGTACAATTGCTTCCCACCATAATTGTATGCTAGGACTAAATTTGTCTCATTTGATAGAACCTGAGCTTCTATTTTTTGTGTAAGAGCATGGTAAACAGGAAATCAGATACTTCTTACACCAATCGATGTCTTGGAATCCGAAGATGTCGAAGGCACCCAAATACTATAGAGTGATACAGACCCCTAAACCCTCAGGTTGAGACCCATGCAGGATCGATCTAAATCTGCCTCTGAGTCAAATTGACTCTTTGATTTTCCCTCAGGGAATATCTCATACACTCACAGTGTATCCACATGTGCTTATGAATTCGGGACTTCGGGTCTCACAATTTCGTGATCCCTATTGTCGAGTTTCTCGACCCTCTACCGCTGAAAACCTAAAATGCCGATTCACTGAAATGGTTGGCTGCATCCTCCTCCACATCCCTATCGCGTTTCCTGATTTCAAGAATCCTGGAACAAGGAACCCCTTTCTCTTGTCTTCGAAAGTGCCAAAATGTCGAACCTCGATGCGTTCAGCAAAGACTGGCTCCCCTATGGAACTTTTCGTTGATTCGAAGTTTCGGACTTTGCATCTTTGCGAATCCTGATGCAAGGCTTCCAGCTCTCCAACCTATGAAACCACAAAATAGTCAATGAAGTTTTGACTCCACCTGGCGACAAGTACGCCACCTGTCTTCTCCGATGTCTTCTATCTCTGACACAGATTCTTGCCATCTGTCACTCCAAACTTTCTGGCTTTCTGGACTTGAACGAACCTATGATTTTCATCCCTCTATCACTTCTAGGCCCCAAATTATAAAATGGAACTTTCCACAAGGTCAACGAATAATAAGCCTCCATTCGATCCAACGCTTAACTCCTCCGCAACTCTCCTGGATCCTACGGTCCTCACTATTTTGTGAATCCTCCACAGAGAATTTCAACCACTCGTTTCTTCCCTCAAGAATATCTATGGGACAATCCAATGTTCTTTCACTGGAACTTAACCTTCTGCATGAAGATTTCACTTTCTTCCTTCCTTCGAACACTTCAAAGGCGTTACTCCTTCTGAGCTTTCTCCGGTAAATTCAAGCCTCGAAAAATAGCCTTTGCTCGCACTCCTTGCGGAACACCTTCAAATACTTCTAAGTATTTGATTTCTTTGACTCTGTGCACCTTCTGCAACAACAATCTTTCTCTCTTCCACCTTAGTTAATAACTTCTAAGGACTCATCTAGCCTTTGCATGCCTTGCACGGCTCCTATGCTTCACTTGCACTTCTGCTGGAATGAGAACAATGGTATCCCTCCTGAGCTTTCAAAGATAAATTATGTACCTTTCTCAACGCACTCCTTGTAGACGTTTCATTGCACTCCTTGTAGAAACTTCTTTCACTCAGGAAGAAAAACAATTGAAACTCATTCTCTTTCTCTCTGAGACTTCAAACATTCAATGTGAAATCATACATACACACAGTATTAAAGAAAATGCATAACAAAGAGAATAAAACCACTGTAAACATACCATTCACCATGTATAAACAAAAAACATCATAACACCATGAGTCTGATTCAAAGCTCCATATATTAATTCAAAGCTTTTGTACATGGGTTCTTCTCTATAGCTCTCTACTACAACTCTCTTCTTCTTTCTCTATGCTAATGATACAACTACTCTACTATGATACAAATGCGAGGGTGTCTATATCCATTTTCCCTCCTTCTCCTAAAATTATATAATCTATCATTCAAACTTACCTACTTTCATTAACTACGCATAAATGCCTTTTACATTCTACAGATGAGAGTGAATCACTCATGACCTGTTTACAATATGCAAGTACACTTCCCTTTAACAATTACATTAATGCTTCAAAAACATTTCAAAAATGTGCGTTGGTTCTTTTCCATCCATCTTCTGCCTTCACGCTCATTTGTCTACTGACGATGCTGCTGCATCATACTCTCTCGCTTGAAAATTTTCATGAACTTTTGTTCATGAGCTATTGCATGGTCTATCCATGCTTCTGAATTTCTGCTTCATCTTCCCAACTAGCATCTTCAACTGGATGTCCTTTCCATTTGACCAAGTATTCAAAATACTCCTTTCTCGTGGTCCTTTTGCTAACCCTCTTGTCAATTATTATTTCCATTTGTGGATTTTTAGCTACAAGCATTTGTTTGGTCTACTGAATCTTTGTTTGTTCATCCTCTGCTCCTACATTTTTATCTCTGTAAGGGTACAAATATGAGATGTTGAATATCGGTGAAATTCCCATCCGCTCGGGTAATTCAATCTCATAGGCGTTTGCCCCAAATTTCTTCACGACCTTGCACGGTCCAATATTTTTCATTTTCAGTTTGTTATATGTTCCCCTTGGGAACCTTTCTTTCCTCAGATGTGCAAGAGTCAGATCACCAACTTCAAATTGAAGTTCTCGCTTGTGTTGATCTACTCTGTGCTTGTACTCTTGGCTTGAACTCTGCAATCGCTCCTTAATTTGGTTGTGAAGCTCCTTCATTGATTCTGCAAATTCCTCTGCACTAGCACTTCTGAATTCATTTTGTTCTGAATCTTTCAATTCATAAACTCTGTAATGTCCTCACTTTGGGACATCATCACAGGGCAGAGATTTATGATGACCAAAGTAGTTAGATTGATGTTAGAGCGAGTACATGGGTATTTGAGAAGCATTGTGGGGTCCATCTTGTATCGATGATCATATTCCATCATTATGATCCATTCCGCATAGGCTAGCTTTGGTTTCGTTTCATTCCAACGATTTCCATGATTTTGACTATTTTGAGCTATAAGTTAATTGAAATCACTTAAGAGGTCATTTTGGGAACATTACTTGGAGGAACCTCTCAGTGTAATAGCTCATTGGAAGCGGGAGGAACAACACTATAGGATGGGATGGATAAAAGTGACTTTCAGTGGCTAGGGAAGCCACAAGGAGAGATAAGGAGATTTTCTAAGGTAAAAAGGTTAATTAATTAATTAAAGTGATTTAATTAATTAATTAAATATTAATAGAATGAAAATCACTTTGGAGGGACAAGGTGAGCCAAAAGTATAAAGGAAAGGCAAGGGCCTCTTCTCATGCATTCATGTATGATCTTATTTTGATTTCTAGCTTCTAACTAGTGAGCCCAATATTGGGGGTTTTGAGGGTTTTGACATAACAAACCCTAGAGGACGATTCGATGGTGAAATATTCCACCTATCTTGTCCCAAGCTTGGTCTCGGAGAAGCAATACTCTCCCACACCATTCTAGTTCTAGATCTACTTAGTTGTAGGAGGATTCTACATCAGTTTCATGTGCAGATAGAGAGAGAGCGCACCAGTTGAGGGATTCCAGAAAGAGGGGCGCACCATCTTTGGAGAGAGATTTGTTGTAGGAGATTGGCAGGGCTGTTGAGGATTATATCACTTGGGTTTTCATTGTAGGGCCTTGGACATCACATCTAGTGCTTTCTGAGATAGTTTTATGGCTCAGACTATTTCTTGAGCAGTGGGGCGAATTGAAGAGAAGGAGGGCATTTTTGAGATCCAGATCTAGTCCGTTTGGAGGGGTTACACTTCAGATATGACCCTGAGACTTTACCTAGTGACTTGTAGTGTCCTGATCTATATTTTTGTAG